>NW_026847549.1:112240331-112389946 GCF_025583915.1 Anolis sagrei ordinatus | reverse complement strand
CAAAATGGTTAGGAAGTAACTCCTGCTTTTAACAGCAGAACGCATTTAAGCTCAAACTGCCAGAATGTGCCTTTACAATAACAGCAGGTCCAACAAGGTCTGATGAAACTAAAGTCTGATGAGGCTTCGTCTATCTGGCTACTTGATCTTACTGTACTTGTCCTGTTTGTCAACACAATGTCCTAACTAATGAATGGCTACGAGCCAAATACTGCTCTCGGTTACCATCAGTGGAAAAGGAAAGAGGAGAGAGGGGATGTCAAGGAGTAAAAGGAATGTACACACAATTGTGCTTTTAATGCTTGGATTGTATTTGTTTTTAATCTGATTTTAGTACTTCCACCTGGAGTGATTTTTGATAGCAGGGACATAAGGTTTCAATAAATAAAGATCAAAAAGCTACAATGGAACCCCATCCAGGATTTAGTATGGTTTTGAATTGTAAACTGAACCCAAAAGCAATTAAGTTATTTAAACAGGATATCTTGTTCACAATATTCCAACTCAATCATTTTGATGTTTCAGGGAACGCACTTCATGTTGACTTGTCAGGCAGTAGCTCAGACTGCTGTACAGTTACTATTTATTTACTTTATTTACTTTATGTATATACTGCTTTTCTCAGGCCTCAGGCGACTCAAAGCGGTGAACAACATCAATACAAAACATCATGAGACAAGTATAGGGCAATTAAAAACAATTGTAACATAAATCATTAAACATCTGTATAACAATCATTAGCGCCTCAACAGTAAAATCAGAATCCAGTCTCATCATCCATTATTCCGTATTCCTATGTTCAATTACACTGTATAATCAAATGTTTGTTCGAACAGCCAGGTCTTCACTTTCCTCCGAAACACCAGCAGGGAGGGGGCCGATCTGATATCTGCAGGCAGGGTGTTCCACAGCCGAGGGGCCACCACTGAGAAGGCCCTGTCTCTCGTCCCCGCCAAGCGCGCCTGTGATGCAGGCGGGACAGAGAGCAGGGCCTCCCCAGATGATCTTAGTGTCCTAGCCGGTTCATAGGAGGAGATGCGTTCGGAGAGGTAAGTAGGGCCAGAACCGTTTAGGGCTTTATAGGCTAACGCCAGCACTTTGAATTGTGCCCGGTAGCAAACTGGCAGCCAGTGGAGCTGGCGCAACAGAGGAGTAGTATGCTCCCTGAGTGCCGCTCCTGTTAGCAACCTGGCTGCCGAACGCTGGACCATTTGAAGCTTCCGAGCAGTCTTCAAAGGCAACCCCACGTAGAGAGCATTGCAGTAGTCTATACGGGATGTAACCAGAGCGTGGACTACCGTGGCCAAGTCAGACTTCCCAAGGTACGGGCGCAGCTGCCGCACAAGTTGAACTCCTGTTACATTGATGTGTTTTTTAGGAATGCACCTTCAGTACAGCAGAGTTGGCAGGAGGGAGGATTGTGTGTTGATAGCTAAAAATCATTTCTAACAAAACAAGCAGAAGAGTTTGCATAAACTATCATATGCTGTAGATTACTGTCAGATATAGATCACAAATTGACATCTAATGAAAATCTGAACTAAAATGATCAAGGGTCTGGAGAACAAGCCCTATGAGGAGCGTCTTAAAGAGCTGGACATGTTTAGCCTGAAGAAGAGAAGGCTGAGAGGAGACATGATAGCCATGTATAAATATGTGAGAGGAAGTCATAGGGAGAAGGGAGCAAGCTTGTTTTCTGCTGCCCTGGAGACTAGGACGCGGAACAATGGCTTCAAACTACAAGAAAGGAGATTCCATCTAAACATTAGGAAGAACTTCCTGACTGTGAGAGCCTTCAGCAGTGGAACTCTCTGCCCCGGAGTGTGGTGGAGTTTTAGAGGAGCCTGAAAATGTGGTTGTTCCAGTGTGCCTTCCCAGAATAAGGAAAATCCTCAGCAATATGCCCTCAGAATGCACTTTACTACTGGTTTAGGATTGACTGCGTTCCCTCATCTCTTTTTGAAAACCATATACCAGTTATATCCTACCTTGTTCATGTCCAGCGTTTATTTTTTAACTTCTAAACTATTACATTTGGTCCGGCCATAGGTTTTTAAATCTTTGTGTGTTACTGTTTATTGGTTATTGTTTATATGTGATTTATATTAATTGTATTGTATTTATTGTTTTGTTTATTGCTTTTGTTTATTGATGTACTGTTGGGCTTGGCCTCATGTAAGCCGCTCCGAGTCCCTTGGGAAGATGGTGGCAGGGTATAAATAAAGATTATTATTACTATTATTATTATTATTATTATTATTATTATTAAATAAACTTTTCAGGAATGTTGGTGGTGCATTTTATAACTGGAGGATTGTGAATACACATGGTAAGCAGGATGAAATGGCAAGATTAGTATTGCATTAAGTTTATAATCTGGGCAGCAAAGGAGGGTTTTCTTTGAATGGTGGCTTCTCATACTTTTATTTCACTAGAATAATATTCTGTGATTCTCAGTCAAGACATGGAAGACCGAGTTTTATTCAGCCAGTCTTTTCTTGCATTCTGTTGACGTGGATAATATAAAATCCCTCCAAGAACAAAACAGCATGACTATGAATGAAGCAGCATGAAATCTTTATTGACGTGATTTCTAGACCAATTAATTATTTCAGGACATTAGTTTTTAGAAAGGATAGAATGAAGAAGACAGGAAATTCTATGAATGAGAATTCCAAAAATATAAAAACCTGACACAGCTATTGTTATCCACGACAACTTATGATCAGCATGGGCAAAAGGTGGGGAATTTGTATTTGCATTTTCAGAGTACTAACTAAAAATGTGTGTATGCACAGACATATGTGTCTGTCCATACACACACACACACATCCATTCACACTTTGCAGTGATGGGAATTGTGCATCAGTGAATGCTGGATATTGAAATATGTATCCCATTGCACAAGTGCAACTGAAAACTGCTTCTACATGTACTTTCCCAGATCAAGGGAAATCAGTCATAACTCATGGCAGTTCCAAATAATATATATGTTGAAGATCCCTCATTTGGAATTCCAAAATTCAAAATACTGTTCTCCAAAATCCAAAACAGTCCAGATGGTCGACTGAGATAGTTACACCTTTGCTTTCTGATGTTTCAGTATACACAAACTTGCGTCATGTACAAATTTATTTAAAATGTTCTGTAAAATTACTACCAGGTTATGTGTATAAGGTATACATGGAGCATTAATTACTTCTGTGTTTAGGCTTGGATACCATATTCATTCTATCTCATTATGTATACACTAGAATGTCCCCTGCCACGCGTTGCTGTGGCCCAGTCTCGTGAGCTGAAAAGAAAGTAATAGTTTCTAATCTATGTAATTTCTTTATGCTTGTAGGTAAACGATATTTCTTCTTGTTTCTTTGTCAGTGTTGATGTGGAGAGTGTCTGGTTTGCCTACTCTAGAATATGCAACATATCACTGTCCTTCTTTAGAGTTCCTTTTCAAATCTATGATACTATATCTCTCTGTGTGTCCATCATATATATCTATCTATATCTATGGCTGGATGGCTTTTTGTCAGGAGGGCTTTGATTAGATTTTCTTGCCCTGGTGAAGGGATTTGGACTGGATGGCCTTAAGTATTTTCTGTTGGTCATGGGGGTTCTGTGTGGGAAGTTTGCCCCAATTCTGTCGTTTGTGGGGTTCAGAACGCTCTTTGATTGTAGGTGACCTATAAATCCCAGTAACTACAACTTCCAAATGTCAAGGTCTATTTTCCCCAAACTCCATCTGTGTTCGTATTTGGGCATATGGAATATTCGTGGCAAGTTTGGTCCAGTTCCATCATTGTTTGAGCCCAAAGTGCGCTCTGGATGTAGGTGAACTGCAACTCCCAAACTCAAGGTCAATGCTCACCAAACCCTTCTAGTGTTTTCTGTTGGTCATGGGAGTCCTGTTATACCACGTTTGGTTCAATTCCATTGTTGGTGGGGTTCAGAATGATCTTTTATTGTAGGTGAACTATAAATCCCAGCAACTACAACTCCCAAATGACAAAATCAAAAAAATTTGAGTGAAGGACATACATTGGGTTGTTAGGTGTATGCTGTTCAAATTTGGTGTCAATTGGCCCACTGGTTTTTGAGTTCTGTTAATCCCACAAACAAACATTACATTTTTATTTATATAGATGTACAAATTCAGGTATTCAAAAATCCCCCAAAATCCAAAACTCAAAACACTTCCAAGCATTTCAGATAAGCAATACTCTACAAAAATATTGTTGTACGCTGTCACAATCCTAGTATTATGAGTACAATCGCCACTTGTAGAATTCCATTACAAATTGCTTGGTATATAAGGCTGACCTTAATGTGTCTTAACCTATGAATGGTTCTTTAATATTGGTACTGACCACATGGTAGGTTAGTTATGAAAATAATAAAGGAACTTTCTGTATAGGTATTGTTTCAGAATAAGATATGACAGTGATATATATTATCAGCACATAAGTACTTGTAATTACACTTTCTTTTTGAAAGGATTACCAGAGTAATGGTTGAAAATACAGAACAATACAGACTACAGAACAAAGTTATCGACCACACATACGGACTGAGTTGGACATGATTTTATCTTAGCGATTTGGCTTATTTGTAATTTTAATCTATATGTATTTTAACTTGTTATTATATGATGTTTTTAGATTGTATTGTTAGCATTGAATCCTTGCTGTAAGCCGGTCTGAGTCCTTCTACGGAGGTTGAAAAGATCAAGATATTTTAAATAAATAAATAAATAAATAAAATAATACAAAAGTCAGAAACCAGATCTTCTCTATTTAGCACCATGTTCTCAACAAAGGCTATCCTGCTTCTGTCTCTTTCTTTTAACAAACCCTAATCCTGGCTGAATTTTTTTTTCAGCACATCATATATAATTTTAGCAGCTCCTTCTATTCTTATTCAAACACTGGCCATATCTAAATATGGTCCATTTCATATTTGTCCCTCAGCCTCCATTGTTGTTGTTGTTCATTCGTTCAGTCATTTCCGACTCTTCGTGACTTCATGGACCAGTCCACGCCAGAGCTCCCTGTCGGCCGTCACCACCACCTCTGCCTTCAAGGTCAATCCAGTCACTTCAAGGATGCCATCCATCCATCTTGCCCTTGGTCGCCCCTCTTCCTTTTTCCTTCCATTTTCCCCAGCATCATTGTCTTCTCTAAGCTTTCCTTTCTTCTCATGATGTGGCCAAAGTACTTCATCTTGGCCTCTACTATCTTCCCTCCAATGAGCAGTCAGGCTTTATTTCTTGAAGTATGGACTGGTTGGATCTTCTGGCGGTCCAAGGCACTCTCAGAACTTTCCTCCACACCACAGTTCAAAAGCATCTATCTTCCTTCGCTCAGCCTTCCCTAAGGTCCAGCTCTCACATCCGTAGGTGACATGGGGAATACCATTGCTTTAACTATGCCAGTGCTTCTCAACCTGGGGTCCCCAGATGTTTTTGGCCTACAATTCCCAGAAATCCCAGCCAGTTTACCAGCTGTTAGGATTTCTGGGATTGAAGGCCAAAAACATCTGGTGACCCCAGACTATTGCTTTAACTATGCAGATCTTTGTTGTCAGTGTGATGTCTCTACTCTTCACTATTTTATCAAGATTGGTCATTGCTCTCCTCCCAAGAAGTAAGCGTCTTCTGATTTCCTGGCTGCAGTCTGCGTCTGCAGTAATCTTTACACCTAGAAATACAAAGTCTGTCACAGCCTCCATTTTTTTGTCGCTTCTGGTGTGAGAGAATTGGCGTCTGCAAGGACGTTGCCCAGGGGACACCTGGATGATTTGATGTTTTTATCATCCTTGTGGGAGGCTTCTCTCATGTCCCCGCATGAAGAGCTGGAGCTGATAGAGGGAGCTCATCCGCCTCTCCCCGGATTCGAACCTGCGACCTGTGTCTTCAGTCCTGCCGGCACAGGGGTTTAACCACTGCGCCACCAGGGGCTCCATAACATCCATATGGAGCAAACTCCATAACATCACATATACAACATCTAATGGAAATTGAGGGAAAACAACATGTAAGAATTTAGTTACATGTAACATGTAAGAATTTAGTTACACTCAGTTCTTGTGGGTTTTTTTGGGCTATATGGCCATGTTCTAGAGGCATTTATCCTGACGTTTCGCCTGCATCTATGGCAAGCATCCTCAGAGGTACACCTCTGAGGATGCTTGCCATAGATGCAGGCGAAACGTCAGGAGAAATGCCTCTAGAACATGGCCATATAGCCCAAAAACCCCACAAGAACTGAGTGATTCCAGCCATGAAAGCCTTCGACAATTTAGTTACAGTTTTTGTCAGTCATACTTGGGAGAAATTGTTCTGAAACTATTAGGCTAGATCATTTTATATACCACATGGACTCTGTTCATCTCCATTTTGGCCACCTTTATGGCCCTTTCATAGTCACAGCACTATAGCTGGAACTGGAATGGGAATATATTCTCAGCAATCACCAGACAAGTAAAAAAAATCCAAATGAATCCTGTCATTTCTTCACCTGAATCCCATGATCCGAGGCTTTTAAGTAACAGATGTGGGATTTACCGAACAGCCTGTCATAGTTTGAGTGAACATGGTTTTAACACTGGGAAATAAAATGTAACAAGCTTTCATTATATGTCAGTCTGATTGTGGCCTATTAAATAGAAATATCAACACCTCTCCTCTGGTTATGTGGTTTTCATAGTTTCCAAGGTGGACTCATTTTCTCCTCTTGGAAAATAGTAACAAGA
This sequence comes from Anolis sagrei ordinatus, assembly GCF_025583915.1. Lineage (NCBI taxonomy): Eukaryota > Metazoa > Chordata > Lepidosauria > Squamata > Anolidae > Anolis > Anolis sagrei. The sequence continues at coordinate 112,383,196 of NW_026847549.1, read as the reverse complement.
TTTCGTAGCTGATAGAAATCCCTAGTCATCTGGGTTTGAGGCATCTCTTAGCTATTAGAGAGGAGTCTTTCCAGAAATATGTTGCCCTGGGGAGGACTTTCACTCATGGGCAGCCCCTCCTTGACCTGATTTTTCTTGCCAAATTGGGACAAGCAGCCAGGACAGTATGATAACATAACCTTTCACTTCAGGAAAAAACAAAAAACAGCTGCATGTGTTTGCTTTCTGGGTCATAAAAGGCCAGAAGAGAGAACCCCACACACCCTAAGTTAGTGTTATTCATGGCAACCATATAAAAAGCACAGAAGGAATTTTCATACCAGCAGTGGAAACTGTGTTGAGCGAGAGAATCGAATTGCTTCAATAAGTAGAAATTTGGTAGATTTCAGAACTGCCACATCCACGCAGTAGGCATATGCAGAAATAAATGATCATGTAAAGGTCCTGTAACAACTGGCCCTGTAACAACTGGATTCTGTCTCAGAATGTGATCCATGTTGCAAAGCAGCCGTTCAGTGTAGATCAGTGGTTCCCAACCTTTTTTTGACCAGGGACCAGTTGCTTTCGACTCTTTGTGACCTCATGGACCATCCCACACCAGAGTTCCCTGTCCGCCGTCACCATCCCTAGCTCCTTCATGGTCAAGCCAGTCACTTCAAGGATACCATCCATCCATCTTGCCCTTGGTCGACCCCTCTTCCTTTTTCCTTCCATTTTCCCAGTGTAATTGTCTTCTCTAAGCTTTCCTGTCTTCTCATGATTTGGCCAAAATACTTCATCTTTGCCTCTAATATCCTTCCCTCCAATGAGCAGTCGGGCTTTATTTCCTGAAGTATGGACTGGTTGGATCTTCTGGCAGTCCAAGGCACTCTCAGCACTTTCCTCCAGCACAACAGTTCAAAAGCATCTATCTACCTTCGCTCAGCCTTCCCGATGGTCAAGCTCTAACATCTGCAGGTGACTACCATTTCTTTAACTATGTGGATGTTGGTTGCCAGTGTGATGTCTCTACTCTTCACTATTTTATTGGGATTGGTCATTGTTCTCCTCCCAAGAAGTAAACGTCTTCTAACTTCCTGGCTGCGGTCTGCATCCGCAGTAATCTTTGCATCTAGTAGAGCCACAGAATTTATTGGATTTTCAGATATTTTGACTCACCTTTAAGCATGTGAATCAGTGGGTATGGATTGCAGCCATAATTGATGGACTTTTTGATATATATGTGTATATTTGTTGTTTTAAATTGTGTTAGATTTGAGTTTGTTTCTTGTAAGCCGCTCCGAGCCTTAGGGGAGTGGCGGCATATAAGTTTGAATAATAAATAAATCTATATAAATAATAATTAGTGTTTGTTTGTGGGATTAACAGAACTCAAAAACCACTGGACGAATTGACACCAAATTTGGACACAAGACACCTAACAACCCAATGTATGTCCTTCACTCAAAAAAAAAAAAAAGATTTTGTCATTTGGGAGTTGTAGTTGCTGGGATTTATAGTTCACCTACAATCAAAGACCATTCTGAACCCCACCAATGATGGAATTGAACCAAACTTGGCACAGTTCTCCCATGACCAACAGAAAATACTGGAAGGGTTTGGTGGGCAGTGTCCTTTGGTTTGGGAGTTGTAGTTCACCTACATCCAGAGATCATTGTGGACTCAAACAATGACGGATCTGAACCAAACTCTACATGAATACTCAATATGCCCAAATGTGAACACTGGTGGAGTTTGGGAAAATAGAATCTTGACATTTGGGAGTTGTAGTTGCTGGGATTTATAGTTCACCTACAATCACAGCATTCTGAACCCCACCAATGATAGAATTGGGCCAAACCTCCCACGCAGAACCCCCATGTGGGCCACAGCAACGCGTGGCAAGGGACGGCTAGTAAATAAATAAATTTAAAAAATGCCTTGTTTACAATTTCCCTGAGGATTAGGCAGTGAACTAAAAGCAAGCAGTTTACAGAGGCATAAATTCCCCATTAATTATGGGGAAAAACAGAGATTGCTAAATAACCAAATCCTGCTTTAGCACTTACTTCTTTATTTCAGTATCAAATTGTCAGTATTTTTGATACAGTGCACAGATAGTATTCCTTCAAGATGAACTGTGCTGAATTGCATACTTACCACACTTTACTTACCCAGTCATCTGGGTCAGAGTTTTATCTTCCACTGTGTAAAGAATTTAAGAGCAAGACCATGGCTCTTTCACTATTTTTAGCTAATCTCTGTGGCTCCTCTAAAGCTTTGTTCAGCCTAATTCGGCTTAGACTAATGGGGAGAGACAGTCACTGGAGACCTTAATGACTTGTCTGCAGAGGCCTGCCACTCCCTGGCTACTTGTGATGCTAAGACCTACTCTTCCCAATCTGCTCTTGAAGCACTAAAGCACGGGTCCTTAAACATTTCAGGCCGAGGGCCAGTTCACAGTCCTTTTCGGATGGACTGAATTCCTGTGCACACTCAGAGGCGGCCCTAGGTAATTTTCAACGGTAAGCAAACAGTATTTTGGCGCCCCCCCCCCAACCAATCATTGATATATATTTTCTGTTTGTCGTGGGAGTTCTGTGTGCCATATTTGGTTCAATTCCATCATTGGTGGAGTTCAGAATGCTCTTTGATTGTAGGTGAACTATACATCCCAGTAACTACACTTGCCGCACTTGCTCCCTTGCCTGGCCCGCTTTGGGTCCGGAGGCGTGCCTGAAGACCCCGCGTGTGCACCAAAAGTCACCTCTTCTCCTGACTTTCTCCTCAGCCATTGGGACCAAGAGAGAGAGAGCAAGAGAGAGACAGAGGTGGAGATGCCCACCTTTCCTGAAGGTAGGCGCAAAAACAAAGGAGGGAGCGGAGGTGGGAGATACCTCCAGCCAGAGGGGCTCTCTCTCTCTCTCTCTCTCTCTTGGTCCCAATGGCTGAAGAGAAGAGGCGACTTTTGGTGCACACACTGGGGTCTTCAGACACATCTCCAGACCCGGAGTAGGCCAGGCGTGGCGGCTCCGCCCCTTGGCCCACCCGCGGATTGGGGAGAGGAGAGGAGGCAGGTGGAGCGCCAGGGGATCAGGAAAAGGAGCCGGTCATGGGGAAGGGATCGAATGCGGAGAACGATTGAGCGCCGGCTCTGCTCGCGCACCCGGTGGCCGGGTGGAGCAGGAACGAGAGGGGCTAGGCGAGGCTCAAGGGCCCGGCCCCTTTGGGAAGAGGCTCGCCCGGCATTTACAGAGGTGCCTCTGCGCCCCTGGCAAAAAAGAAAGTGTTCTGCAACCGCTTACTTCGCGTAATGGACTGCACTGCACTGCACTGCACATATCTTGTTTGTTTGTAGCGCAAGAAACCATGAAAGAACAATACAGCACTTTAAATGAAGAACAATTTTAACCAAGATAAACTTACCGGTATTTCAGTGGGAAGTGTGGGCCTGTTTTTGGGTGATGAGATAGTCGAGTTAATTAGGATTCTTGTTGTGTGCCTTCAAGTTGTTTCAGACTTTGAGCAGTCCTGAGCCTAAAGTTTCGGGTGGAGGATGAGTAAGTGACCTTAGGATTTGGCCTACGGGCCTTGATTTGAGAGCCCCTGTACTAGAGCTTCCTTTTCCTTATTAGTCTCAAAATTTCTGATACTGGCTTCTGTCAAATTAGCAGCATGATCTACCAACGACAGCAGTGTTTCTCAACCTTCTGAATGCCGCGACCCCTTAATGCAGTTCCTCATGTGGTGGTGACCCCCAACCATAAAATTATTTTTGTTGCTACTTCGTAACTGTAATTTTGCTATTATTATCAATCGTAATGTAAATATCTGATATACAGGATGTATTTTCATTCACTGGCCCAAATTTGGTACAAATACCCGGTACGCCCACATTTGAATACTGGTTGGGTTTGGGGGGGGGGGTTGATTTTGTCATTTGGAAGTTGTGGTTGCTGGTATTTATAGTTTACCTACAATCAAAGAGCATTCTGAACTCTACTAATGATGGAATGGAACCAAACTTGGCACACAGAACTGCCGTGGCCAACAGAAAATACTGAAAGGATTTGTTGGGCATTGGTCTTGAGTTTTGGAGTTGTAGTTTACCTACATTCAGAGAGCACTGTGGACTCAAACAATGATGGATCTGGGTAGGCCCGTAGCCAGGATTTTGATTCGGGGAGGGGGCTGAGTTTGATTTGGGGGGGGGACTGAGTCTGAGTGAAAGAGGGTGTACCCTAGCAAACCTTTTGTATCATTACCCCAATATCCCCATGCATATGGGATATATTGAGTATGGTGATCATAGAATCATAGAATCATAGAATCAAAGAGTTGGAAGAGACCTCATGGGCCATCCAGTCCAACCCCCTGCCAAGAAGCAGGAATATTGCATTCAAATCATCCCTGACAGATGGCCATTCAGCCTCTGTTTAAAAGCTTCCAAAGAAGGAGCCTCCACCACACTCCGGGGCAGAGAGTTCCACTGCTGAACGGCTCTCACAGTCAGGAAGTTCTTCTTCATGTTCAGATGGAATCTCCTCTCTTGTAGTTTGTGATCAGATCACAATATGAATAAACGTAACAGTTTAAATAATGCACCAGTAAGGCCTTCTCGCAGACCACCATGAGAATTTCGGGGGGGGGCTGAAGCCCCTCAAGCCCCCTCCCCCCCCCCCGGCTACATGCCTGGATCTGGATCAAACTTGGCATGAATATTCAATATGTCCAAATGTGAACACTGATGGAGTTTGGGGAAAATAGACCTTGATACTTGGGAGTAGTAGTTACTGGGATTTATAGTTCCTCTACAATCAAAGAGCACCAAGGATTGAATTGGGCCAAACTTCCCACACAGAACCCCCATGACCAACAGAAAATACTGTTTTCTGATGGTCTTTGGCGACCCCTCTGACATCCCCTCGCGACCCCCCCCAGGGGTCCCGACCCCCAGTTTGAGAAGCACTGAATTACAATGTGCATGGTATCATTAGTCATAACCATCTTTCTTTTTTCTTCATTCTCACATAAGTTTTGCATACTCCAGGATGAGCAACTGTGTCCTTTTGTATATGTGTTTTTGGCTTGTAATTTGCATATCAAATCTATCTTGTTTGACAACTCCACTGGCTGCTAGTTTATTACTGGGCACAATTCAAAGTGCTGGCTTTAACCTTTAAAGCCCTAAATGGTTCCGGCCCAGTTTACCAGTCCAAACGCATCTCTCCCTATGAACCATCTAGGTGCTTAAGATCATCTGGTGATGCTCTGCTCTCGGTCCCACCCCCTTCGCAGATATGATTTGTGGGAATGAGAGGCAGGGCCTTCTCAGCAGTGGCCCCTCGGCTATGGAACACCCTCCCTAGGGATATTAGATCAGCCCCCTCCCTCCTAACATTTCAAAAGAGAGTCAAAACCTGGCTGTTTGAGCAGGCATTTGCACACACAGTGTAACAGACTAATTGAGATCCACAGAATGATTGGACAATGTGATGGAAAAATGATTTTAGTGATGAGACACTGAGGACTTGTGTTTTATGGTTTTATGGTTTTATTGCTTTTATATGGTTTATATTATATGTAATGTTTTTAACTGCATTTATGTTGATTGGGGGCATTGACTGCCGACTAAATGGCCTTGAGTTGTCTCCGGGTTGAGAGGGGCGGTATATAAATATGGTAAATAAGTAAGTAAGTAAATAAATAAATGTGCTTTAGGGGAAAAAAAAGCAAGTCTAGACTGAAAAATTGCCTCGAGTCATCTCCAGGTTGAGAGGGGCGGTATATAAATATGGTAAATAAGTAAGTAAGTAAATCAATAAATGTGCTTTAGGGGAAAAAAAGCAAGTCTAGACTGAAAAATTGCCTCGAGTTGTCTCCAGGTTGAGAGGGGTGGTATATAAATATAGTAAGTAAGTAAGTAAGTAAGTAAGTAAATAAATGTGCTTTAGGAAAAAAGCAAGTCTAGGCTTTGCTGTGCACTAAGCACGATGCTGATGCATAGACATACCTTTCTTTAGCTTTCTGCCATTTTGGAAAAACCTTTCTCCAGCACTCATTTGAGTTGTTCACCATTTTATATAATGGAATCATGCCATTGGATATAATGGGATTTGCGCACTCACAGACTTTGATTTTATTTATTTATTTTTATTATTTTACAGCATTTATATTCCGCCCTTCTCACCCCGCAGGGCACTCAGGGTGGATTACAGTGTACACATATATGGCAAACATTCAATGCCAATTATAACATAGAACATATACAGACATACACAGAGGCTATTTAACTTTTTCTGTCGCTTTTATCGTCCATCTGCGACACTGATGAAATACTTCCGCATTCCCCGCATGCTTTTTGCTGGAGTGCTTTGCTGGAGTCTTTTTTTAATGGCCTCATAAATTAGTTAATTTAGCCTCCCCACACTTCAAGGTGGTACCTAATTTTCCTACTTGACAGATGCAACTGTCTTTCAGGTTGCAAAGGTCGACAACAGGCTACACAATTGGTTGGAAACCCACTCCAACCCGGGCTGGCTTCGAACTCATGACCTTTTGGTCAGAGTGATCTTAATGCAGCTGACACTCAGCCAGCTGCGCCACAGTCCCTGTGCCTTAACCATCAGGGAATTCTTCCTTACTTACTTAGGCGATCCCTCGTTTTCCGAGGATGATTGTCTTCCAATATTCTTGTGGGTCCGTATGTGACTGTGGAGCCCTATTCTTGATCCGCATCTTCTTCCACAGTGAGGGCATTGGTTTCCAGATGGAAGGCGGTCTCGGTCGGGGTTGGCTTGACGCGCCTTACTCTTCTCCCTTTCGCCCTCCATTCGTGCCTCCTCAAATTCTGCAGCACTGCTGGTCACAGCTGACCTCCAGCTGGAACGGTCAAGGGCCAGGGCTTCCCAGTTCTCAATGTCTATGCCAGAGTTTTTAAGGTTGGCTTTGAGCCCATCTTTAAACAGGCTATACACAATTGGTTGGAAACCCACTCCAACCCGGGCTGGCTTTGAACTCATGACCTTTTGGTCAGTGTGATCTTAATGCAGTTGACACTCTGCCAGTTGCGCCACAATCCCGGTGTCATGGAAAATTCCATGGAGATCCTGAAACCAAACCATAGTAGATACCGAGGGCCTAAGGAATTTGGCAAATATTAATGCTATATATCTGTAAAGGTGGAAATCAGCTCAAAATTCTGACTTCTGGAGAACTGAGCACATTGAGTAACTTATATCTGTATCCAGAGGATTCTGTATAGAGCAGTGTTTCTCAACCTTCCAAATGCTGCGATCCCTTACTACAGTTCCTCATGTTGTGGTGACCCTCCAACCATAAAATTATTTTCGTTGCTACTTCATAACTGTAATTTTGCTACTGTTATGAATCGTAATATATGTAGGATGTACTGTATTTTCATTCACTGGACCATCATTCAACAAAGGAGGGCTTTTGGTGGGAGGCTTTGCAGTCTGTTTCCAAAAAGGAAGAGAAGGATAGGCGGAGAGATCTTCAGCCTTCTCTGCCAGAGGGGTTCCTAAGACCATTAGTAATATATTTTTTTTCTGATGGTATTTGTTGCCCCCTCTGAAACCCCCCTCATGATCCCCCCAGGGGTCCTGGCCCCCATTTTGAGAAACACTGATATAGACAATGCCTTAAACAATAAGAATCAGAGCTTTTTTAGTGTTCTTACCAGATTTTTTGCAAAATGGTATTAGTTGAAAATAGCTGTCAAACTACCACACACAATTTGCAACTTATGTAGAAATTTACAGGTACTGATGCAGACTCATGCACTTGCCAGCTCCACAACGCCAGGCATTTTCGAAGCTTGTGTGCAGTGTCCAGGTGGCCAGAGAGGGCAGGTTGTCTCATATTGTCCAGCCTAAAGTACTGGATTTCATCCAGAAGATCGGAATTTTAACAGAAATTGCTGCTATGGACCAGCTGAGCAAGCCATCTTAACTGCAGATACAAAAGCAGTATCCTGCTGGGATTTCATATGTCCCTAGTAAAAATGCCAAATTCTACTTAAAAGCTCAAAATCTGTCACATTTTATTGTGATTCAACTCAGAAAGTAATGGAGACTCAGTGAAAGCTTTGAGAAGTTTACTTGGAATTACTGCCTCTTTTGAAGGCGTATTGTGGGGAAATGTCAGGGTTGTAATAACTTTTAACTATTTTATTTTGGAGAGAAATTAAAAAGGGAAACCTTTCCCATCACATCTTGTAACTGTGTGTGTCCATGCCTTGGTCACCTCTAGATTGGACTACTGTAATGCGCTCTATGTGGGGCTGCCCTTGAAAACAGCCCGGAAATTCCAATTGGTCTAACGGGCAGCGGCCAGGTTGTTAACTGGTGCTCCTTACAGGAAGAGGTCAACTCTCCTGTTTAAGGAGCTCCATTGGCTGCCGTTCATCTTCCGGTCCCAATTCAAGGTACAGGTGCTTACCTACAAAGCCCTAAACGGTTTGGGACCCGCCTACCTGCGTGACCGCATCTCCGTATATGAACCCACACGATCTCTCCGATCATCTGGAGAGGCCCTGCTCACGATCCCACCTGCGTTGCAAGCGCGATTGGTGGGGACGAGGGACAGGGCCTTCTCCGTGGTGGCCCCCCGATTCTGGAACTCTCTCTCCAAGGATATCAGACAAGCCCCAACATTGGCAGTCTTTAGGAAGAGCTTGAAGATGTGGTTGTTCCAGTGTGCCTTCCCAGAATAGGAAACTCCTAGCATCATGTCCCAAACACACTTTACTAGAGATTTAAAATTGTCTGCACACCGCACCTATCTCCAAAAACCTATCCATTTCACCTGTCATGTCCAGCATTTTTTAAATTTTATCCATTACATTTGGCCCGGCCTCAGTTTTTAAATGTGTCTTGGTGTTACTGTCTAATGCTTATTGTTGTTTTAATGTTCATTGCTTTGCTTTATGAGTTTATTTATGGCTGTATTTGTTATGCTGTTGTTTTATTGATGTGTTGGGCCTCGGCCTCTTGTAAGCCACACCGAGTCCTTCGGGAGATGTTAGCGGGGTATAAATAAAGTTAATAATAATAATAATAATAATAATAATAATAATAATAGGTCTTGTTGTAAGGAGGAAGTGCTATCTAGGTTCTTGTGGTTTTTTTCGGGCCCACAATAGAAGTGCTATCTGCTTTAAATTACTAGAGCCTGAGAGAGTGAATTCTGCATTCATAACTTCCTGTTCTAAATGAATGAAGAATTTCAAACCCTCTTGGGGCTGTAACTATTTTAGTCTACTTTCCCTTCCGTCCTTCCTTCCTTCCTTCCTTCCTTCCTTCCTTCCTTCCTTCCTTCCTTCCTTCTTGTACACATTAAGTTGGACAGCGGATTCCAAGATTTTATATCATTTAAGAAGGTCCACTATGTAAAGGTTTTATCAATGAGTCTCATTTCCTTCCCCTGCCGTAATCCTCAGATTCTGCATGGGTCTGCGCTCACTCAGTCCTATGCAGTATTTAAATTTATGTGACCATCAAATACATGGCCCAGCTTACTTGTCTGAAGGCATCCACCACGACGTCCCACCTTGTAATCTAAGATCATCCGGGAAGGCCCTGCTCTCGCTCCTGTCAACAGCACAAATGCGTCTGGCAGGGACGAGAGACGGGGCCTTCTCGGCTGTGGCCCCCTGCCTATGGAACACACTCCCCAATGAGGTAAGATCCGCTCCCTACCTCCTGGCTTTTAGAAAAAAATAATCAAGGTTCTGGGACCAGGCCCTCAGACAGTAGATGTATGTAGCAGAAAACAAGCTTGCTCCCTCCTCCCTGTGGCTTCCTCTCCCATATTTATACATGGCTATCATATCTCCTCTCAGCCTTCTCTTCTTCAGGCTAAACATGCCTTAAGCCGCTCCACATAGGGCTTGTTCTCCAGATCTTGATCATGTTAGTTGCCCTCCTCTGGACACATTCCAGCTTGTCAATTGACTGGAATGACGATTCAACTGACAAGACTGTTTTATTGTTTTAATGCTTGTTGATGTATTGTTTTAATTGTGATTTATGTTTAATTGTGGTTTTACTATTGTAATTGTTTGTATTGGCATCGTATCGGTGCCCAATGTAAGACATTGAATCTTGCCATTATTTATGTGTAAACCGCTTTGAATCCCCCCAGGGGTGAGAAAGGCGGTATATAAATACTGCAAATAAATAAATAAATAAATAAATAAATAAATAAATAAATAATACCTAGCCTCCAACAGTGCCGATTACTGTACTGTCGGGCTACTTTTTTTCAGCTGCTTTTCTGTATTTTTCTCTTCCTCTTACTTTACCTGTCTGATAAATCTGATAAACGCTATTGACTTCATCTTTATAAGGATATACATAAACACATAAAATGTGGCTATTGCATTAACATTAGAATCATAGAATCAAAGAGTTGGAAGAGACCTCATGGGCCATCCAGTCCAACCCCCTGCCAAGAAGCAGGAATATTGCATTCAAATCACCCCCCGACAGATGGCCATCCAGCCTCTGTTTAAAAGCTTCCAAAGAAGGAGCCTCCACCACACTCCGGGGCAGAGAGTTCCACTGCTGAACGGCTCTCACAGTCAGGAAGTTCTTCCTCATGTTCAGATGGAATCTCCTTTCTTGTAGTTTGAAGCCATTGTTCCCCGTCCTAGTCTCCAGGGAAGCAGAAAACAAGCTTGCTCCCTCCTCCCTGTGGCTTCCTCTCACATATTTATACATGGCTATCATATCTCCTCTCAGCCTTCTCTTCTTCAGGCTAAACATGCCCAGCTCCTTAAGCCGCTCCTCATAGGGCTTGTTCTCCAGACCTTTGATCATTTTTGTCGCTCTCCTCTGGACACATTCCAGCTTGTCAATATCTCTCTTGAATTGTGGTGCCCAGAATTGGACACAATATTCCAGGTGTGGTCTAACCAAGGCAATATTCCAGGTGTGGTCTAACCAAGGTGTTGCGGCAACACCAGAGGCACTCCAAGTGGCCAGATACTGGTCAAAGGACATTTAATCAGCTACCAAGTTTGCAAAATTTGTGTTTTTTTTTTAAAAATCTGTTTGTTTGTTTTGTTCTGTTAGAAATGTAATACAATGTTCTGGTTGCGGATGACACGATAAATAAAAAAAGGCAGAATAGAGGGGTAGCATTACTTCCTTAGATCTAGACACTATGCTCCTATTGATGCAGGCCAAAATCCCATTGGCTTTTTTTGCCGCCACATCACATTGTTGGCTCATGTTTAACTTGTTGTCCACGAGGACTCCAAGATCTTTTTCACACGTACTGCTCTCGAGCCAGGCATTGTCCCCCATTCTGTATCTTTGCATTTCATTTTTTTCTGCCCATGTGGAGTATCTTGCATTTGTCACTGTTGAACTTCATTTTGTTAGTTTTGGCCCATCTCTCTAATCTATTTGGTTTATTTTATTGCATTGGAAATCCATTTCCTTCACATAGAAGTGGAATCAATTATTACTATCAGGTTGAAGTAATGTTGACAAACATACAGTCGTAGGAAGGGAAACAAAAATGGAAAAAAATTGTTCCTGATTCACTGACTCTCTGAAGCACATCCATAGGCTTCTGAAAGTATATTCATGGTCCTCGGGTTACCAATCCTTAACCAAAAGGAATACATAAATAAAACCCAATTATTAGAAAACTGTTTTGTTCTCAATGCCTTGGCATGGTATCATTTTCCTTTTTTGCTGGGATTGGTGAGCTGGCCTGTCATCTTGACATTCTCTGTAACCTGGGCAAAGCTAAGTACTTTTGTCTGGCAGGTAAATATACACTTAATCCTTGACTGAATTGTTTTCCTCCTTACTACCTTGCCAGAGAAAGTGATTTTAAGAAAATTCACAGTAGAAATCAAAACATACACACAAATGAACAGCGGCCAGTATTCCTTTGGGGTTCTGGGTTGTGTGTATCTCCTCAGGTAACAAAGTATTGTCCAGATTCCAGTTCTTTGTCACCCTTCTAACTCCTAGATCCGGTTATTACGTAAGCAGATTTCATTTTGTTTACTTGCAAAGTGTCTTGTGTTTGAACTCTTTAATGTTAGATTTGCCTCTCATGGTATCAGGTTTTTAAAAACAAATATACTTTTATTCAGAAAAGCAAAGAAAAATCTATAGTTTCACAAAAGTAATGGAACAAACTAGGTTTTTAAGTTATATAGCTTAAAAACTACACAAGTACATTTAACCTACTACAACTATGTATCTATATAAATAAAAATGTAATGTTCGTTTGTGGGATGAAGATAACTTAAAAACCACCAGACAAATTGACACGAAATTTGGACACAATACACCTAACAGTCCAACGAGTGTCCATCACCCCTAAAACACACACACACAACACACACAACCCCAGTGGAACAGACTTAAAAAAAACCCAAAATACACAATATATGAATATACACACACACTCATACATATACACATGCACACATTCACACACATGTATATATATGTATGCACACACAAATATATACACACATACATATACATATACACATGCACACATACATATATTCATATGCACGTACATACACACACATATACACAATATGCATGTACACATACGAACACACACAAATACACAAATATATACACACACACATATATACATGTATTTATTTATTTATTTATTTAAAAGTTTTGTATACCGACCTTCTCACCTCTCTTGAGGGATTCAGACCGGTTTCCAACCATAATATCACATACAGTCAATAAAACATCATAATTCATATTACAGTAAAACATTAAAACAGCAATTACATTCAATAACTACAATGGTCAGTCGTCACACTAAAATCGTTGTTCATCATCCTCCATCCATATCTCAGGGTGTTGGCTCACTCGCCGAATGCCTGTCTCCATAACCGTCTTCACCTGTTTCCTGAATGTCAGGATAGAAGGGGCGGTTCTGATCTCCAGTGGGAGAGAGTTCCAGAGTCGAGGGGCCACCACCGAGAAGGCCCTGTCCCTCGTCCCCACCAGACGGCCGGTGGGACCGAGAGCAGGGCCTCTCCAGACGATCTTAATAATCTTGATGGTTCATAGGGGAGAATACATATACATATACACATACATACACACATACACACACAAATATGCATATAGACAAGCACAGACATATACACAATATGCATGTACATATGAACACACACAAATACACAAATATATACACACATATACACATACATACACATGCACGGACATATACATATACATATACACACATACATATACACACATATACATATACACATACATACACACAAATATGCATATAGACAAGCACACACATACACAATATGCATGTACACATATAAACACACAAATACACAAATACATACACACACACACATATATACACACACACACAAACACACATATATACACAAATATATATATACACACAAAACACATACACAGACTGGGCCACAGAAACGTGTGGCAAGGGATGGCTAGTTAAAAATAAAACACATGAATGTGTTGCACAGAACACAAAATTAACCAACAAACAAAACAAAAGCAAACAAAAAAACATTAATCTATGGGTTTTTTTTGTCTAAGGGCTTTACATTCTCCGCCTGATGGTTTTTTCCCCCAGTTTTCCATGCCCATCAATATAGCCTTTCCCCATAAGATCACACTCTTCTAATAAATAAAAATAGTAAAGGAAGTTTGGCTCCATCTTTGCTGAAGAAACATCTATATAAATAAAAATGTAATGTTCGTTTGTGGGATTAACATAACTCAAAAACTACTGGACAAATTGACACCAAATTTGGACACAAGACACCTATCAGGCCAACAAGTGACTATCACTCATAAAAACACTGAAAAACACAGCAGATGAGACTTAAAAAGCCAAAAAATAAAAAAATACATTACAATGCATGCGCAAAACCACATAAATACACATATTGTTGGGGTTCAGCCGCTGTGTGACCCTGTACCTGATTCTTTGATTGTATTTCCTGATGCCAATGTAGATGTCAATGTTGATTCTGAGGCCAATGTAGATGTTAATACTGATGATGGGTTGAATAGTGAAAATCCTACACCCTTGGAAAGTGAAAGTCAAAGTTCCCATGAGAACATTCATTCCGAACCAAGRTGAAAAGTTTCACTCCCTTGCGGAGAAGTTTCACTCTCTTTTTCTCGCAGCCTTAGTTCCCCAGAGAATCTGACACCTGGTCACCCTAATGAGGGAAGGAGGGGGCAGATTCGGCAGAACAGGGGAGAAGCACAAAGTTTACGGAGGTCAGAAAGATGGAGAGAAATGCAAACAAAAACTTCAGGCGTGTCTCGCAATAGATTTCTCTCCTTTAAGAGTACCGGGTCTGAAGCTGCCTTCAGACCAGGCATCATTCCAGTTCCCAGTGTTTTCCTGTGGAGGCCTCCTGATTCAAGTGGTTGGGTTTCTCGTAGTTTCTCAAGTTGTTCCAAGTGCCGTTAGCTGGGAGCTAGCGGATTTCATGAATCATCAAGGGTAAATCATCGTTTGCTGTGTTTTTTTTATGGTCTCGTTCATGGACATTGCTTGTTGCTGTTTTGCTATGGTTTTTATTTACTTCTGATTTTTCCTCTGCTTTGCATTCAACGTTTTTCAATAAAAAGGATTGTATTCCTGTAGTCAAGTGTGGTGGATTGTTGTCAAGAGGGTCCAGTTTCTTACTCTGGGTCGCAACAGTGCTAAAGTGCCTCTGTGCTTGCTGATCTGGTGTCAGTGAATTTTCTTCTCTATGTCAGTGATATAGCTAAGTCAACTAACCCTGAAATTTTAGCACTCCATGACATTCATTATTGTGTTAGCCCTGTATCTAGTGCTGTAGCAATAGTGAGCCCAAGGAAGTGTGCATCTGATAAAAAACTCGGTGAGGAACCCATTAGGAGTCCCTTGTGAGGCGTCCAAAGTATCCAAAAGGAAACGATACGATTCATAACAGTAGCACAGTTAATGTTATAAAGTAGCAACAAAGATAATTTTATGATTGGGGGTCACCACAACATGAGAAACTGTATTAAGGGGTCACGGCATTAGGAAGGTTGAGAAACACTGTGCTAGAACATTAGTTTCTACAACTATAACCAATTATGAGTGACAGGTTATTATTTTTCCTGAGGCGCATTTCATAAAGGTATGGTCCATGACACCTTCAAGGGAAGCTGCTTTGTCAATGAAGCAAACCATTATTTTTACCTGTGCTCTGAATGTTGAAGCTATGATAGATTTTGCCTATTTAGAATTCTTCCCTCAGAGTCATGTAAAATAAGGCCTTGAGGGAGTGTTTGCTTTCCTGTCAGGCTTTCCTGTATTATATCACAGATTCACATTTGGCAAATGTCAGTTGGAATAGTTGTGGTTAGAACAATTGGAGTGTATGTGTGTATTTATTTATTAGATAAAGCCAGAGCAGTATTGTATCTCTAAACAATGACAGCTCTCAGAGGATGTTCCTGGTTTTGTTCTGGGAGAAATGTTACAACTCCACTCCATCTGCCGAGTGGAGATGGAGCACATACAGTCCCAGTCTCAGTCATGCACACGCTCTCTCTCACACCCCATCCATTCTCTTACCTCTCCGTATTTCTCAGCACCCCCTTTTCTCTTTTTAATTCTTCCTGTCAAGAGGTTAATACCTAGAAAATTTGCAGAGAGCATCTTCAAAAATACCCTCACTACACAAAGGATTAATGAAACAAGCTTTTGGTGTAAACTAAAGTTAACAGAGCTATGGAGTCATTTAGGAAAGTAAATATTTACATCTTTTATCTGAATCTTACAGGGGTTCCTATGGAAGCCTGAGGGGTGTTTAAAAAAACAAAGGTAAGGTATTTATTTATCGTGTCAGGAGCAACCAGACAGTTGTATTACATTTTTAACAAAACAAACAAACAGACAAAACACAAAGTTTGCAAGCTTGGTAGTTGATGAAATGTCCTTTGACCAGTATCTGGCCACTTGGAGTGTCTCTGGTGTTGCCGCAAGGAGGTCCTCCATTGTGCATGTGGCAGGGCTCAGGTTGCATCACAGCATATGGTCAGTGGTTTGCTCTTCTCCACACTTGCATGTCGTGGATTCCACTTTGTAGCCCCATTTCTCAAGGTTGGCTCTGCATCTCGTGGTGCCAGAGCGCCTTCCAAGTTGCCCAGTCTTCTGTGTGCCCAGGGGGGAGTCTCTCATTTGGTATCAGCCATTGATTGAGGTTCTGGGTTTGAGCCTGCCACTTTTGGACTTTCGCTTGCTGAGGTGTTCCAGCGAGTGTCTCTGTAGATCTTAGAAAACTATTTCTTGATTTAAGTCGTTGACGTGCTGGTTGATACCCAAACAAGGGATGAGCTGGAGATGTCACTGCCTTGGTCCTTTCACTATTGGCTGCTACTTCCCGGCGGATGTCAGGTGGTGCAATACCGGCTAAGTGTAATTTCTCCAGTGGTGTAGGGTGCAGACACCCCGTGATAATGCGGCATGTCTCATTAAGAGCCACATCCACTGTTTTAGTGTGGTGAGATGTGTTCCACACTGGCATGCATACTCAGCAGCAGAGTAGCATAGCGCAAGGGCAGATGTCTTCACTGTGTCTGGTTGTGATCCCCAGGTTGTGCCAGTCAGCTTTCGTATTATATTGTTTCTAGCACCCACTTTTTGCTTGATGTTCAGGCAGTGCTTCTTGTAGGTCAGAGCACGGACCAGAGTGACTCCCAGGTATTTGGGTGCGTTGCAATGCTCCAGTGGGATTCCTTCCCAGGTAATCCTCAGAGCTCAGGATGCTTGTCTGTTCTTAAGGTGAAAAGCACATCTCTGTGTTTTAGATGGATTAGGGATCAGCTGGTTTTCCCTGTATGTAATAGGCAGTAAGAGCACCTAGAGCTTCGGAGAGCTTCTGTTCAACCATCTCAAAGCTCCCTGCTTGAGCAGTAATGGCACGATCATCAGCATAGATGAAACTCTCTGTCTCTTCTGGCAGTGGCTGGTCATTTGTGTAGATGTTGAACATGGATGGAGCAAGCATGCTCCCCTGAGGCAGGCCGTTCTTCTGTTTCCGCCATCTGCTTCTCTGGCCCTGGAACTCAACAAAAAAGCTCCTGTTGTGTAGCAGGTTTCCTATGAGGCGGGTGAAGTGGTAGTCCTTTGTGATATTATACATTTTTCTCAGGAGGAGAAAATTGTGGTTGCCTCAGAAGCCCATGTAAGCTCTCCCGGGTCCCTTCGGGGAGATGGAGGCGGGGTAGAAAAATAAAGTTGTTGTTGTTCTCTTCTTCTCCTCATCCTCCTCGTCCTCCTCCTCGTCCTCCTCCTCCTCCTCTCTCCTCCCCCCTCCTCCTTCCTCCTCCTCTCCTCCTCCTCCTCCTCCTCCTCCTTCTTCTTCTTCTTCTTCTTCTTCGGATAGAACCAGCTACAGTCTCTCCAGTCATAATCATTACATCTGCAATACAGCATCTCTTTCCTCTCTCCATGGAGTCGTCCAAGTTTGATAATCTCAAGTTAAAACAGGACATATTTCCATTTTAGCAAAATGTTTGTCCTCCTGCCCACTTTAATCCAGTCTTTAAACTGTAACGCTTGTTAAAGGCAAATACCTTTTCCAATTTTCCCCTAAAACAAAAGTGTAATTGTCTGCTTTTCAAGTTCACGGTTTGTTTGATCAGTCTCAGTTGTTTCACTGTCAGTTGTCTTGCTGTGAAATTATAATGTACAGAGTAGTTAAGCAGACCTTAGGGGGTCCTCATGCCTCTTGATGTAGCTGTATCTTCTTTTATAATTATAAGAGTCATTTGTTCTAACAGGGGGGATTAGCTAATAAGCTGTAGTACAAAATCCAGCTAGGCATGCTCTTCCAATTACTTTAAAAATACCTCATGATCTCATCATCTCAAGGGACTTTATGGGAGGCAGCAATCCTGGCCATAGTGACAGGGAGGCAAAGCTCCCTGAAATGAGTGAGAGCATCTTCTGAATAAATATGCATAACTATGTTAGGATGTAAGTGGGGAGTAAAGCAAAATGCTTTCATGGACTGTAACTGGGGTTCCTACTTTTAACATGGTGCATTTATTGGTGATATAATATATAATATATACAGAGGTGGCCCTAGGTAATTTTCAATGGTATGTAAACAGTATTTTGCCCCCGCCCCCAACCAATCACTGATATATATTTTCTGTTCGTTGTGGGAGTTCTGTGTGCCATGTTTGGTTCAATTACATCAAAATATGTATTGTCGAAGGCTTTCATGGCCGGAATCACTGGGTTGTTGTAGGTTTTTTCCGGGCTGTATGGCCATGGTCTAGAGGCATTCTCTCCTGACGTTTCGCCTGCATCTATGGAGGTAGTGAGGTCTGGTGGAACTAGGAAAAAGGGTTTATATATCTGTGGAATGACCAGGGTGAGACAAAGGACTCTTGTCTGCTGGAGCTAGGTGTGAATGTTTCAACTGACCACCTTGATTAGCATACAACGGGCTGACTGTGCCTGGAGCAAACTTTTGTTGAGAGGTGTGAATGTTTCAACTGACCACCTTGATTATTGGAGAACACAGAAATGCTGGACACTCTCACAACCACCATGTCAGACTACACAGAGAAGCCATTGAAATCCACAAGCATGTGGACCATTTCAACAGAAAGGAAGAAACAATGAAAATGAACAAAATCTGGCTACCAGTATTAAAAAACTCTAAAATTGCAACAGCACAAGAACAGAGAGGAAACAAACAAGGACATCTAATTGCCTCTCAACAAAAGTTTGCTCTAGGCACAGTCAGTCCATTGTATGCTAATCAAGGGGCCTGAACATCAAGCAAAAAGTGGGTGCTAGAAACAATATCATATGAAAGCTGACTGGCACAACCTGGGGATCACAACCAGATACAGTGAAGACATCTGCCTTTGCGCTGTGCTAGTCTGCTGCTGAGTATGCATGCCCAGTGTGGAACACATCTCACCACACTAAAACAGTGGATGTGGCTCTTAATGAGACATGCCGCATTATCACGAGGTGTCTGCGCCCTACACCACTGGAGAAATTGCACTGCTTAGCTGGTATTGCACCACCTGACATCCACCGGGAAGTAGCAGCCAATAGTGAAAGGACCAAGGCAGAGACATCTCCAGCTCATCCCCTGTTTGGGTATCAGCCAGCACGTCAACGACTTAAATCAGAAATAGTTTTCTAAGATCTACAGAGACACTCACTGGAACACATCAGCAAGCGAGAGTCCAAAAGTGGCAGCTCAAACCCAGAACCTCAACCAATGGCTGATACCAAATGAGAGACTCCCCCCTGGGCACACAGAATGGGCAACTTGGAAGGCGCTGAACAGACTGCGCTCTGGCACCACGAGATGCAGAGCCAACCTCAGAAATGGGGCTACAAAGTGGAATCCTCGACATGCGAGTGTGGAGAAGAGCAAACCACTGACCACCTGCTGCAATGCAACCTGAGCCCTGCCACATGCACAATGGAGGACCTTATTGCAGCAACACCAGAAGCACTCCAAGTGGCCAGATACTGGTCAAAGGACATTTAATCAACTACCAAACTCACAAATTTTGTATTTTGTCTGTTTGTTTGCTTTGTTCTGTTAGAAATGTAATATAATTTGGCTGGTTGTCCTGACACGACAAATAAATAAATAAGGTGGTCAGTTGAAACATTCACACCTAGCTCCAGCAGACAAGAGTCTTTTGTCTCAGCCTTAAATATATCTACTGCATTAACTGAAGTATATTTATATATTTTTTCCGAATTACTCTAATGATATGCTGAAACCATTTGTAACTGAGCAGAGTGAGGAATGATGCTAAGCTCCAGAGCATCATAGCTTTCCAAGATCAGGGAAGAAAGTCACATGTTAAGCTTCCCTTGGTCTAAATCTGAAACCATGTACTCTTTAGAAATGAGCTACAGCACAGAAATGTTGGGAGTCATCAATGGAAAACCCCTTCTTAGGTCATTTTTTTCCACTGCTGTTCCTGGACAGGATTATTTCTCAAAGGATATTCTACAGGGTTTTAACCTTTGTTGTTGGAGATGACTTAAGCACTAAGACTTTTCACTGCATCCCTTGTGATAGCTGTAAATCTTCCAAGGTTTTACAGTCTTCCTCCTCACACCACTCAGCGTTATAGTCCTCTCTACTCAGACCCTGTTTATTACTGTAATTATTGAGACAAAGCAGTTTTAACAAAAATATCCCCAGTGGTATTTATTTGACATAATACAAACTGCAAACAGATTTGAATGGAAAGTATTACAGAATAATCTCTTGCTTTCAGGCCAAAACATTAAATGCCTTGTTTTAGCCTGAAGCCAAGCTGCACATCTGTTGCAAAGTCCCATGATATTACGCCTGTGGATGGAAACCCTGAGACTCGCAGTTCCAACAGCTAGTTCAGCCAGTTCTTGCCTAGTAGAAGGAAAAAATGCTGTTTTGATCCACCACAGAGGAATTCATAGCAATGCGGAAAGGGTAGCTTATATTATAACTCCAATCTCAGTGGGAAGCATCTTCGCATAGGCTTTCACACATGTTCTATTTATTTATTTATTTATGGCATTTATATGCTACTCTTTTCACCCCGAAGGGGACTCAGAGCGGCTTACAAGATATATTTTCATACAATATGTTATATTATTAGCACAGTGCAATATCAGTATTATATATTACTACTAGCTGTACCCGCCACGTGTTGCTGTGGCCAACCTTCCCTTCCTCTTTCTCTCCTCCCTTCCCTCTTTCCTTCCTTTCCTCTTTTTCTTTCCCTATCTCTCACCTTTCTTCCATCTCTACCTAATCATAGAATCATAGAATCAAAGAGTTGGAAGAGACCTCATGGGCCATCCAGTCCAACCCCCTGCCAAGAAGCAGAAATATTGCATTCAAATCACCCCTGACAGATGGCCATCCAGCCTCTGCTTAAAAGCTTCCAAAGAAGGAGCCTCCACCACACTCCGGGGCAGAGAGTTCCACTGCTGAACGGCTCTCACAGCCAGGAAGTTCTTCCTAATGTTCAGATGGAATCTCCTCTCTTGTAGTTTGAAGCCATTGTTCCGCGTCCTAGTCTCCAAGGAAGCAGAAAACAAGCTTGCTCCCTCCTCCCTGTGGCTTCCTCTCACATATTTATACATGGCTATCATATCTCCTCTCAGCCTTCTCTTCTTCAGGCTAAACATGCCCAGTTCCTTAAGCCGCTCCTCATAGGGCTTGTTCTCCAGACCTTTTATCATTTTAGTCGCCCTCCTCTGGACACATTCCAGCTTGTCAATATCTCTCTTGAATTGTGGTGCCCAGAATTGGACACAATATTCCAGATGTGCTCTAACCAAAGCAGAATAGAGGGGTAGCATTACTTCCCTAGATCTAGACACTATGCTCCTATTGATGCAGGCCAAAATCCCATTGGCTTTTTTTGCCAACACATCACATTGTTGGCTCATGTTTAACTTGTTGTCCACGAGGACTCCAAGATCTTTTTCACACGTACTGCTCTCGAGCCAGGCATTGTCCCCCATTCTGTATCTTTGCATTTCATTTTTTCTGCCAAAGTGGAGTATCCTGCATTTGTCACTGTTGAACTTCATTTTGTTAGTTTTGGCCCATCTCTCTAATCTGTCAAGATCGTTTTGAATTCTCTGCTCCTGTCCTCTGGAGTATTGGCTATCCCTCCCAATTTGGTGTCGTCTGCAAACTTGATGATCATGCCTTCTAGCCCTTCATCTAAGTCATTAATAAAGATGTTGAACAGGACCGGGCCCAGGACGGAACCCTGCTTGTGGCACTCCACTCGTCACTTCTTTCCAGGATGAAGAGGAAGCATTGGTGAGCACCCTCTGGGTTCGTCCATTTAACCAATTCCAGATCCACCTCACCGTAGTTTTGCCTAGCCCACATTGGACTAGTTTCCTTGCCAGAAGGTCATGGGGGACCTTGTCAAACCTTCCTTCCTTCCTTCCTTTCTTTTCCTTCCTTACCTCCTTCCTTCTCCTTCCCTCCTTCCTTCTTCCTTCCTTCCTCCTTCTTCATTCCTTCCTTCCATATCTTTTGTTCCTTCTCCTCCTTCCCTCTCTTTTTCCTTTCCCTTTTTATTTTTCTCTTCCTTCTTCTCTTCTTCTTTCTCCTTCTTTCCCCTCCCTTTTTTTCCCTCCTTCCTTCCTCCTTCCTTCTTCCTTCATTCTTCCTTCCTTCTTCCTTCCTTCCTTCCTTCCTTCCTTCCTCTTTCCCTCCTTCTCTCGTTATTTCTTGACTGTCCCTTCCATTTAATATTGTATTTATATCTTACATAGAAAGAAAGAAAGAAAGAAAGAAAGAAAGAAAGAAGGAAGGAAGGAGGGACAGGAAGGAAGGAAGGAAAAAGGAAGGGAGGGAAGGAAAGAAGAGAAGGAAGGAAAAGAAAGAAGGAGGGACAGGAAGGGAGGAAGGAAGGAGAAGGAAGGAAAGAGGAAGGAAGGAGGGCGACTAAAATGATCAAGGGTCTGGAGAACAAGCCCTATGAGGAGCGGCTTAGGGAACTGGGCATGTTTAGCCTGAAGAAGAGAAGGCTGAGAGGAGATATGATAGCCATGTATAAATATGTGAGAGGAAGCCACAGGGAGGAGGGAGCAAGCTTGTTTTCTGCTTCCTTGGAGACTAGGACGCGGAACAAAGGCTTCAAACTACAAGAGAGGAGATTCCATCTGAACATTAGGAAGAACTTCCTGTGAGAGCCGTTCAGCAGTGGAACTCTCTGCCCCGGAGTGTGGTGGAGGCTCCTTCTTTGGAAGCTTTTAAACAGAGGCTGGATGGCCATCTGTCAGGGGTGATTTGAATGCAATATTCCTGCTTCTTGGCAGAATGGGGTTGGACTGGATGGCCCATGAGGTCTCTTCCAACTCTTCGATTCTATGATTCTATGAGGGAAAGAAAGGAGGGGGAGATCCAGTTGATGGTGCCAACTGGATCTTGTCCATTGGCCTCTCTCTCGGTGTCATTGGCTCAGTAGTTGGACTGACTGATACTGGGATCCAGGACCCATGTGTGTAGCTGCCAACCCTATTTCAGCTCTAACCAGAAAACAAGTTGCGGCTTTTGTTACCTCAATATGCATGTTGCTTGTATTTGTGGGATCAGGGGGCTTTGTCACCTTGCACATCTAACTAGATCTGAAAGAACTTCTCCCTTTGAAATAGTGTCCTTAGAAAACAGGAGAGAAAATCATTAAATGCGGATGTTTCCAATTACTGTTCCATTCCATTTCAGATGAAACTACTGTTCTGACAAACTTCTACCATTAGTTCGGCAGCTGTAAGCTTCCATTCTATGGTGTTTCAGATACAGGATTCTTTCACATTTTAGTGATGAATGCTTTGGCATTATGGCTGCTCCATCATCATCATTGTATCAGGCAGGTAAAGAGTAGTTTGATGGCTTTGTCGTTAATAAATGGTGCTTCTTGAATAGCAGATCATCTTAGTCATTGGGTTGTTTGCTGGTTTTGCCTCTCCAGAATCTCATCTTAGCCTCTCTTCTTTAACTTAGTTGAATGGAGCAGCTGGCTCAGGGAGTGATTTGGGGTGCCATGAAATAGCAGCAAATTGCTCCATTTTATTATATCATCATTTTATTTTTACGGCCAGGGAGGAGGAGCATTACTTGTGTTTTTTTCTTCCTATCTTTAGTGTCTGAATAACTTGGTTTGCTACAATATGGAAGTGCAAGGAGAGAAAGCATAATGTGTGGCTCTGGTTGACAAATTTTTGATCCTCCACTGATCATTGCTACTTGATAAGACTCTACAAAAGCAAAATTAGCAAGACTGTAAAACAGTCTTTTAGGCTCCCATTCAGTGACCATTCAGTTCTAACAAAATAGTGTTTTGCTGTTTTTCCCTCTAAAGCGTGGAGTGGACAGATGTTTCAGCCTTTGGGGAACTAAATGTAATAATTCAGCGACTCTTCATATATCTATAGGTAAAGGTAAAGGTAGTCCCCTGACATTAAGTCCAGTCATGTCTGACTCTGGGGTTGGTGCTCATCTCCGTTTCTAAGCCAAAGAGCCAGCGTCGTCCATAGACACCTCCAAGGTCATGTGGCCGGCATAACTGCATGGAGCGCCGTTACCTTCCCGCCAGAGCGGTACCTATTGATCTACTCACATTTGCATGTTTTCGAACTGCTAGGTTGGCAGAAGCTAGGGCTGACAGCGGAAGCTCACGCCGCTCCCCGGAATCGAACCTGAGACCTTTCAATCAACAAGCTCAGCAGCTCAGTGCTTTAACCCACTGCGCCACCGGTTCCTCTTATATATGTATCTATATATATATATATATGCTCTGTGCATAATGAGTACCTTAAAAACAAAAGAACCAATGAACGAAATCACCAAATTTGGCAACGAAACGTCTCACAACAAAGGGAGTGACCATCACTCAAAAAATTATGATTTTGTCATTTGGGAGTTGTAGTTGCTGGGATTTATAGTTCACCTACAATCAAAGAGCATTCTGAACTCCACCAATGGAATTGAACCAAACTTGGCACACAGAACTCCCATGACCAACAGAAAATACTGGAAGGGTTTCGTGGGCATTGACCTTGAGTTTGGGAGTTGTAGTTCACCTACATCCAGAGAGCACTGTGGACTCAAACAATGATGGATCTGGACCAAACTTGGCACGAATATTCCATATGCCCAAATAGGAACACAGATGGAGTTTGGGGAAATAGACCTTGACATTTGGGAGTTGTAGTTACTGGGATTTATAGTTCACCTACAATCAAAGAGCGTTCTGAACCCCACCAATGACAGAATTGGGCCAAACTTCCCACACAGAACCCCCATGACCAACAGAAAATACTCAAGGCCATCCAGTCCAACTCCCTTCACCAGGGCAAGAAAACGTAATCAAAGCCCTCCTGACAAAGAGCCATCCAGCCATAGATATAGATAGATATGATTCACACACAGAGAGATATAGTATCATAGATTTGAAAGGGACCCCTGAAGAAGGATAATTATATGTTGCATGTTCCAGAGTAGGCAAACCAGACACTCTCCACATCAACACTGACAAAGAAACAACAAGAAATACTGTTTACCAACAAGCATAAAGAAATTTCATATATTAGAAACCAACACTTTCTCATTACTTTATTTTCCAGATCAACAGACTGGGCCACAGCAACGCGTGGCAGGGGACAGCTAGTACATTTATATTTGCTAAAATTGTGCTTCATTTTAATTATTGTATTGTTTTTAAGTGGTTTTTTTTTTTTTTGCACTATAAATAAGATA
Organism: Anolis sagrei ordinatus; assembly: GCF_025583915.1. Lineage (NCBI taxonomy): Eukaryota > Metazoa > Chordata > Lepidosauria > Squamata > Anolidae > Anolis > Anolis sagrei. The sequence goes on along the minus strand of NW_026847549.1, from coordinate 112,357,905 downwards.
TGTGCAGTGTGCACAGGAATTCATTCCAATACTCCAGAGACAGGAGCAGAATTCAAAATGATCTTAAGATTAGAGAGATGGGCCAAAACTAACAAAATGAAGTTCAACAGGGACAAAGGCAAGATACTCCACTTAGGCAGAAAAAACGAAATGCAAAGATACAGAATGGGGCGGGCTTGAGAGCAGTACGTGTGAAAAAGATCTTGGAGTCCTCGTGGACAACAAGTTAAACATGAGCCAGCAATGTGATGTGGCGGCAAAAAAAGCCAATGGGATGTTGGCCTGCATCAATAGGAGCATAGTGTCTAGATCCAGGGAAGTCATGAGGTCTTTTCCAACTCTAGGATTCTATGATTCTTACCCCGTAAATTACCATTAGATTGCTGCTGTCATTGCGTCTGCATCTTTCTCCACCATAACTCCAAAACTATACATGTAAATGTACCTGTGTATTTGAAGCTCCCAATCTTCAGTTGCTTTCCTTAACAGTTCATTACTTTCCAGTGAACACCATTTGAATCTGGAGAGGAATTACAAAGGAGCCTCCACCACACTCCGGGGCAGAGAGTTCCACTGCTGAACGGCTCTCACAGTCAGGAAGTTCTTCCTCATATTCAGATGGAATCTCCTTTCTTGTAGTTTGAAGCCATTGTTTCGCATCCTAGTCTCCAGGGAAGCAGAAAACAAGCTTGCTCCCTCCTCCCTGTGACTTCCTCTCACATATTTATACATGGCTATCATGTCTCCTCTCAGCCTTCTCTTCTGCAGGCTAAACATGCCCAGCTCTTTAAGCCGCTCCTCATAGGGCTTGTTCTCCAGACCCTTGATCATTTTAGTCGCCCTCCTCTGGACACATTCCAGCTTGTCAACATCTCCCTTCAATTGTGGTGCCCAGAATTGGACAAAGTATTCCAGATGTGGTCTGACCAAGGCAGAAAAGTGGGGAGCATGACTTCCCTAGATCTAGACACTATGCTCCTCTTGATGCAGGCCAAAATCCCATTGCCTTTTTTTGCCGCCACATCACATTGTTGGCTCATGTTTAACTTGTTGTCCACGAGGACTCCAAGATCTTTTTCACACGTACTGCTCTCGAGCCAGGCATTGTCCCCCATTCTGTATCTTCACATCATTTTCCTGCCAAAGTGGAGTATCTTGCATTTGTCACTGTTGAACTTCATTTTGTTAGTTTTGATTATGTTATATTATATTTAATATATCAAATATGGCTGGAGCAATGCATCAAATTCTGACAGGCCACATAACCTTGCTTAGAAGTTTTCACCTATTAAACTAGTAGCCTTCCGAAATGGTAAGGGTCTGCTTATAAATAATAATAATAAGAAAAGTCATGAAAAGTAACCATACATCCTCAAGCTACCCAACTTCCTTAACCGCAGGGGTTCTTACTTTCCCATGAGTAGATTTCTTGCACTGAGTTTTCATTCTAAAATAATTATTTTTCCAAATTATTTTTTCCATATGCAATTTAACATTCAGAATTGTTCCCATATAGGTTTATAATAACCCATTGTAATGAAAACCTTTTTGTTAGAATGACTGCAATGATCATATGAGTGAAAACAGTCTTGAGATCTAGTTCATGGGTTCCCCTTTGAGCAACTTTATGGGCAGGATGTTCCTATAAAATGCTTTCATGTGTGAGTTCACCTATTGAAATGCCTTCCAAGCAAAGGCACAAGATACATAATCTGCCCTTTGCTGTGGAGGTATCCTGACTTTATGACTTACACTTTTCATATGATTGAACCAGCTCACCCTAAAAATTAATTACAGTATAGTTATTCTGTTACCAGCGTGATCAAATTATTTTTCCATCGGACTGATGTGCACTTACAGCTCTATTAAACTCCTACCAGAGTGTGTAACCTACAGGAAATTGAAAACTGAGAAAAGCTTGTTAAGACACCATCTTACTTTTCAAAAACAGCTTTTAAAATTAATTTCAGCTTTTAAAATTTATTCTTTAGACAGGCTATATGTATGCACTAGGGCTGGGCGGTTTCGTTTCGTTAATTCGTAATTCGTTAAAAATTCGTTATTTTTTTATAACGAAGCGTTAACGAACCATTCTGGAGCAACTTAAAAATGAAACGAATTTTTAAATTCGTTCCGTAAATGCTTCGGATTCGTTATGTATTCGTTTCGTTATCGGTTTGAGGTCGTTTCGTTATTATTTCCGCATGTCTGGGGCAAGTTTTATAGTTGTTTTTTGTTTAATTAGTGAAAAAAAATTATAATATCACACCAACAGTCAACAACAGAGGGAGAGGGAAGCTTCAGAAGTTCCCCCTGTCCCATTTGGAGGTTTTTTAGCATATTGCGCAGTCGCGTCCGCCATTAACGAATCGATTCGTTATTGTTTCGTTATTGTTTTGTAATTTTTTTTACCATTTACGAAATTTCGTAAATATCGAACTTTTTTAAAGAAAATTTCGGAATTCTTTTAAATATCGAAACGCAAAAAACCCCAAAAAACGAATCGATTTTAGAAACAAATTTTTCCGTTGTTACCCAGGCCTAGTATGCACATGTATAGTGCTATGTGTGCGCGTGCATGCGTGTGCGTATGTGTGTGGGACACAAAAACAGGATAGCTCTGTCACCTTGGGCCTGTTTTATTCTTGGGTGAATAAGGAAATAATGAGAAAGGTTTATCAATTGTGCTGGTACAGCTGTACCAGAAGCTCCCACTTTATTTGCTTCGTATTAAGTGTTTGCTTACAGCCCAAGGCTTGGGATTCTGCAGAAGGGTGGCTTCCTGTTAAAGTTTGCAGTTATAGGGCAGGCCCCCTGTCCATCATCGTTAAGTTTGGTTCCACCCCCTGTTCAGGACAATTGAGAAGGGAAGGGAGCCATTTTCAGTTAGTCTCAGCAAAGAAAGTCAGTGTACAGGACATGTACAGACTTTCTCCTGTGCAAAAGCTTCAACCCTTAAGACTTCCCAGGGGAGAATAGTCTTAAGAGCATCTAAAGATTCCCAAAGGTTCCAGGGAAACAGCCTTACAGCCCTGAGGAATTTCGGAGGGAATAACAGCTTTAAACATCAAGAACTCCAGCTAAGTGACTACAGGCCTACTGGTAGGTCCACTCGGTTTTGAGACGCAGTTCAGCCCGGTAGTGGATCCACATCAGTTAGGTTTAGGATCACAGTTAGCCTGGGAGAAGTTTGGAAAGGGATTTTCCTTTAGAGTAAAAGCAACACTAGGTTCCTGTGGGTTTTTTCGGGCTATAGAGCCATGTTCTAGAGGCATTTCTCCTCTAGATTCCAGCCATGAAAGCCTTCGACAATACAGTAAAAGCAACAGTTAGAAACCACCAGTTGCACAAAGCCTGGAAGCATTTGTTTAACCTTTTGAAGACAAAAGAAGTTTCTGTTGATTGTTCACCAATAAAAGACTTTGTTATATTTTACAAGCCTTCTAGAGACTGTTTATGGTGAAAATCCTTACGAATTTCTCTTCGGGCCCCCTGGCTTCCCGCTGAGCTAAAGTTACACGTCCTGTATTAAAGGCAATTTATTTCAAGCCCAGCGCGCGACAGAACATCAATTAATGGGGAAGGGATACATAGCAGTGTGCTGGGCTAAAATTTAGAAGATATAGACTGACAAGAGGTGTTGCTCATAAAGTCCTGAACCTTATAAAACAGTTCAAGAGTAATCTAGCTGTCAGAAGTATATCTCGAAAATGTAAGCCACAGGCAAAATTCATGATCGTTCATAAACCTCTGCACCCTTGTTATTTAATAAGCGAAGAGATGAATTTACGACTAACACTGAAGCAAGGTGAATAGCAGAAGTTTTCACCACCAGAACTTTAGTTTTATAAGTACTTTAGAACCATTTGTGTGCTCCTGGTGGCCTAGTGGGTTAAAGCGCTGAGCTGCTGAGCTTGTTGACCGAAAGGTCGCAGGTTCGATTCCGGGGAGCGGCGTGAGCTTCCGCTGTCAGCACTAGCTTCTGCCAACCTAGCAGTTTGAAAACATGCAAATGTGAGTAGATCAATAGGTACCACTCCGGTGGGAAGGTAACGGCGCTCCATGCAGTCATGCCGGCCACATGACCTTGGGGGTGTCTATAGACAACGCCGGCTCTTCGGCTTAGAAATGGAGATGAGCACCACACCCCAGAGTCAGACATGACTGGACTTAATGTCAGGGGACTACCTTTAACTTTAACTTTTAGAACCATTTAGAACTATGGATTGCACATGCCTACTTGCCATGTCTGGAGACTGTCCTTAGTTCTCAATTTTGTCTGCTCCACAGGTATCTTCAGTCAAAGGTGACAATATTACAATATTGATTTACAGTTCTTATTCAGGTTTCTGAGCTTTATTGGCTGGATGTCTTGTTTGTTTAAAGAATGAACTATGTGGGAAGAGTTGATTATGTAGGGTAGTGTACATATGGTAAGATGTTCATAAACACATCTCCGTTTATGAACCTACACGTTCTCTTCGTTCATCTGGAGAGGCCCTGCTCGCGATCCCACCTGCGTCGCAGGCGCGTCTGGTGGGGACGAGAGACAGGGCCTTTTCTGTGGAGGCCCCCCGACTTTGGAACACCCTCCCCAAGGACATCAGACAAGCCCTACACTGGCAGTCTTTAGGAAGAGTTTGAAGACCTGGCTGTTCCGGTGTGCCTTTCCAGAATAGGAAACTCCAGCAATATGTCCCAGAAGCACTTTATCAGAGATTTAAGATTGTCTGCACATTGCACTTACCCTAAAATCCTATATTCCACCTGTCATACTCAGCACTTTTTAATCTGTACCCATTACATTCGGCCCGGCCCTAGTTTTATTGTGTTATGGTGTTTATTGTTATTGTTTATTGTTACTGTTATTGCTTGATGTTTTGATTTGCTTTATAATGTTATGTGTATTGGGTGTGATCCTGGATTCATCGCTAAGCCTGGAGCCCCAGGTCTCGGCAGTGACCAGGGGAGAATTTGCACAGCTCAGGCTCGTGCGCCAGCTGCGCCCGTATCTTGGGAAGTCTGACTTGGCCACGGTAGTCCACGCTCTGGTTACATCCCGTTTAGACTACTGCAACGCTCTCTACGTGGGGTTGCCTTTGAAGACGGCCCGGAAGCTCCAACTGGTCCAACGTGCGGCAGCCATGATACTAACAGGAGCGGGACGCAGGGAGCATACAACCCCCCTGCTGTACCAGCTCCACTGGCTGCCGATCTGCTACCGGGCTCAATTCAAGGTGCTGGCATTGGCCCTATAAAGCCCTAAACGGTTCCGGCCCAAGATACCTAACTGACCGCCTCTCAGCCTATGAGCCCACGAGGACTTTGAGATCTTCCGGGGAGGCCCTGCTCTCGATCCCGCCTGCGTCACAGGCACGGCTGGCGGGGACGAGAGATAGGGCCTTCTCGGTGGTGGCTCCTCGGCTGTGGAACACCCTTCCCGTGGACATCAGGCTAGCCCCCTCCCTGTTGATTTTCCGCAGGAAGCTAAAGACCTGGCTGTTTAAGAAGGCATTTGATCAAGAAGTGCAATGACTGGAGATTTGACCATAGGAATGGAACAACGGAAATGATATCGGATTGTGGGTTTGACGATGAGACGATTTGGAATGTAGTAGAAATTTTGTAGTATTGTTGATGTTTGATAAGATGTTTTTTGATAATGATGATTGTGGATATCTTGCACTATGTCTTGTAATTTGCACCTGTTTTTATGTTGTACACCGCAATGAGTCGCCCTCGGGCTGAGAATTGCGGTATATAAGAGCAGTAAATAAAATAAATAAATAATATTGCTATGCAGTTGTTTTTATTGAGGCCTTGGCCTTTGTAAGCCGCATTGAATCCTTCGGGAGAGTTGTTGTTGTTCATTCGTTCAGTCGTCTCCGACTCTTCGTGACCTCATGGACCAGCCCACGCCAGAGCTCCCTGTCGGCCGTTACCACCCCCAGCTCCCTCAAGGTCAGTCCAGTCACTTCAAGGATGCCATCCATCCACCTTGCCCTTGGTCGACCCCTCTTCCTTTTTCCTTCCACTTTCCCCAGCATAATTGTCTTCTCTAGGCTTTCCTGTCTCCTCATGATGTGGCCAAAGTACTTCAACTTTGTCTCTAGTATCCTTCCCTCCAATGAGAAGTCGGGCTTTATTTCCTGGAGGATGGACTGGTTGGATCTTCTCGCAGTCCAAGGCACTCTCAGAACTTTCCTCCAACACCACAGCTCAAAAGCATCGATCTTCCTTCGCTCAGCATTCCCTAAGGTCCAGCTCTCACATCCGTAGGTGACTACAGGGAATACCATGGCTTTGACTAGGCGGATCTTTGTTGCCAGTCTGATGTCTCTACTCTTCACTATTTTATCGAGACTGGACATTGCTCTCCTCCCAAGAAGTAAGCGTCTTCTGATTTCCTGGCCACAGTCTGCATCTGCAGTTATCTTTGCACCTAGAAATACACGGCCTCCACACTTTCTCCCTCTATTTCCCAGTTGTCAATCATTCTTGTTGCCATAATCTTGGTTTTTTTGATGTTTAGCTGCAACCCAGCTTTTGCGCTTTCTTCTTTCACCTTGATTAGAAGGCTCCTCAGCTCCTCCTCGCTTTCGGCCATCAGAGTGGTGTCATCTGCGTATCTGAGGTTGTTAATGTTTCTTCCAGCAATTTTCACCCCAGCTTTGCATTCATCAAGCCCCGCACATCGCATGATGTGTTCTGCATACAAGTTAAAAAGGTTGGGTGAGAGTATGCAGCCTTGCCGTACGCCTTTCCCAATCTTGAACCAGTCTGTTCCGTGGTCAGTTCTGACTGTTGCTCCTTGGTCCTTGTACAGATTCCTCAGGAGAGAGACAAGGTGGCTTGGTATGCCCATCCCACCAAGAACTTGCCACAATTTATTATGATCCACACAGTCAAAGGCTTTAGAATAGTCAATGAAGCAGAAGTAGATGTTTTTCTGAAACTCCCTGCCTTTCTCCATTATCCAGCGGATATTGGCAATCGGGTCTCTGGTTCCTCTGCCTTTTCTAAACCCAGCTTGAACATCTGGCAACTCTCGCTCCATGTATTGCTGGAGTCTTCCTTGCGGGAGATGTTAGCGGGTACAAATAAAGATAATAATAATAATAATAATAATAATAATAATAATAAGTTCCCCCTCTCCCAAATTGGTGCCTTCTCAATATGTTGAACTATCTCTCTCATAATCTCTATGAGTATGAAGTGTCATCAGTTAGAAAATATTTACAGATTCTCAAATTGTATTGTCAAAGTGCTAAGGATTTAAAAGACAATAACTCTCAATCAAAGGAGCTTGGAGTGAAAGGAGATCATATTATTAGAGTTGGCAGTTACCTAGGCTACTCTCCTCCTAGATCCTTTGTAAATCCAAAACTAATTTTATTCCAAGGGGTTTTATCACACGACAACAGGCACTTCATAAAGCTGGATTGAAATGATTCAATATCTAAATAAAAATATAGATCATGAGATATTCTCCATGATAGAGAACAATAGAAACTAATGTGGAAAAAAACAAGTGACGGCTCTCCGTGACCTTGAGAAATGCAATCTGGATGGCAGCTTTGATGTAAAACCTTCACGAGCAGAAGGAAACGGTGCCTCTAAGAGCTCTTCTGGGGAAGATACTTTGGCAGCCCTTGACAATGTTTCCCCTCATGCTCCTACTTCCTCTCCACGTGATGCCCGGAGGCCCACATTGCTGCCTGTGGATTTGAGCTGCTCAGGGAAAGCAGAGTGCTTTGTTACATCTATATACATAAAAATGTAATGTTTGTTTGTGGGATTAACATAACTCAAAAACCACTGGACGTATTGACACCAAATTTGGTCAGCATACACCTAACAACCCAATGTATGTCTTTCACTAAAAAAAATATTGATTTTGTCATTTGGGAGTTGTAGTTGCTGGGATTTATAGTTCACCTACAATCAAAGAGCATTCCGAACTCCACCAATGATAGAATTGAACCAAACATAGCACACAGGACTCCATGACCAACAGAAAACACTAGAAGGGTTTGGTGGGCATTGACCTTGAGTTTGGGAGTTGTAGTTCACCTACATCCAGAGAGCACTGTGGACTCAAACAATGATGGATCTGGACCAAACTTGACACAATATTCCATATGCCCAAATATGAACACAGATGGAGTTTGGGGAAAATAGACCTTGACATTTGGGAGTTGTAGTTACTGGGATTTATAGTTCACCTACAATCAAAGAGCATTCTGAACCCCACCAATGACAGATTTGGGGCAAACTTCCCACACAGAACCCCCATGACCAACAGAAAATACTTAAGGCCATCCAGTCCAACTCCCTTCAACAGGGCAAGAAAACATAATCAAAGTCTTCCTGACAAAAAGCTATCCAGCCATAGATATAGATAGATATATATGATTCACATACACACAGATATAGTATCATAGATTTGAAAGGGACCCCTAAAGAAGGACAATTATATGTCACATGTTCCAGAGTAGGCAAACCAGACAATCTCCACATCAACACTGACAAAGAAACAGCATAGAATCCAAGAGTTGGAAGAGACCTCATGGGCCATCCAGTCCAACCCCTGCCAAGAAGCAGGAATATTGCATTCAAATCACCCCTGACAGATGGCCATCCAGCCTCTGTTTAAAAGCTTCCAAAGAAGGAGCCTCCACCACACTCTGGGGCAGAGAGTTCCACTGCTGAACGGCTCTCACAGTCAGAAGTTCTTCCTCATGTTCAGATGGAATCTCCTTTCTTGTAGTTTGAAGCCATTGTTTCGCGTCCTAGTCTCCAGGGAAGCAGAAAACAAGCTTGCTCCCTCCTCCCTGTGGCTTCCTCTCACATATTTATACATGGATATCATATCTCCTCTCAGCCTTCTCTTTCAGGCTAAACATGCCCAGCTCCTTAAGCCGCTCCTCATAGGGCTTGTTCTCCAGACCCTTGATCATTTTAGCCGCCCTCCTCTGGACACATCAACAGTGACATAGAAACAACAAGGAATACTGTTTACCCACAAGCATAAAGGAATTACATATATTAGAAACCATTACTTTATTTTCCAGATCACCAGACTGGGCCACAGCAACGCGTGGCAGGGGATGGCTAGTAAACTATAAATTAGGTAGATTGCGATCCCCGTCTGTCTTGGTCCTAAGGAATCAGTGGGGCTGCTATGGTGGCTTTTCATGGCAAAAGGCAAGGAAATTCTTCCTCTCAAAATGAGATAGAATTTTGATTTAAAAATATGTATATTTAGGAATCTGAAAATAATGGAATTTGACAAGTAAATCAGATTTGTTGGTAATAGAAGAAGCAAGATGCATCACTTGATGACTTGGAATAGTGTCCTGTCCAAAATAATTCTTTAATAATTTGTCACTAAAAATGTTCTGTTAGCTATCTTACTGTTTGATAGCCATTTCAGAAGAAGCATTATTGATGAATTGACATGCGCCCAGTGAAATGGCAAGTCTCACTCTTAAAAATCCCCTCTGTGAAAAAAAAGAGGTTTACATAGCAAATCTCTAGCACATGCCCAGGTGTGCTGCTATAATCTAAAATGAACCCCATCCGTGTATTGCATATTTAACAGGTTTTCTTCCACCCTACCTTGACTCAGCAAGTAATGATTTTCTATGTATTGTCGAAGGCTTTCATGCGGAATCACTGGGTTGTTGTAGGTTTTTCCGGGCTATATGGCCATGTTCTAGAGGCATTTTCTCCTGACGTTTCGCCTGCATCTATGGCAAGCATCCTCAGAGGTAGTGAGGTCTGTTGGAAGTAGGAAAATGGGTTTATATATCTGTGGAATGACCAGGGTGGACTCTTGTCTGTTGGAGCAAGGTGGTCAGTTGAAACATTCACACCTAGCTCCAGCAGACGAAAGTCCTTTGTCCCACCCTGGTCATTCCACAGATATATAAACCCATTTTCCTACTTCCAACAGACCTCACTACCTCTGAGGATGCTTGCCATAGATGCAGGCGAAACGTCAGGAGAAAATGCCTCTAGAACATGGCCATATAGCCCGGAAAAACCTACAACAACCCAATGATTTTCTATCTAGTATTTTCTGATCTCAGATCCCAGTGAATTACCTTAACAGTTTTGGAAAGATTTTTGAGTAGAAATACTGCAATGAAGCTTCCCTTCATTTCATGTCATATTGGTATCTTATACTCTTGTGTGGATCGAAAGGATCCTACTATTTGATACATTGCTATTATTATGAATAATAATTTAGTAGGCACAGTAGTAGTGTGACGATATCTTGCAAAAAGACATTTCATAACAGATAATTTATATCATTCGTAATATGATCATTGAATTAAGGCTGACCAGCTAATAAATGTTTGTACTGTGAACATTTGGCTTACATATGAATTAGAATGCTATCAGCTCAGATCCCTGTGATTTTTTTGATTTCTGATCCATTAGACCAGTGTATTGTCAAAGGCTTTCATGGCCGGAATCACTGGGTTGTTGTAGGTTTTTTTGGGCTATATGGCCATGGTCTAGAGGCATTCTCTCCTGACGTTTCACCTGCATCTATGGAAAGCATCCTCAGAGGTAGTGAGGACTGTTGGAACTAGGAAAAAGGGTTTATATATCTGTGGAATGACCAGGGTGAGACAAAGGACTCTTGTCTGCTGGAGCTAGGTGTGAATGTTTCAACTGACCACCTTGATTAGCATACAATGGGCTGACTGTGCCTGGAGCAAACTTTTGTTGAGAGGTAATTAGATGTCCCTGCCTGCTTCCTCTCTGTTGTTGTGCTGTTGCAATTTTAGAGTTTTTAATACTGGTAGCCAATCCTAGAGCAGGGGTTCTCAACCTGTGGGTCCCCAGATGTTTTGGCCTTCAACTCCCAGAAATCCTAACAGCTGGTAAACTGGCTGGATTTCTGGGAGTTGTAGGCTAAAACACCTAGGGACCCACAGGTTGAGAACCACTGCATTAGACGATCCATATCAACCAACATTATTCACAGTTCTTATGATTTTCTCTGTACTAGAATCATAGAATCATAGAGTTGGAAGAGACCTCATGGGCCATCCAGTCCAACCCCCTGCCAAGAAGCAGGAAAATTGCATTCAAAGCACCCCCGGCAGATGGCCATCCAGCCTCTGTTTAAAAGCTTCCAGAGAAGGAGCCTCTACCGCACTCCGGGGCAGAGAGTTCCACGGTCAGGAAGTTCTTCCTAATGTTCAGATGGAATCTCTTTTTTTGTAGTTTGAAGCTATTGTTCCACGCCCTAGTCTCCAGGGCAACAAAAAACAAGCTTGCTCCCTCCTCCCTATGACTTCCTCTCACATATTTATAAATGGCTATCATGTCGCCTCAACCCATTACGCAAAGTAAGCATTTGCAGTATAGTTGATTTTGCCCAGGGGCGCTTTTGGGGGAAAAATGACCTTGACATATGCGAGTTGTAGTTACTGGGATGTATAGTTCACCTACAATCAAAGAGCATTCTGAACTCCACCAATGATGGAATTGAACCAAATATGGCACACAGAACTCCCACGGCGAACAGAAAACATTTATCAGTGATTGGTTTGGGGGGGGGGGCAAAATACTTACCGTTGAAAATTATCTAGGGCCGCCTCTGATCATGTCTCCTCTCAGCCTTCTCTTCTTCAGGCTAAACATGCCCAGCTCCTTAAGCCACTCCTCATAGGGCTTGCTCTCCAGACCCTTGATCATTTTAGTCGCTCTCCTCTCCAGCTTGTCAATATCTCTCTTCAATTGTGGTGCCCAGAATTGGACACAATATTCCAGGCATGGTCTAACCAAGGCAGAATAGAGGGGTAGCATTACTTCCCTAGATCTAGACACTATACTCCTATTGATGCAGGCCAAAATCCCATTGGCTTTTTTTGCCGCAGCACATTGTTGGCTCATGTTTAACTTGTTGTCCATGAAGGACTCCAAGATCTTTTTCACACGTACTGCTCTCGAGCCAGGCATTGTCCCCATTCTGTATTTTTGCATTTCATTTTTTTCTGCCTAAGTGGAGTATCTTGCATTTGTCACTGTTGAACTTCATTTTGTTAGTTTTAGCCAATCATTTCTCTAATCTGTTAAGATCGTTTTGAATTCTACTGCTGTCTTCTGGAGTCTTGGCTATCCCTCCAATTTGGTGTTGTCCACAAACTTGATGATCATGCAGATGATACCAAATTGGCTCCCTTACTTTTTGAAAAGTTGTTCTAAGCACCAAAGGCTTGTGGACACGAGGAACACTGTGATTTTAAAACTGTGATTTTCTGTTTTCTAAAGCCCTTCACATCTGCATGACAGGCAGTAATTCAGTAGGTTATGGTGCTGAATCTAAGCAAAAGATAGAAACTGCTTCTTTGCTTGACAGCCTCAATTTTGACAATTCATGATAGGAGGAGGGGATTAACCTGGAAAATTGTAGAAAATCATCTGTGTAGAATAAAATGAGTGGGTGTCTATCTGCCCCCCCCCCCAAAAAAAACGTGAGTCTACTGCAATATCTGTTGACAGCGACAGGGAGAGGACTCTCAGTATGGATGCATTAAATATACTTGGGTTGTTGTTGCCAATGTTTTGCCTTCATTTGCTAATTTTTGGGAATTTGCCTCACAGGAACTTAACAAGTTAATAACACCTTCTGCTTTGTGATGAATAGCAACTTGGATTGTTTTTATTGGAGGAAATCATGAGAAAAAAGAAATAAGCCAATAACGCCCTTCTATATATCTGTGGTCCCAACTAGGTTAACACTTACAGGTTATAATTGACATGACAATTGGAATATTGTTCCCACTATATTTTTTCAATAATCTGTAAGAAGCCTGTTTATAATCCATTGTTGATATCATATGACCTTTCCAGATGATTTCATTGCTCCCCCCCCCCCCGCCCCGGCTTCTCATGATAAACACATTTGTACGCCATTAGTTTGTACAACAACCATCTGTTTTGGAAAATTGAGGCAGTTAGTCCAACAATATCATGCATCTTTTGCTAGGAAAAACAGTGTCCTTTTCTAATATTAATATATACAATGTTATTTTGGTAAACACCTGGGCAACAGTGTGCCGTTGCGCCTGGGGGCTATAACTCTTAATGAGAGAGGCATAGACGTGGCATCTTTCCCCAGGGGATTGCTTCTTGCCCTCCTATAGGAAACTGGAACTCCCAAAGACCAAAACACAACAGATAACTCGAAATGGTATTTATTGTTCACAATGAGTTATCTTTCTCAGGCATAAGCTTGATGTTTCAACAGGGATAAAGGAAATATACTTTACAATCTCTGAAGTCCAAGGAGTTTGTAGCTGAGAAGCTTTCCTGTTTCCTCTTTCCTCAATGGCTGTGAATGCCGGAGCAAACCACAACCCCAGTTCAAATGGCCTATGTTTGAAGACTCAGGATCTTCCTCTGGTGCCAAAAGAACCAGTTTGAAGGTGCTTGGGACTTCCAACGTCGTTCAGGTTGGTTTGAACATGAAGCATAAGTCTCAAGGGTAAAAAACCTCAGAACTGGTGCTGAGAGGTAATTTAAGCAGGGGCTTTTAGAGCCAAGTCTCTTACTCACGTCCATCCGATAGAAACTCTGATGGCAGAATGAAAAGGGAAGCACTCCCCTCCTCCAGGAAGAGGTGGAGCCAAACAATACTGATTGACAGCTATAAGCAACCAATCCAATGGGTATTGTAGTAACTGTTTATTAATTGTGTAATGTGTTAGGTTGTTAACTGTTTCTATACTGTAGCACTGAATTTTTGCTGTTCGTATTTGTTGTGAACCACTGTGAGTTGCCTTCGGGCTGAGAACAGCGGTATATAAGTAAGGTAAATAAATAAATAAATAAATAAATCCATACAACTATACATAAGCAGGGTAACAAGGCAGGATTAAGCATGATACAACAGTTTAAATCTTGCAACTAACAGTTCTACACATAGGTGGCACCACCCACGCCGTCACAAGCAGAATCCCTTTTCTTTAGAAATAACCACCACTGTGTTCACTGATGTTTGTTCAAAATAGACGCTTTGTTCAACCCTGCATGATCTTGTATAGGTGGGTCAGTGTTACAGTCTGCAGACAAATTTGGGTTAAAAGTTGCAAATGGTAAGACCTGGAAACATAATAGTGTGTTTATAAAGCAAATAACTTTGTGTAGTGTGTTACTACAGCACATGTGTTTGTGTTACTAAAACATTGGCTAATTCTGGGCATAATGCCAGCATAACTATAAACAATGATAAGCTATAAAAACAGTGAATAGATTGATAATGTTAGATACCACTTTTAGCGCAATTACTGATGCTAGATAGATGCCACATTAAAAGTAATGACTGATGCAATGTGGTGGCTGGTATAATTTGATGGGAGGTAGCCGTAAGTGCCTGGTGTTACATAAACAGAATATTTACTGGGCAAGATCTGTTAGCTGATAAAAAGAGAATATATGAAACAAGCCAAGAGGAGACACAAAAAAGATGATCATTTGGGGGCAAGGCTGTTATTCAGCCACAAAACTTCTCTATTCCTGACTGATAATTGTCCAGATGATGTTACTAAGAAAATGCAATCTTTGTTCTAATTCAGACAATGCTAAATAGATAGTGTTGTCATTAGGGGTGTGTAATTTTTTCGTTAGTCCTTGTAAGTCAGATCATATTACTGTAGTTCAATTCGTACTTACAAGGCAATATCCAACACGTGGCCGTGTCAATTTCATTTTCAGTGCAAGGAAGCAAAAAAAAGCAAAGCCAAAAAGACTAAAGGTTGCCTTTCCTTTTTAAATTGATGGCTTCTTGCCATTAGGAGAGGAAGCAGCAGGGAGAAAGCAGAGTTTACTGGGAAAGAGACCGAGATAGCACAGAATTCTGGGAAATGTAGTTAGGGAAAGTAAGGAACACTATGCCTGAGAATTCAAAAGGCCCTGTCCTAAAGTAAATTTCTACCCAGCATCAGAAAGCCCCAATCAAGATAGGGGAGAGATTTGTCTCTCTGTAGCAGCAGCCAGCCAGATTTCCAATAAAGAGGAGAACTGACTGACTGGGTTTGGAAGAAATCCCTAAATGCAAGTTCTATTGGTTAATATGAGAGTGATTCAATGAAATAGCTGCTGTGGCTTTAAAAAAACGTTGTTGTCAAAACTCTTTAAAAAATCACTATTTATTTATTGTGTCATCAACAATCATACCATTGTATTACATTTCTAACAGAACAAAACAAACAATCAGATAAAAACCCCACAAATTTTGCAAACTTGGTAGTTGATTAAATGTCCTTTGACCAGTATCTGGCCACTTGGAGTGCCTCTGGTGTTGCCGCAAGAAGGTCCTCCATTGTGCATGTGGCAGGGCTCAGGTTGCATTGCAGCAGGTGGTCAGTGGTTTGCGCTTCTCCACACTCGCATGTCGTGGATTCCACTTTGTGGCCCCATTTCTGAAGGTTGGCTCTGCATCTCGTGGTGCCAGAGCGCAGTCTGTTCAGCGCCTTCCAAGTCGCCCAGTCTTCTGTGTGCCCAGGAGGGAGTCTCTCATCTGGTATCACCCATGGATTGAGGTGCTGGGTTTGAGCCTGCCACTTTTGGACTCTCGCTTGCTGAGGTGTTCCAGCGAGTGTCTCTGTAGATCTAAGAAAACTATTTCTTGATTTAAGTCGTTGACGTGCTGGCTGATACCCAAACAAGGGATGAGCTGGAGATGTCTCTGCCTTGGTCCTTTCACTATTGGCTGCTACTTCCCGGCGGATGTCAGGTGGTGCAATACCAACTAAGCAGTGTAATTTCTCCAGTGGTGTAGGGCGCAGACACCCTGTGATAATGCGGCATGTCTCATTAAGAGCCACATCCACTGTTTTAGTGTGGTGAGATGTGTTCCACACTGGGCATTTGTACTCAGCAGCAGAGTAGCATAGCGCAAGGGCAGATGTCTTCACTGTGTCTGGTTGTGATCCCCAGGTTGTGCCAGTCAGCTTTCGTATGATATTGTTTCTAGTGCCCACTTTTTGCTTGATGTTCAGGCAGTGCTTCTTGTAGGTCAGAGCACGGTCCAGAGTGACTCCCAGGTATTTGGGTGCGCTGCAGTGCTCCAGTGGGATTCCTTTCCAGGTAATCCTCAGAGCTTTATTTATAACCTGCCTCCATCTCTCCTTTGTAAAAGACAGGATAAGCTGCTTTATCATGGGGACAGTTATAGGTGGAGACAAACAAATGAGTTAAGTGGTTACTCTAACCAGTACTGGCTAGTTGTGATTGGAGATTGCATATTTGCCTTCAAGATGATCTTGCCATCTGTACTGGGGGTGGTCTGGAGCAGCCCTGACCCACACAGCAGTTCCTCTGCGTAAGCACACCACATTGATGTGGAAAGATAGGTGCCTATGTTCTGTTGCTAAGAGGCTCTGCGTCAGACCCCTGAGTGCCTTACACATCTCTCAACATGTACTGTTCAAACATATATTTCCAGCACAAATAAGCGTTGTGTACACAGCTGGTTTACCCACAAAACTTTCTGTGAGTTTTTGGACTTGTTATTTTCAAGATAATCAACTAATGAATGGAAATTTTGGAAGTCACTCTCCGATAGAGATAAATAAAACACTCAAGTGGCCTTTAAATATTTATGCCTGCATTGTAGTTGTAGTTTGTAAATTAGGTTTCTGTACAGAGATGTAGCTAGTTAAATTAATAACAATTTATTCTCTCATAAATATATACTTTATATTCACTGTTCCAACTCCATTATTCATACTGTTGTGTCAGTAAATTCTGCTTCCTTTCCAGCAGGCATTCTCAGTGATGAATGTGATGTGAGGAAGCACAGAGAAAATCAAAAGTGATTAGATCATATATTTGTTTAGTCAGCAGTTAAAAATATTTTATGTAAATGCTGTCTGCGAGGTAGAATATAGTGTAATTCAGAGTTTCCAGTAACCAAACAATCTGAATGAATAATGACACAGAACTGGAAGATTTATGAAACCAGCATGCTTCTTTTTGGTGGGCTGTAATTACATATAAACACGGCACTCTGTAAAATTAAAAGTGCTCTATAAAGCATGACTTTCTGTAAAATGTAAAAGATATCGATCTGTAAATATTCTCATCTGAACCCTGAGAAATAAACAGAAGCAGACATGTAATATTGGAAGACAGAATGGACGGCAGTTCTGGGGATGAAGGAGCTGCATCCAGTGGAGGTCGAACTTTTCCATTCTGTCTCGTCCCAATACACCCCTGGTTTGAAGATCAAAAAAATTGGATGCTTCAGGGTACAGAGGAAGGGAGGGAAATTCCATCTCACTAGTGCTGTATCACCACTGCCATATTGAATTTGGGCCAAAGAAACACAAATAATCGCTGTCAGGTTTTTGTTCTTTTGATATATATTATACACACACTGCCTTTCTTGATGAGGTTGAATGGGCCTTAAGAAGCATTGCTAAGAAAAAAACCCAACATGGGATAAACTATTAAAAGCAGAAAAGAAAACCAGAACAAAACTCTATAACCAATTGTTAGACTGGGAAACCAAAACGGAAGAAATTAAAAACTGCATGGTATTATGGGCAAAATACATAGGGAGATAGATAAAAATTCATGAATGGCAACAAATTTGGAGAAAAAAAAATACCTATTTGGTATCTCTCAAAGAGAACTGGCTGAAAACCTTCCATAGGTGGTATATGAAAGATAGTAGTGTACAGAGCCAAGGATTTACTCAGCAGTGCAATTAAAGTATTCTTAATGAGTAATCACATTTGGTCAAAAATGTAGGAATGGAATTATATTTCTTCCAACGATGTCCAACGATGGTGAAAGAGCTTTTAGGATAAAATGAATATATACATACACACACACACACACACACTAGCCATCCCCTGCCACGCGTTGCTGTGGCCCAGTCTGTGTATATGTGTTTTGTGTGTATGTATGTGTATATGTATCTATATGTGGTTTTGCGCATGCGTTGTATTTTTTTTGTTTTTTGGCTTTTAAAGTCTCTTCTGCTGTGTTTTTCAGTGTTTTTATGAGTGATGGTCACTCGTTGGCCTGATAGGTGTATTGTGTCCAAATTTGGTGTCAATTCGTCCAGTGGTTTTTGAGTTATGTTAATCCCACAAACGAACATTACATTTATATAGATATAGATATATCTTCTTAAAGACTTTATTTGCAAACATGGTTCATGGTTCCTACTGAATTGTTCCATTGATACATAGACAAGATCAGCATCTCTTACTAATTGCGTATTTGCCATCAAGATGACTTCTATGAATTAGAAACCTCCAATAATCCCAGTCAACAATGGCATTAATTTTTCAAATTTGGGGCAGCCATGACTTTAATTGAATCCATCTTCCTGCATTCCTCTCTTCTTCTTTTCCTATTGCCTTCCACTTTCCTGAACAATATTGTCTTTTTCAGTGTCATCTCATGTTATATCAAACTGCAGTTGAGACATTTTGTCTTCTAGTACAAGTTGGAAGGATCCTCTCAAAATCCTTCAGGGAGCTCATTAAGCAAATGAGATTCGGAGAAGGATAGAGGAGGAAAATCACAGGAAGGGTGAAATTTTCATCCCAGTAAGACACTGTGGGTGCAAAAGGACATATGATGTGTCAGGGAGGATACTGAAGAGGAGCAATGCTTAATCAGACTCCCATACTTACTCAGAGGTGTTCTCTCTTGTACCAGCAAATAGGAACAAGAACAATAGAAGGTAGAAATTAAAATCCTCCCTTTGGAGTCAACAGAGAATCCGAGAGATAATTTCTTACTCAACTTCTCTTCTGGTAGTTCATTAGCCACTAGGCATGGTTAGGTTTGGTCGGAATCTTCGTAATTTGGAATAAATTTGGAAAGATTTGCTTTTCGAAGTAATTTCAAAATTTTTAAGGAAACCGGAAGTCGCTTTGCCCTTCCAAAGCTTTTTCCGCCATTTCTGTTACGAAGCAATAAGTGAGTTGGAAGAAGATAGTTTTAAAAGAAACTGGATGGATTTCCTGCCCTTTCTCTCCCCTCGCGTCTGGGCTGTAGCCTGGAAAGTGTTTTAAAACAAACTGGATGCATTTCCTCCCTTTGCCCTCCCTTCTGGAGTGAAACAACTACTTTCAAAGTAAAGACCACACAATGAAAGAGGAAATAACACTTTCAAACCATTAAGGAAGGATTCGGAAGTCTCAGAAGTTTCAAAAAGTTTTGAACATTTTTTTCTGTGAAAATCGGAATTGACAGTGTCCCCTACATCCAAAACGAGTTTTGAACCATTTTTTTTGGATCAAACAAGCCTATTAGCCACATATGATTCCAACTTACTCTGTAGCTAGTCATGACATTATACCAGGGGAATACACACCTCAAAGGGGAATACAACTCATATCGCAAGGGATACATATTGCAGGGATCTCATGAGTCTGCTGCTACTTGGAGCTCACAGGTCATAACCCTGGTGGTGCGGAACTTGATGTAAGTGAATTGAATGTGAGGGGGATATTTTGCAATAGTAATAACAATTATAAAATGACAGTTGCTTAGTGTCCATATATGGGGGACAGGATCACATTGTTCTGGTACTGCTGTATCAGGAGCTCCAACTTTATTTGCTTTGTATTAAATGTTTGCTTGCAGTCCAAGGTTTCAGGGACTCTGCAGGAAGGTGGCTTCCTTTGGTTGCAGTCATAGGGCAAGTCATCTGTTCATCATCATTAAGTTTTGGTCCCGCCCCTTGCTCAGCGCAATTGGGAAGGGAAGGGATTTTTAGCTAGTCTCAGCAAGGAAAGATAATGTACAGGACATGTGCAAGCTTCCCCTGTACAAAAGCTTCAACTCTTAAGACTTTCCGGGGGAAAACAGTCTTAAGAGCATCCAAGACTTTCAGGGGGAGAACAGTCTTAAGAGTCTCCAAAGATTTCTAGGGAAACAGCCCTAAAGACCAAAGAACTCCAGCTGGAGAATATCCAAGCCTTTACTGGTAGGTCCACTCTGCGTTCGAGAAGCAGTTCGACCCGGTAGTGGAGCCCACATCAGTAAGGGTTAGATTACAGTCAGCCTGGGAGAAGTTAAAAAGGGGACTTTACTTTAAAGTAAAGAAGAAGTTATTGAAGACAGTTGCCTGTCCTTCGTGGGCAAGTTTAGGAAGTCACCGGTTGCATAAAAGCCTGGAATCATTTGTTTAACTTTCTGAAGACAAGAGAAGTTTCTGTTTGATTGTTCATTAATAAAGGACTTCGTTATACTTCACAGGCCATCTAAAGATCATTTGTGGTGGAAAGCCTCTGAGAACTTCTCTTTGGGCCCCCTGGCTTCCCGCTGGGCAAAGGTTGCACATCCTGTTCTAAAGGAAATTCTTTACAGGCCCAGCGCGTGGCAGAACACACATAATAAGATATACATGTAATAGCATTTAAAATTACTCCAGAGACGTATTAATTATACCTGTAGGGATGCTTTTGAGACTGTATGGACATACAAGAAAATTCATTTCAGGAAAGGAAAAGTTAAACTCTTTTTTCTAGGCTTTTGAAAAAATTATTTTTGAAAAAAGTTATTTTTATCAGTGAAAGTGAATGTGTCCGTGGAAAAATATACCTCTTGGTGAAAAACTGACAACTCCTACCCACTACTTGTCTAGAAACCTTTCACAGTTTTGTGTGTTTATTGGTAACATGAAGAGACCTCTTGCTATTTTAGGAACAGCTCTAATAGGTTTTATTACTGCATCTGCTTTCCTTCTTGGCTTGGCATCTTGTCTGCTTATTATAATAATACTCGAAATTGCAGCATGTTTTATTATTCCTCTTCTTTGATGTTGTTAATATTGCAAAACTGACACCCGCATAAAATTTAAAAGCTAGTTGGGTGGGTATATCCCCCACCTCGAAAAAACCCCAAACACATCACTGTTCTTCCTAAATGAGCAATTCTGATCTCATTGTGATCAATCACTCATTTGATCATGGGAAAACTCCTACTGTTTAAGTTATAGAAGGCAATGTCTATTATTTCATATTGTGTATGTATCCCATTCTTCTTTTAAATGTCTGGAATAGCATGTGGTGCAGTACTTTTCATTTAGGCAGTAATCAGAACCACACTTCTTAGTTTCAGGATGTGCTGCTGAATTGGTACTATTTCACCAGTGTAAGGATGGAGACAATGCAGGGCAACAGTCTGCTGCTGCAAGTTTGATGTTTGTGAAGTTGTAGACCAGTGTTTCTCAACCTGGGGGTCGGGACCCCTGAGGGGGTTGCGAAGGAGTGTCAGAGGGGTCACCAAAGACCATCAGAAAACACAGTATTTTCTGATGGGCATGGGGATTCCATGTGGGAAGTTTGAGCCAATTCTATCGTTGGTGGAGTTCAGAATGTTATTTGATTGTAATGAACTATAAATCCCAGCAACTACAACTCCTAAAAGTCAAGGTCTATTTTCCCCAAGCTCCACCAGTGTTCACATTTGCGCATATTGAGTATTTGTGCCAAGTTTGGTCCAGATTCACCATTGCGTGAGTCCACAGTGTTCTCTGGATATAGGTGAACTACAACTCCCAAACTCAAGGTCAATACCCACCAAACCCTTCCAGTGTTTTCCGTTGGTCATGGGAGTTCTGTGTGGCAAATTAGGTTCAAATCCATCACTGGTGGAGTTCAAAATGCTCTTTGATTATAGGGGAACTATAAATCCAAACAACTACAACTCCCAAATTACAAAATCAATCCTCCCCCAACCCCACTAGCATTTGCATGTGGTTGCATTGGATATTTGTGCCCTGTTTGGTCCATTGAATGAAAATACATCTTGCATATCTGATATTTACATTATGAATTATAACAGTAGTTTAATGACTGTTATGAAATAGCAACAAAAACAATATGTTGGGGGTCACCACAACATGAGGGACTGTATTAAGGGGTCACAGGATTAGGAAGGTTGAGAACCACTGTTGTAGACTAAAGAACTGACATTTTCTAGCCCTACCTATAAACACCACTGAGCAATGCAATTTGTTTTGCAGATCTCATTATCAAACACAGAATCATGGATGCTGTTCATCATCCATCAGCAGATGTTGTTGTCCTTAGGTATGTTTAAATATTGACTTAGAATCATAGAATCATAGAATCAAAGAGTTGGAAGAGACCTCATGGGCCATCCAGTCCAACCTCCTGCCAAGAAGCAGGAATATTGCATTCAAATCATCCCTGACAGATGGCCATCCAGCCTCTGTTCAAAAGCTTCCAAAGAAGGAGCCTCCACCACACTCTGGGGCAGAGAGTTCCACTGCTGAACGGCTCTCACTTGACTATGATCCGTAATTATATATTACTATATTGTGATATAGATATATTTTAACACTAGTATATTACCGTATGCTTATATGAGACTACATTGTAACACGCAGGTTGACCATCCCTTATCTGAGATTCCAAAATCTAAAATACTCTAAAATCCAAAATTGTCTAAAGAGAGTGGCAACTTTGCGTTCTGATGGTGTGTACACAAACTTTGTCTAATGCACAAAATTGTGAAAATATTGTATAAAATTAGGGGTCACAGAGCGACTTACAAGGGACACGCCCAATATTACAATTAAAACACACACGTAAAACACTTTAACCAATTAAAACATCAGATAAAGCAAATAACACCATATTTATTCATTTATTTATTTATTATTTGAACTTATATGCTGCCACTCCCCTGGGGCTCGGAGCGGCTTACAAGAACAGGCTAAAATCTAACAAAATTTAAAAGCAATTTAAAACAATTTAAAAACAGCAATATCAAAAATTAAAAGCCTGTCGAAACAGGTATGTCTTACATGCCCTGCGGAAAGCTGGTAAGTCCAGCAAGGCACGAATTCAGGTGGCAGAGTATTCCAGAGTGATGGTGCCACTGCTGTGAAGGCTCTGCGTCTGGTTGCTGTTAGACGCAAGGTCTTGACACTGGGGACTTCCAATAGATCTTGGTCCTCAGAACGGAGGGATCTCTGGGGTTGGTAGGGGGTGAGGCGGTCCCTCAGGTACATCAGCCCCAGACCATGCAAGGCCTTAAAGGTGAGTACCATCACTTTGAAAGTGATCCGGTGCTCAATTGGTAACCAATGCAGCTGTAGTAAGATTGGGGTTATGTGGCATCTCATCGGAATTCCCGCAAGAAGCCGAGCAGCTGCATTTTGTACCAACTTGAGCTTCCGGATCACCGACAGAGGAAGGCCAATGTAGAGGGCGTTACAGTAGTCCAGTCTTGAGATGACCGTGGCCTGGATCACCGTAGCTAGGCCGTCCCTGGACAGGGAGGGGGCCAGCCGTCTAGCCTGCCGCAGGTGAAAGAAGGCGGTTCTGCTAACGGCGGAGACCTGGGCCTCCATCGTCAGCAGAGGGTCCAAAAGGACTCCCAGACTCTTTACCAATGATGACGGGCGTAGCGCCTCGCCATCCAGGGTAGGCAGCTGGATGTCCCCACTGCCCGGTCGACCCAGCCATAGGATCTCCGTCTTTGCTGGATTCACCCTCAACCTGCTGGCACGCAGCCATCCAGTAATGGCCTTGAGGCACTGATGGAAACAATCGGGTACAGAGTCCGGTCGGCCTTCCATCTTCAGCACCAGCTGAGTGTCATCGGCGTACTGATAACACTCAAGCCCAAAACCTCGAACCAGCTGAGCAAGTGGTCGCATATAGATGTTAAACAACAGAGGGGAGAGAATGGCCCCCTGAGGAACCCCACAAGATAGAGGGGACCTCTCAGAGACCAGGCCTCCCCTCTCCACTCGCTGTCCACGGTTGTGAAGAAAGGAGGACATCCAATTTAAAGCTGTCCCCCTGACTCCAGCAACAGCGAGGCAGTGGGTCAAAAGATATTGAAAAGCAATATAAATTGAAAGCAATATAAAATCAATACATTTTTACAGGAGCGCAGGAAAGTGCAACAATACAGTAAATTGGGCAGGAAATACTGTCATAACACATGTTGGGGTAGAATGTATGCCAGTGTAAAATGCGGAACTTCAAGTAGAGTCAAGAAAGTTACTGGTGAGCTGCTTAGTCAAAAGCGTACTGGAACATCCAGGTTTTTAGTTGATCACGAAAGGAGGACAAGGTGGGAGCCTGATTGATCTCCCTAGGGAGGGAGTTCCAGAGCCGGGGGGCCACCACTGAGAAGGCTCTCTCCCTCGTCCCCACCAACCGTGCAAGATATTCCTTCTCTTCTCTCCCCCTATCAGTGGATTGGATGAAAAACTTATGTGTAAAGGCATGTAGAAAGTAGAAAATGGAGTACAGCAGATGAAAAGAAGGGGACTTCAGCAACATTATCTTTACCATCTCATCCTGACATGTAATCTCATGAAAATTCAGCAGAGCATTCTTCTACAATAAGGGATAATGCTGTTTTAAACTGCATGCTCTACGACTGTTGATATTACTGGGAACATATTGAGGGTTCCAAAATACAGTACGATTTCTGGTACTTTCTCTCCAATGTTCTGCTGAAGGATGATATGGTATATTTTGATAGTATTTAAGGTGGTATAATCTAAACTCAAATTTACATAAATATTTTCTTCTTGCAAAACTAATTGCCGTGAGATAGATGTTGTGTAATATCACTGCTAAGCCTCAAGCTGTCAACACGTTCCTTGCTATCACCAGGCACGCCTTGTACTTTCGTGTATAACTTTGTCGGAGCTTGCTCAGCAAAGTGAAATCCATTGATGTTTACTTCCTGTGTTCAGATCTGCCATATTGAGGCAGCCTGGGAATTTTGACTTATGTGACAGAATGCAGGCTATCTGTAGCCATACTATCCATTAAGTTTTTTTTTGTTTTGTTATCTCAGTCGGAGGTTTTTAAACTTTCTGTTTCAACAAAACATTCCACATTGACATGTTTGCTAATAACAAAGGATAGTCAATTTTATGTAGTGTATTAAATTGGTGGATTAGGACTGGGGGGCTTGTACAAATCACCATTTAGCCATGAAATTAGTACATTTTATTGATTAGCCCATCGGCCATATCAAAACACTTGACACATACGCATACAGCATTTAACCCACATGAAGTAGCCATGAAATAAATTCAGTAACCTTAAAAGGATCATCATTTGTTAGCCTACTATATACATTTTTGAGGATTCAGTGAGAGGAGGGAAATGTATGGTATCCACTGTGGTTTGATATCAGGCCACGCTAACATATCCCATGGACACCAAAATCTGTGGATGCTGAAGTCTTATTATATACAAGCTGATCTCTTTTTTCGATAGAGTTACAAGCTGGGTAGATGCGGGGAATGCCGTGGATGTAGCGTGCCTGGATTTCAGTAAGGCCTTCGACAAGATCCTCCACGACCTTCTGGCAAACAAACTAGTCCATTGTGGGCTAGGCAAAACTATGGTGAGGTGGATCTGTAATTGGTTAAATGGACGAACCCAGAGGAGTGCTCACTAATGCTTCCTCTTCATCTTGGAAAGAAGTGATGAGCGGAGTGCCGCAGGGTTCCGTCCTGGGCCCGGTCCTGTTCAACATCTTTATTAATGACTTAGATGAAGGGCTAGAAGGCATGATCATCAAGTTTGCCGACGACACCAAATTGGGAGGGATAGCCAATAGTCCAGAGGACAGGAGCAGGATTCAAAACGATCTTGACAGATTAGAGAGATGGGCCAAAACTAACAAAATGAAGTTCAACAGGGACAAATGCAAGATACTCCACTTTGGCAGAAAAAACGAAATTCAAAGACACAGAATGGGGGACAATGCCTGGCTCGAGAGCAGTACGTGTGAAAAAGATCTTGGAGTCCTCGTGGACAACAAGTTAAACATGAGCCAACAATGTGATGTGGCGGCAAAAAAAGCCAATGGGATTTTGGCCTGCATCAATAGGAGCATAGTGTCTAGATCTAGGGAAGTAATGCTACCCCTCTATTCTGCTTTGGTTAAACCACATCTGGAATATTGTGTCCAATTCTGGGCACCACAATTCAAGAGAGATATTGACAAGCTGGAATGTGTCCCGAGGAGGGCGACTAAAATGATCAAGGGTCTGGAGAACAAGCCCTATGAGGAGCGGCTTAAGGAGCTGGGCATGTTTAGCCTGAAGAAGAGAAGGCTGAGAGGAGATATGATAGCCATGTATAAATATGTGAAGGAGGAAGCCACAGGGAGGAGGGAGCAAGCTTGTTTACTGCTTCCATGGAGATTAAGACAAGAAACAATGGCTTCAAACTACAAGAGAGGAGATTCCATCTGAACACGAGGAAGAACTTTCTGACTGTGAGAGCCGTTCAGCAGTGGAACTCTCTGCCCTGGAGTGTGGTGGAGGCTCCTTCTTTGGAAGCTTTTAAACAGAGGCTGAATGGCCATCTGTCAGGGGTGATTTGAATGCAATATTCCTGCTTCTTGGCAGGAGGTTGGACTGGATGGCCCATGAGGTCTCTTCCAACTCTTTGATTCTTTGATTCTATGATTGTCTGTAATTGGGTCTATCACTTTAAACACCCATTATGTTATCTCTAAACAAAATCAGTTTCTTGGGTGAAAATGTGCTTTTGTATTCACTGTCTTTACCTGGCCAGAATTGTTGGAGGTTCACTTTATTCTTAGTTCCCCCACAGAGTGCTTGACCTCGACTATGTTGGCTTTGTAATCTGGAACTGAGATTGCTGTTTCTTGCCCCAGCCTGAATGCTTGAAGTTTCACGAAAAGAAAGTTTAACCTTTGTGTGGGCCTTTGGCCTCCTGGTCATGTAGCTGTCAAGCATCCTGCTGAAAGCTTCCAGTCCTGATAATCCTGTTTGGATGTTTGTGGAATGCCTGCGGATTCTCTTGCTGCTGCCACTGTTTGCACCACCAGGATGACAAGAGGGAATTTGTAATAACAGGAGATTAACTTAAACTACAAATGTTTGTGGGATGCTTCTGCGTGAGTCATGGTTTCTCTGCCTCCAGCTGTTTGATAATCAGGTTTGGACTGTAGGGGGTATTTACGGTGAACAAACACTTTTTCTCCCTTCTCAAGTGTAGCAAAAAAACTCCTCTTCTCCAGATGAGGCTATAAAGTAGAAGGATTTCTTTTAAAAAGTACAGACACGTGTTTCTTCAGATTATCAATAACTTTACCTATAGGAGCCCCCTTGTGCTCCTTGTGCCGGCAGGTCTGAAGACCGACAGGTCGCAGGTTCAAATCCGGGGAGAGCACGGATGAGCTCCCTCTATCTGCTCCAGCTCCTCATGCGGGAACGTGAGAGAAGCCTCCCACAAGGATGGTAAAAAACATCAGAACATCCAGGCGTCCCCTGGGCAACGAATTGCAGGTAGCCAATTCTCTCACACCAGAAGTGACTTGCAGTTTCTCAAGTCATTCCTGACACGACAAAAAAACTTTACCTATGACACTGTACTGAATCTAGCTGAATAATTATGAAAGAACTAGACGTCCCCTGCCACGCGTTGCTGTGGCCCACATGGGGGTTCTGTGTGGGAGGTTTGGCCCAATTCTATCATTGGTGGGGTTCAGAATGCTCTGTGATAGTAGGTGAACTATAAATCCCAGCAACTACAACTCCCAAATGTCAAGATTCTATTTTCCCCAAACTCTACCAGTGTTCACATTTGGGCATATGGAGTATTTGTGTAGAATTTGGTCCAGATCCATCATTGTTTGAGTCACTTCTCTCTGGGTGTAGGTGAACTACAACTCCAAAACTCATGGTCAATGCCCACCAAACCCTTCCAGTATTTTCTGTTGGTCATGGGAGAACTGTGTGCCAAGTTTGGTTCAATTTCATCGTTGGTGGAGTTCAGAATGCTCTTTGATTGTAGGTGAACTATAAATCCCAGCAACTACAACTCCCAAATGACAAAATCATAATTCTTTGAGTGATGGTCACTTCTTGTGTTGTGAGATGTTTTGTTACCAAATTTGGTGTGATTTTGTTCATTGGTTCTTTTGTTTTTAAGGTACTCCTTATGCACAGAGTATTTAGATAGGTGTCTTGTGCCCAAATTTGGTGTCAATTTGTCCAGTGGTTTTTGAGTTCCGTGAATACCACAGACGAACATTATATTTTTATTTATATATAGGTAGTTTGGTAACAGAGGATTTTTGTTGGTTCTTTGTGTCCCCCCCCCCCCTTCAGTATTTCCCCAATTTTGTGAAAATAAGAAAGGGTAGACTAGGTCATAAATACAGGGTGAGGCAGCATAACTTCCTTTTTTCAAAACTTAATAAAACCCATTGTATGAATCAGAATTTTTTTATAATGTAAGCGCATACCTAAAGTTTTGTTTTATGTAGTTTTGAAGATCAAATTGGGTAGGTGGCGTCCCTCATTCTCCATACACCGAGTAAGCCGATTTCTGGCGTTTGTCATGAGTCTTGCCAGCATAGCAGTCGTTATGTTGGCAATTTTTTCCTGGATGTTGGTCTTCAAATCTCATAGGGTCCTTGGATGGTTCACATAAAAAAGGGATTTCAAAAAACCCCATAGAAAAAAAATCACAAGGGGCCAAATATGGAGAGCGGGCCAGCCACTCCAAATCCGCTCGAAAAGTAGGCCTCAACAGCAAAAGCATACTCCTCACTGTTCCTGTTCTGTCGCGCGCTGGGCTTGAAACGAATTGCTTTTAAAACYGGACATGCAACTTTAGCCCAGCGGGAAGCCAGGGGGCCCGAAGAGACATTCGTAAGGATTTTCACCATAAAAAGTCTCTAGAAGGCTTGTAAAATATAACAAAGTCTTTTATTGGTGAACAATCAACAGAAACTTCTTTTGTCTTCAAAAGGTTAAACAAATGCTTCCAGGCTTTGRGCAACTGGTGGRTTCTAACTGTTGCTTTTACTGTATTGTCGAAGGCTTTCATGGCTGGAATCTAGAGGAGAAATGCCTCTAGAACATGGCTCTATAGCCCGAAAAAACCCACAGGAACCTAGTGTTGCTTTTACTCTAAAGGAAAATCCCTTTCCAAACTTCTCCCAGGCTAACTGTGATCCTAAACCTAACTGATGTGGATCCARTACCGGGCTGAACTGCGTCTCAAAACCGAGAGGACCTTCCAGTAGGCCTGTAGTCACTTAGCTGGAATTCTTGATGTTTAAAGCTGTTATTCCCTCCGAAATTCCTCGGGGCTGTAAGGCTGTTTCTCTGGGAACTTTTGGGAATCCTTTTGCTCTTAAGACTGTTCTCCCCCGGAGGTCTTAAGGGTTGAAGCCTTTGTACAGGAGAAATCTGTATARATCCTGTACATTGACTTTCTTTGCTAAGACTGACTGAAAATGGTTCCCTTCCCTTCTCAATTGTCCTGAACAGGAAGRGGAACCAAACTTAATGATGATGGACAGGGGGCCTGCCCTATAACTGCAAACCTTAACAGGAAGCCACCCTTCTGCAGAATCCCAAGCCTTGGGCTGCAAGCAAACACTTAATGCAAAGCAAATAAAGTGGGAGCTTCTGGTACAGCTGTACCAGCACAGTTCCAATGCATGATGGCAACTGAACTGTATCAGGACAAAACTTTATACTCCCACCTCTCGAACGAGACCACTAGCGCTCCGCTACGTCTTCAACCGACTGAATTTTAAAAAAGGAAGTTATGCTGCCTCACCCTGTACGTATTGAATAATGTTTGGCTTTGCTCATGTAGGTGGCAAAAGTCACTTTTGCACTTCAGGGAATACTGTCTCAACCTTTTGAAATGTGGTGGTTTCCATTTATTTAATTTCACTTTTTTAAAACTCCAAAGCTGAATGAGCCTGTAAACAGCAGTCATCTTATACAAAATGCCACAATGGATGCCACAGCATAATTCAAGGCCACATAGCTAAATGACTGGGGAGGCTGTACCACTTCCCCTGGATAGTTGCTATTGCCTTCTGCCATCCATCTCCCACTTTCTGCTGTCAACTCATGGTAAAGAATATGAGGAAAGAGCTAGATAGAAGCTGAGCTAAGTTTGGAGGGAGGAAAGGACATGTTTGCAGTCTGGAGCAATTGAGATAAAAATACAACACACACCTGTGCAGGTTATTCAGATGCCAATGAGAATTATTTTCAGGTAAGTGTGGATGTGATTACATGAGCAAACTGTTGTTGAGCAGTTAAAAAAACCTTTCGAAACTTTGTTTTGGTCCTGGAAAGGGTTTGAGAAGACTTCAGGATGTTGCTTTCTGAACATCAAGATGTGCAGAATCTAGCTAGGTTTATTCTTTGACTCTCGGGAGAACCACAGTTAGTGATGTTTCCACCTTCAAACAAGATGCACTATATACTAAGCTTGGGTTGTATATCCCTTCACACTGTGTGATGGCCCAGTGACTGTATTGATCACCAGCTGAACAGGATTAAGAAGTGCTGTTTTCTACTGCTTTGTGTTAGTTCATTTGATAGCATTATTAGTCTGCTTGATTTTAGTATTAGCAAATAGAACTAATATTTTTAATCAAACTTTAGCTGTGCCGTCACGCCTGGGGTTATAACTCTTGATGAGAGAGGCATGGACATGGCATCTTTCCCCAGGGGATTGCTTCTTGCCCTCCTATAGGAAACTGGAACTCCCAAAGATCCAAAACACTGTAAATAACTCAAAATAAGTTTTATTGATCAAAAGAGTAATTTCTTTAAA
Source organism: Anolis sagrei ordinatus (assembly GCF_025583915.1). Classification (NCBI taxonomy): domain Eukaryota; kingdom Metazoa; phylum Chordata; class Lepidosauria; order Squamata; family Anolidae; genus Anolis; species Anolis sagrei. The sequence continues at coordinate 112,327,276 of NW_026847549.1, read as the reverse complement.
GCAATGAGCTGGAAACTTCGAGGGGTGAGGGAAAATATACATTACAGTCTAAGTTAGTCCTGGGTCCAAGGTGTTTGAAACTGAGAAGCCTTTTCTAGTTTCCTCTTTCCTCAATGGCTGTGAATGCCGGAGCAAACCACAACCCCAGTTCAGATGGCCTATGTTTGAAGACTCAGGATCTTCCTTTGGTGCCAAAAGAACCGGTTTGAAGGCGCTTGAGACTTCCAACGTCATTCAGGTTGCTCTGAACATGAAGCACAAGTCTCAAGGGTAAAAAACCTCAGAACTGGTGCTGATAGGTAATTTTAATCAGGGTCTTTTAGAGTCAAGTCTCTTACTCATGTCCATCTGGTAGAAACTCTGATGGCAGAATGAAAAGAAAGAAAACACTCCCCTCCTGCAGGAAGAGGTGGAGCCAAACAGTACTGATTGACAGCTATAAGTAACCAATCTATACATAAGCAGAGTAAAAGGGGAGGATTAAGCATGATACAACAGTTTTAATCTTGCAGCTAACAGTTCAACACATAGGTGGCGCCACTCACGCCGTCACATTAGCTCTTTAGGCTGTCATTATATTTATATTGGCTCTGCACCCACATTCAAGCCACAAATCAATTAAAATGCTGTTGTGTATACAAATCATCAATCAATTTCCAGGCAATTCAGATGAATGTGACTGGATTTAAAATGCTTTGAGAGGCGCTACGCACTATATTCATGGTACATCAAGCCCCAAGGCTTTCATTTCTTGTTCAGCATGGATTTTTATTTCAATTTTGCAATACATTTTATTGAAAATAGCAGCTGTTAATTTAATTCACCCGTCAGCATTTTGAGAAAACATAGCAACACATTTGAAAATTTCAAAGCCATATTGACGTGGTGAAAAGTGAATGCAAGCCATTCTGCCTGTAAAGAATGTAATATTTTTGACTATTCTCCATTGTTGAAAAGCTCTTTACATATAGTAAACCATCCCAGTGTGGGAGAGGGCTATACCAATCTTGTCTCCCAGATGCCCTAAAATACTAGCTAAAGGGAGATTTATCTGTGGCTTAGCATTGCAAATATGATTCTATATGTGTTCTTAAATAGTTTCTTTACAATTTTCTGCTGCATTGTTTTGCATAATGTGTAGATTAATTCTACTGAAACAAATCAAGTTTCCTCTGGGTGCTTCCAGAAAATCATCCCCCCCCCCCATTCTGGCAAGACTTTAATGGTGGCTAGGTAAGCTATTTTCTGTTTTAAGGCTTTTTGGGGGTGGGGGCAGGCCCGTAGCCAGGATTTTGATTGGGGGGGGGGGCTGAGTTTGATTCGGGGGGGGGCTGAGTCTGAGTGAAAGAGGGTCTACCCTAGCAAACCTTTTGTATCGTTACCCCAATACCCCCATGCATATGGGATATATTGAGTATGGTGATCAGATCATGATATGAATAAACATAACAGTTTAAATAATGCACCAGTAAGGCCTTCTCGCGGACCACCATGAGAATTTCGGGGGGGGGGGGCTGAAGCCCCTACATGCCTGGGACCCAGCTATACAGGGCCTTCTCGGTGGTAGACCCCCACCTGTGGAATACGCTTCCTGGGGAAATTAGATCATCGTCATCCCTCCTCACTTTCAGAAAGAAGGTAAAATCGTGGTTGTGGGACCAGGCCTTCGGGCAATCAGGTTAAAGGGCAATGGATAATGTTTGACTATGGCTTGAGTAATCATTAGTATATGGCCAGAAAAATAGCCACCAGACTGGCAATAGCTAAATGGATCATAAGTATACTGTTCAATTTTTTATTTTAATGTTCATGGTTTTAATTGTTATTTTTGCTATTTGTATTTTATGAAGCGGCATTGAATTGTTGCCAATTGTAAGCAACCCTGAGTCCCCCTAGGCAGTTATGGGCAACCTTTTGAGCTTGGTGTGTCAAAATTTGCCAAAAACCTGAGCATAACTTGGATGGGGTGTCAACTTCGAGAAAAAAAACAACATAATTTTGCAAAATATATAGTTTAAATAAGAAAAATGTATATTCCATGCTGAGTTATGGAGTGAACAATGCTCAAACGAGCAGATGTTAAATTTGTAGAGCCTTTTACAAACTTAAGGATGGATAGAATCATAGAATCAAAGAGTTGGAAGAGACCTCATGGGCCGTCCAGTCCAATCCCCTGCCAAGAAGCAGGAATGTTGCATTCAAATCATCCCTGACAGATGGCCATCCAGCCTCTGTTAAAAAGCTTCCAAAGAAGGCGCCTCTACCACACTCCGGGGCAGAGAGTTCTACTGCTGAACGGCTCTCATAGTCAGGAAGTTCTTCCTCATGTTCCTCATGTGGAATTAGATTGGCTCTTATAAGGTGTACTTCTCTGTATGCGGCCGCATGTGGCCGCGTGTCATCAAAAATAGCCATGCGTGTCAGTACCAACACGCATGTCATAGGTTCACCATCACAGCCCTATGGGTTGAGAAGGGTGGGGTAAAAATGTTTGGAATAAATAAATTAATTAATAAATAAGGAAGTTAGTGACCTCTGGATTTTCTGGGCTCATGGAGCCTGAAAAACCCGAGACGGCTCTGTGGATTGGGCCCAGGGATTGTGTGATGTGGCCCCTGGGCCCAATCCACACCTGAAAAGACCTGAATCTATCAGCAATCTGCATCTTACCAGGTATCAAATTAATTTGGGACAAAGCAGGGTTTTCCCCACTTTGTCTCAAATTAGTTCAATTTCATCAGATAGGTTGTTTGGACAGAGGGCCCTGTGTGGATGGGCCCTCTGACACACACTGGAGCATTTGTCGTTCTGCCTCAAAATTTATATTCTTTGGATTGTCCCCTTTGCTCTGTTACTGACACACCACTCCTGCTCCCTTCATTCTCTCATCTGCGCATTTGTTATGAGTCTATTACCTTGGCTGCTAGGTGCTGCATACAAGGTGAAACTAGTTCATAAATTAGTATGGAGAGGACACCACTCCTCCCTTGTTTTTTGTTTGTTTTGTTTTGTTCAGACTTGCTGCTTGACAAACAGAGGTAGTGATGCCTGCAAATGACAGTATCCTCTTTAAAGTTTGGAACATTTCAAACATGTTTTGCAAATTTTATCTTGTCTTTTTTCTTGGGTGCAGAAAAGAGAGGGTTGTTTTCATTAGGAGACTGAAAAGGTAGGTTCGACACCCAGCGTTAATTTTTTGCTTCTATATAGATATGTTATGTCAATACACATGAGAATAGTTCTTTGGAAACTGTGGACTATTTTAACAAATATAAACTTATTAGTATTTCAATGGGAAGTGTGGGCCTGCTTTTGGCTGATGAGATAGGATTGTTGTTGTTGTTGTTGTTGTTGTTGTTGTGTGCTTTCAAGTAGTTTCAGACTTAGGTTGACCCTGAGTGAGGGTAAATGACCTCAGAGGGCCATATCTGGCCCTCGAGCCTTAGTTTGTGGACCCCTGGTGTAGATCATGAAAAACTAAAGATTACTCTTAACAAAATGGCTATGTATCAATGTTTGCTTGTCCTGATGCACTTAGGACAAGAGGCTATCGTCAGAGGCGGCCGTAGGTAATTTTCAAAGGTAAGCAAACAGTATTTTGGCATCCCCCTCCCCCCCAACAAATCATTGATATATATTTTCTGTTTGTCGTGGGAGTTCTGTGTGCCATATTTGGTTCAATTCCATCATTGGTGGAGTTCAGAATGCTCTTTGATTGTAGGTGAACTATACATCCCAGTAACTACACTTGCCGCATTTGCTCCCTTGCCTGACCAAGAGAGAGAGAGAGAGAGAGAGAGGTGGAGATGCCCACCTTTCCTGAAGGTAGGCGCAAAAACAAAGGAGGGAGCGGAGGTGGGGGATACCTCCAGCCGGAGGGGCTCTCTCTCTCTCTCTCTTGGTCCCAATGGCTGAAGAGAAAGTCAGGAGAAGAGGCGACTTTTGGTGCGCACGCTGGGGTCTTCAAGACACGCCTCCGGACCCGAAGCGCTCCGCCCCTTGGCCCACCTGCGGATTGGGGAGAGGAGAGGAGGCGGGTGGAGCGCCGGGGATCTGGAAAGGGATCTGGTCATGGGGAAGGGATCGAACGTGGAGAACGATTGAGCGCCGGCTCTGCTCACGCACCCGGTGGCCGGGTGGAGCAGGAACGAGAGGGGCTAGGCGAGGCTCAAGGGCCCGGCCCCTTTGGGAAGAGGATCGCTCGGCAGCGAGGCAAGAAAGCCGAGGCTCCCCCCGGACTGCTAGGGCTGTTGTGAGCTGAGGGGGCGCTCCTCAAGTGGCGGTCGAGGGGCATTTACAGAGGCGCCTCTGCGCCCCTGGCAAAAAAAAGTGTTCTGCGACCACTTACTTCGCGTAATGGACGAGCCGCCCCTGGCTATCGTCAGAGCAGAATACATAGAAATGGAATGGCTTCCAGTTGCAAAAGAGTCAGGCAAGGCTGCATTTGTCACCATATCTGTTTAATTTGCACGATGAAAATATCATATATAAAGTAAGGTTACATTTAGAGAATGGGGGTGTCAAAACTGAAGGAAGGAATATGAGCAATTTAAGATATGGAGATGATGCCATAATACTAGAAGAAAATAGGAAGGACATGGAACAAAAATGCAATGGCAGGTTGATGAAAATGAAGAAAACAATAAGTGAGTACACAGACGATTGACATCACTGTAAAACATGAGAAAGGCACTGAAATAGTTCAAGGTATTCAATACCTTGGATCAGTCATTAACCAGAATGGAGACTTCAACCAAGAAATCAGATTTGGAAGGGTAGCTATGAAGAAACTAGACAATATCCTGAAGTGTAAAGATATATTATTGAAGTTAGGGTGGTATTTCTAGTCTCTATTGTTACGTGACATTTTGCCCAGCGTCCCAGCGCCCAAAGTCCAAACGCAAAAAACTCACAGACGAGTAAAAGTGAACAGAAAAATCTTTATTCAGCAGAGATAAAAACATAAACTGGCAATGTTGCATACAAAAACAAGCAGTGCAACAATCTTACATAGTCTTTGTAAGAAACACAAAATAAGGCGTCTTCACCTTACAGCAAATGAGAGACCAAAATAAACATTGAAGTAAATAGCTATTTCACCATAGCCTCATTCAGAGTAGCTTCTCCAAACTGCTCCTCATAGGTCTCCTCAGAGAAAAGGCTCTCCAGAAGCTCTCCTTTAGGAACTCTCCATCAGCATTTCCTGCTAGAACTCCATGCTGCTTCTCCAGAATCTATTCAAGAAACATCAAACAGATATAGCCCCTTGGATCAGGCTTGCTGGTTGACCTACATTTCCAGCTGTATATGATAATTCAATACAATAAGGTTTTTCTTCTCACACACATACTTGGTCCTGCAAGGACTTAACATAACATCTATGTATGGTAGTGAAAGCTTGAACACAGTAAAGAAAGATGATAAGAAGAAAATAAATTCATTTAAAAAGTGATGCTGGAGAAGACTATTAGTAGACAAATTGTTCAAAGTTGACTTGATGATAGTTAACAAAGTATAGCAAGGTCTGCTGTGTAACCCATTACTCCTCTCCAACTATTTACAAATGTATTTTGGTATGTTTTTTTTAAAAAAAACACAAGGTGACAGTTGAGTAGTCTTTAAAAATAAGTAACAAATTGATACCGTTCTAATAACTGTTGCTGAAGAATGAATTCTATTTGCTATTTATTTATTTGCTATACTTGTATACCGCCGTTTCTCAGCCTAGCCGGCGACTCAACGCGGTTTACAACAACTTATAACAAACAACAGTATACAGTTTAAAGCATAAAAACACGATCCACAATACATATATCAATAAACAATCCAATTCATCTCTTGACTAAAATCGCGATCCAGTTTCGTTGTCCAAATTGCCAGTCCTTCAATCATTACACTTATTGCACTGAGTTAACCGAACGCCTGCTCGAACATCCAGGTTTTTAGTCTTTTCCGGAAAACCATCAATGAGGGGGCTGATCTTACCTCCATGGGGAGGGCGTTCCATAGCCGCGGGGCCACCACAGAAAAGGCCCTGTCTCTCGTCCCCGCCAGCCGCACCTGTGAAGCAGGCGGGATAGAGAGCAGGGCCCCCCCAGAAGATCTTAGGGTCCTGGTGGGCTGATAGGCTGAGATATGTTCGGATAGGTAAGTTGGGCCAGAACCGTTTAGGGCTTTAAAGGCCAGCGCCAGCACTTTGAATTGAGCCCGGTAGCAGATCGGCAGCCAGTGGAGCTGGTGCAGCAGAGGAGTTGTATGCTCCCTGCGCTCCGCTCCTGTTAGTATCATGGCTGCCGAGCGTTGGACTAGTTGGAGCTTCCGAGCCGTCTTCAAAGGCAACCCCACGTAGAGAGCGTTGCAGTAGTCTAAACGGGATGTAACCAGAGCGTGGACTACCGTGGCCAAGTCAGACTTCCCAGTGATTTTAGTGATTTTAGTGAATTCTAGTGATTTTAATGTGACTCACCCTATGTAAGCAACTGCAGGGATGTTTCAGTCTAAATGGTTCCCTTCCAGGATTGGTTTGAATTTCCTTTTTAAAAAGATAATTGAATCAGATGCAAGCATCAGACTTAAGCATGTCTGCAACTAATTTACATTACTGAATTCTAGGAATGTCTAGAAAGGTAGGCTTGTTGGAAGAACATGCAATAGTTCACCTGGAGAGAATGAAAGTATTCAAAGACAACAAGAAGTTTTATGGGACTTTGAAGACTGCCATATTTTATGTAGAATAAAAATTGCAAGATCCCTTAAGGAGCATCATCAACAGTTCCTTTGTCATCAGTTAGGCCGAGGCGGATCAGCACTATTGGTACTCTTGGACCTCACAGCTGCATTCGACACCGTGGACCATGACTTGCTGATTCATCAATTGGCTATGTCTGGTGTACGAGGTTTAGCCCTGAAATGGTTCAATTCGTTCCTTCGGGATCGGAGACAGAGGGTGGCGTGGTTAGGCCAAAGTTCTGAGAGCTCCTGCCTTTGCTGTGGAGTTCCCCAGGGTGCTATCCTCTCTCCCCTGTTATTTAACATCTACATCCGGCCACTTGCTGGACTGGTGCGGATCTTTGGCATAGAGTGCTACCAGTATGCAGATGATACCCAGCTACTCTTGCGTCTCGAACCTGGGACAACCACGATTCCTGAGAACTTTAGGCTGTGTTTGGAAGCAGTGATGAGTTGGCTGTGAGCGAGCAGACTAAAAGTGAGTCCTGCAAAAACTGAGATATTCTGGCCCGGCCAGCCGCCAGAAATTAGCAGAAATCTCTGCCTGATTTCGATGGGGAAGCTCTGGTTCCATCTGCCACAGTTAAAAGCCTTGGGGTTGTGTTGGACTCATCGCTGACAATGGAGGCCCAGATCACTGCCATAAGTAAGCAGGCCTTTTTTCATCTTCGCCAGGCAAGGAAATTGGCATCCTACCTTTCGGTAGAAGCACTGGCAACAGTAATCCACGCAACAGTCACCACTTGGACTATTGCAACACATATGACAGCCTTCTGAAGTCAACAACCCAGAAGATTAGGATGGTCCAAAATGCAGCGGCCAGGCTGCTAGCAGGATCATCTATAAGATCCCATATCACACCGATTCTGGAACAACTGCATTGGCTACCAATAGAACATCGGATCTCTTACAAGATACTGATCCTGACATTTAGAGCTCAAAATGGCCAAGGACCTTTATATCTTAGGGACCGCCTCATTCCTTTTCTCCATCAGTGGTCACCTCGATCCACCCAGGAAAATATCCTATACATACCGGGCCCTAGGGAGGTACACCTGGAAGCTACAAGGTGTAGAGCTTTTTTGACCTATGCTCCAATTCTGTGGAACTCTTTGCCTCCATACTAGGGCTAGGCAAAACTACGGTGAGGTGGATCTGTAATTGGTTAAGTGGACGAACACAGAGAGTGCTCACCAATGCTTCCTCTTCATCCTGGAAAGAAGTGACAAGTGGAGTGCCGCAGGGTTCCGTCCTGGGCCCGGTCCTGTTCAACATCTTTATTAATGACTTAGATGAAGGGCTAGAAGGCATGATCATCAAGTTTGCAGACGACACCAAATTGGGAGGGATAGCCAATACTCCAGAGGACAGGAGCAGGATTCAAAACGATCTTGACAGATTAGAGAGATGGGCCAAAACTAACAAAATGAACTTCAACAGTGACAAATGCAAGATACTCCACTTTGGCAGAAAAAATGAAATGCAAAGATACAGAATGGGTGATGCCTGGCTCGAGAGCAGTACGTGTGAAAAAGATCTTGGAGTCCTCGTGGACAACAAGTTAAACATGAGCCAACAATGTGATGTGGCGGCAAAAAAAGCCAATGGGATTTTGGCCTGCATCAATAGGAGCATAGTGTCTAGATCTAAGGAAGTAATGCTCCCCTCTATTCCGCTTGGTTAGACCACACCTGGAATATTGTGTCCAATTCTGGGCACCACAATTCAAGAGAGATATTGACAAGCTGGAATGTGTCCAGAGGAGGGCGACTAAAATGATCAAGGGTCTGGAGAACAAGCCTATGAGGAGCGGCTTAAAGAGCTGGGCATGTTTAGCCTGAAGAAGAGAAGGCTGAGAGGAGATATGATAGCCATGTATAAATATGTGAGAGGAAGCCACAGGGAGGAGGGAGCAAGCTTGTTTTCTGCTTCCTTGGAGACTAGGACGCGAAACAATGGCTTCAAACTACAAGAGAGGAGATTCTATCTGAACATGAGGAAGAACTTCCTGACTGTGAGAGCCGTTCAGCAGTGGAACTCTCTGCCCCGGAGTGTGGTGGAGGCTCCTTCTTTGGAAGCTTTTAAGCAGAGGCTGGATGGCCATTTGTCAGGGGTGATTTGAATGCAATATTCCTGCTTCTTGGCAGGGGGTTGGACTGGATGGCCCATGAGGTCTCTTCCAACTCTTTGATTCTATGATTCTATGATTCTACATTAGAGCAATGTCGGAGTTGCAACCTTTTGTAAACGCACTCAAGACTTGGCTGTTTGGTTGTGCATTTAAGTAATCAGATCTAATTTGCCAAATAGTCACTGTTGAATGTTTTTATGTTGAATGTTTTTATATTGTGTAAATGCTATTTTAGATTGTAAGTCGCTCGGAGCACCTTGGTGGAGAGTAGCTAATTAAGAAATAAAGTGAAGTGAAGTGAAGTAGAATAAAAATTGTAGTTCTGATGGAATGGGCTAAGGCTGTAAAACCGTATACCAAGCAGACCTTTAAGGTGCTTCAACAGGCTCGTATAGTTATTTCCTTAAGTATCCAAAAGGTCTGCACAAACTGTTCTACACAGCACTAATCCTGAAAGCAAACACTTCTCTTCCTGCACTAATTCAGCTAGAGTAAACAAGCATTTCAAACACAATACAACAGGTTTTGTGGAATGTACCACAATATATACAATTATATTTATTCAATTGGCTGACCCTTATGACGTCCCCAGGCAGCTCACAAAGCAACTAAAGCATTCAAAGCAAAATATGAAGCAGCAAAATAAGGTATACACAATAAAACAGATTTTAAATGTGAAAAGTAAAATGATAAAACATCTTATTTAAAAGCCCTGTGGCGAAAAAAGAACCTTTTCACCCATCAATTAAGTGGCCACAAAGAAGGTGTGAGAGGAACATAAACAGTTTGTTCTGGAACAAGAGTGCCAATTTATAATAGATTCTTTTTGTGAATTTTATGTTTAGACCCTGAAGAAGATCTTTCAGAGCATATACAGGCTGAAACTTGTTGGGTTCTTTATTAACAAATCATTCATTTATTGAGCACCTTGAGACGCTTAACCTGTTTTGTGCTGGCTCTTTTTTAAAGGCACCTCCACATGCAATGTGTTGCAGTAAGTCTAAAGGGAAGGTTATTGGGAAGTGGGAAATTTTGACCATGCTATCTATATCCAGGTTTGGTCTCAGCTGGAATATCAGCCAAAGCTAATAAAAGTTGGTTTAAACAACTAAGGGTCCTTCCACACAGTCAAGTCAACTTTTATCTATACCCCATCCCATCTCCCCTTGGGGACTCACCATATAAACCAGAATATCAAGGCAGATTATTTATTTACAGCTCACCCGGCAGGGGACTCAGGGCGGATTACAGTGTACACATATATGGCAAACATTCAATGCCAATTTTTGCCATACAAACATATACAGACATACACAGAGACTATTTAACTTTTTCTGGCCGCCAGGGGAGCTGTCGCTTTCATCGTCCATCTGCGACGCTGATGAAGTACTTCCGCATTCCCCGCATGCTTCCCCGCTGGAATGCTCTGCTGGAGTCTTCTTTTATGACCTCATAAATTAGTTAATTTAGCCTCCCCACTAAGGTGGTACCTAATTTTCCTACTTGACAGATACAACTGTTTTTTGGGTTGCAAAGGTCGACAACAGGCTACACACAATTGGTTGGAAACCCACTCCAACCTGGGCTGGCTTCGAACTCATGACCTTTTGGTCGGAGTGATCTTAATGCAGCTGACACTCAGCCAGCTGCGCCACAATCCCGGTGCACAATATCTGCTTTGAATTGGGTTATGTGAGTCCACACTACCATATAATCCAGTTCAATATGAATTTCATGAAGCTTTGTGGAAGAGGCCTATGTTCACTTAAGCCTCAGTGGACAGTGCTATACCATTAAACAGCTCAGATAGCAAAATGGATCTTTTAGGGCATAGGTAGGTACCTTTGGTTCTCCAGATGTTGTTGCATTATAACTTCCATCAACCCTTGCCAGCATGGCCAGTTCTACAAATCTAGAGAGCTGCTATCCTCATTAGGAATTGATACTTACTTAGGCGATCCCTCATTGGCCGAGTAGGATAGTCTTCCAGGATCAGTATTCTGGTGGGTCCGTAGGTGACTGTGGAGCCCTATTCTTGATCTGCATCTTCTCCCGCAGTGAGGGCATTAGTTTCCAGGTGGAAGGCAGTCTTGGTTGGGGTTGGCTTGACGCACCTTCCTCTTGGCACATTATAAATTGATAAGTACTTGTAATCAACATACTCTTGGATTGGTGTATTTGATAAACATAAAAATATAAATATATGGAGTTTACTGTAAAAAAGGGAGCAGAATATGCTATGGAACCATCTATATAAATAAAAATGTAATGTTCGTTTGTGGTATTCACAGAACTCAAAAACCACTGGGGCAATCGGCACCAAATTTGGACACGATACACCAAACAACCCAATGTATGTCCTTCACTCAAAAAAATGATTTTGTCATTTGGGAGTTGTAGTTGCTGGGATTTATAGTTCACCTACAATCAAAGAGCATTCTGAACCCCACCAACGATGGAATTGAACCAAATTTGGTCTCAAAACAATGATGGATCTGGACACAACTCTACACGAATACTCAATATGCCCAAATGTGAACACTGGTAGAGTTTGGGGAAAATAGAATCTTGACATTCCAGAGTTCTAGTTGCTGGGATTTATAGTTCACCTACAATCACAAAGCATTCTGAATCCCACCAACGATGGAACTGAACCAAATTTGACATACAGTTCTCCCATGACCAATAGAAAATACTGAAAGGGTTTGGTGGGCATTGACCTTGAGTTTGGGAGTTGTAGTTCACCTACATCCAGAGATCACTGTGGTCTCAAAACAATGATGGATCTGGACACAACTCTACACGAATACTCAGTATGCCCAAATGTGAACACTGGTAGAGTTTGGGGAAAATAGAATCTTGACATTCCAGAGTTGTAGTTGCTGGGATTTATAGTTCACCTACAATCACAAAGCATTCTGAATCCCACCAACGATAGAATTGGGCCAAATCTCCCACACAGAACCCCCATGTGGGCCACAGCAACGTGTGGTAGGGGACGGCTAGTTTCATAATATTTTTGTACTGCTGATCTGATACATTGCAACCTAAAAATCATGATATGGATCGAAAAGTCATGGAAAAGAGCTATGCTGCAGGAAGCACATTACAATTGGATTGATCAGCAGGAAGAAGAAACATTCAAGCTTAGGATCTCCTGCTGAGCTTACATTGCAGGAAGATATTAACATTGGCCATATTTTCTGTTGGTCTCCCTTGAGTGGACAGGGGTCAGCTACTGCAAGAATAGACAACATGTAGCGCAACGGGTTGCTGTCAGACTCATCTCATGTCTGCAGATGCGGTTTATTTTCCATCTTATCAGAGGGGGAGAGAACAAAGAAATTGCTTATGCGTTAATAGGGAAAGAGGAACAAGGTTTATAAAACTGGAAAAAGAAAAGGTGTGCTCTTGGCAGTTTTTGGCTGCAGCACTGTTTACTATCAGCTTCAACCCATCTGCTATTAACTTTCAGCTCTCAACAATTTACCTCTGCAGAAATGTGGGCCTCAACAGGGAATACCTCCCCATACACACTGCATTACTGTGTAGTTGCCTACCATAAATTTCAGTTTGATCTGCAACACTACCACCATACAGATTAGAAGTGAAAGAATATTTATATTTTTCATTCCAGGTTGATAAAAGGTTTTTTTTTGTCATTCAGAAAAATCTCACTAGACAAGTTTTTGTGCAGTTTTGTCCTGATATTGGAATATCATGAATTGTGCGCTGTAGAGCAGGGGTCCTCAAACTTAGGCCCGGGGGCCAGAAACGGCCCTCCAAGGTACCAAGGTACGCTCAGGGTCAATCTAAGTCTGAAACTACTTGAAAGCACACACAACAACAACAATCCTATCTCATCAGCCAAAAGCAGGCCCACACAGTTGGTAATGTAGGTCAACTAGCAAGCTTGGGCCACACCCAATTGGGGTATATCTATATGTTTGTTTGTTTTTAGAATATAGTGTGGGTGTGAGTGGTGGAGAGCTTTTTCTCTGAGGAGATCTATGCTCAAAAGGCTTTTCTCTGGGGAGCAGCATGGAGAAGCTACTTTGAAGAAGGCTATGGTGGAATAGCTATTACTCAAGGTTTATTTTTGCTCTCTCATTTGATTTAAAATGAAGATGCCTTATTTTTTGTTACTTACAAGGACTATGTAAGTTTCTTGCACTATTTGATTTTTGTATGCGAATTTATGTTTCATCTCTGCTGAGTAAAGAGGAAAGATTTTTCTGTTCATTTTTCCTCATGTCTGTGAGTCTATTGCATTTGGACTTGTGGCACTGAGTAAAATCCGCTGCTGCGCAACATACAGCACTGCTTCTTAAACTGTGTGTCCTAACCCCAAATAGGGTCCCTTTAGCTCCGTGTTGGGGTCACAAATATTGGCAATAGTAAAAGGTTTCTGAATGCCGCCTGTGCTGGTACAACTGTACCAGAAGCTCCCACTTTATTTGCCTTGTATTAAGTGTTTGCTTGTAGCCCAAGGCTTGGGATTCTGCATAAGGGTGGCTTCCTGTTAAAGTTTGCAGTTATAGGGCAGGCCCCCTGTCCATCATCGTTAAGTTTGGTTCCGCCCCCTGTTCAGGACAATTGAGAAGGGAAGGGAGTCATTTTCAGTCTGTCTCAGCAAAGGAAGTCAATGTACAGGACATGTACAGACTTTCTCCTGTACAAAGGCTTCAACCCTTACAACTTCCAGGGGGAGAACAGTCTTAAGAGCATCTAAAGATTCCCAAAGGTTCCCAGGGAAACAGCCTTACAGCCCCGAGGAATTTCGGAGGGAATAATAGCTTTAAACATCAAGAACTCCAGCTAAGTGACTACAGGCCTACTGGTAGGTCCACTCGGTTTTGAGACGCAGTTCAGCCCGGTAGTGGATCCCCATCAGTTAGGTTTAGGATCACAGTTAGCCTGGGAGAAGTTTGGAAAGGGATTTTCCTTTAGAGTAAAAGTAACAGTTAGAAGCCACCAGTTGCACAGAGCCTGGAAGCATTTGTTTAACCTTTTGAAGACAAAAGAAGTTTCTGTTGATTGTTCACCAATAAAAGACTTGTTATATTTCACAAACCCTCTAAAGACTGTTTATGGTGAAAATCCTTACAAATTTCTCTTCAGGCCCCCTGGCTTCCCACTGGGCTAAAGTTACACGTCCTGTATTAATTATTATTATTATTATTATATTATAACTTTATTTGTACCCCGCTAGCATCTCCCAAGGGATTCGATGCGGCTTACACAGGCCGAAGCCCCAAAACACAATACAACAATACAATACCCAAAGCAAATTAAAAACAGTTAAGCAGAAAAACAATAACAGTAACAATACAACAAGACTCTATTAAAACTGGGCCGGCCGGAGTAGGGGTACAGGGTTAAAAGTGCTGATGTGGCGGGAGGGATATAGGATTATAATATAAATGCGGTGTGCAGTGTGCAGTGTGCAGTGATCTTGGTTCTACTAAGGTGCTTCTAGGATTTGGTGCTGGAGGTTCCTAATCTGAAAAGGCACATCGGAACAGCCAGGTTTTCAATTCCTTCCTGAAGACTGCCAATGTAGGGGCTTGTCTGAGATCTTTCGGGAGGGCGTTCCAGAGTCGGGGGGCCACCACAGAAAAGGCCCTGTCTCGCGTCCCCACCAAGCGCGCTTGCGACGCGGGCGGGATCACGAGCAGGGCCTCTCCAGATGACCGGAGTGAGCGTGTGGGTTCGTAGACAGCGATACGGTCACGCAGGTAGGGTGGTCCCAAACCGTTCAGGGCTTTGTAGGTAAGCACCTGCACCTTAAATTGGGCTCAGAAAATAAACGGCAGCCAGTGGAGCTCCTTAGACAGGAGGGTTGACCTCTCTCTGTAATGAGCCCCGTTGGACCAGCTGGAATTTCCGAGCCATTTTCAAGGGCAGCCCCATGTAGAGCGCGTTGCAGTAATCCAGTCTAGAGGTGACCAGGGCATGGACCACCCCGGCCAGATCAGCCTTTGCGAGGTACGGACGTAGCTGGCGCACAAGTCTCAGTTGTGCAAAAGCCCTCCTGGACACCGCCGACGTCTGAGCCTCAAGCGTGAGTGATGAGTCCAAGAGGACACCCAAGCTGCGGACCTGTGGCTTCAGGGGGAGTGTAACCCCGTCCAACACAGGTAGCCACCCTATACCCTGGTCCGGTTTGCGATCGACCAGGAGGACCTCTGTCTTGTCGGGATTGATCTTCAGCTTGTTTGTCCTCATCCAATTTGTTTCAAGCCCAGCACGCGACAGAACACCGTCCATAGACAAACCTGTTAACAACAATGTGCAGTATGTATAATGACGAAAATTGTTGGGTTTTGTAGTTATTCGCCTTCAGGTTGCTTTAACTTATGGCTACTCAAAGAAGAAGCGATTTACAAGAGTCCTGCTTAGGTCTTCGAGACTTGGGCTCCTTTGTATTTTTCGTTCCACCCCCCCCCCCCAAGTAATACACAAACAATTGAGTAGATAAATAAGCTTCGATATTGGTGCAGAAGTTTCATTTTACAAGTATTGTGCCAGAAGTCTAATTTAAGTAATTTTATAGTCATTCCAGACTTGCAAGCATAGGGGAGACACTTGGAATAAACTGCTGCGCTTGGTATAATTTCCTCCAAGGATAAGGAATCTTGCAGATCATTTTAGTCCACACACAAATTAGATTGCTCTTTTCCCCTCAGCTGTACAGATGTTACAGTTGAGCAAGGACAGGCAGATGGTTTAGAGAAAAAGAAGCGAAGCAGGGGTCTTCCAATTGGAAACCAGGTCACTGGTCAAAAACCTCAGAGAAACCTAACAGGAGGCAGAAGAGGTTTAATGATTCATTGAAATAAGGGCAAGGAGAGTGATCCAGAGGCAGGAATCTGAGAAGGTAAGGAAAAAAGAGAATAAGTTACTCAGTCATGGCCTACAGGTGTAAAGAAAGGAGTAAGGGATATGATTTTAATAGTTTTAACAGTTTTATTGTATTTTTATGCTTATTTGTTGATGTTTAATGTGTTGTATTTAATATACTTTGTATTTGCAATGTGGCACTGAAGTGGTCAATCTGTAAGCCACTCCGAGTCCCCTTCGGGGTGAGAAGACCAGGGTAATAATAATAATAATCATCCTTTATTTATACCCCGCTAACATTTACCGAAGGACTTGGTGCGGCTTACAAGAGGCCGAGGCCCAACACATCAATAAAACAACAGCATAACAAATACAACAATAAATAAACTCACAAAAAAGCAATAAACATTAAACAATAGCAATAAACATTAGACAATAACACCATGACACATTTAAAACTAAGGCCGGGCCAAATGTAATGATTAAAATTTTAAAATGCTGAACATGACAGGTGAGATGGATAGGTTTTTGGACATGTGCAGACAATCTTAATCTCTAGTAAAGTGCAATTGGGACATGATGCTAGGAGTTTCCTATTCTGGGAAGGCACACTGGAACAACCACGTCTTCAAGCTCTTCCTAAAGACTGCCAATGTTGGGGCTTGTCTGATATCCTTGGGGAGAGAGTTCCAGAGTCGGGGGGCCACCACGGAGAAGGCCCTGTCCCTCGTCCCCACCAACCGCGCTTGCGACGCAGGTGGGATCGTGAGCAGGGCCTCTCCAGATGATCGGAGAGATCGTGTGGGTTCATATACGGAGATGCGGTCACGCAGGTAGGCGGGTCCCAAACCGTTTAGGGCTTTGTAGGTAAGCACCTGCACCTTGAATTGGGACCAGAAAATGAACGGCAGCCAATGGAGCTCCTTAAACAGGAGGGTTGACCTCTCCCTGTAAGGAGCACCAGTTAACAACCTGGCCCCCGTTGGACCAGTTGGAATTTCCGGGCCATTTTCAAGGGCAGCCCCACGTAGAGCACATTACAGTAGTCCAATCTGGAGGTGACTAAGGCATCAATCTAGGAAATAATATAAATAATATAAATAAATAAATAAAAGTGAGTGATATCTAAGTGATAAATTATATTCTAAATACCACTAAGATATCACTTTTATCAAGAGACATTATATTCCATAGATTATATCCAGCCAGCATGCTGTTTTCACTTTGTAATTTAACTCCTATTGGGAACTGGCCAATTCTCCAAGTGGCATATTGACTGTAAATGAACATCTGTTAACACTGTTCATTTCACACATTGAGGTTTTCAAGTGAAAAGTTCAGTTGTTCTGTAAGTTGCATGATGAGTCACTTCTCTCATGTGAGCTGGTAGACCTCAAATGGAACACTAGATAAACAGCTAACGTTCCATGTTTTGATAAGGTCCATAATATACACAGAGTGACCAAAACTATCAGACCTTGAGATTATTTTCATCATGGTAATTAATTACCATATTATAGGATGGGTCATATAAGTCTGTAAGTAACTTTTAATAACAATAATAATAATAATAATAATAATTATTATTATTATTATAGTAATAACTTTTTTTATACCCCACCATCATCTCCCCAAGGGGACTCGGAGCACCATTAAAGCCTTGGCAGACCGTGCAAAAAGAATCTGTGAACCCCACCTCCTTCAAGATGAACTGAACCACCTCAACTGGGCTCTCCAGGCCAATGGAGACTCCACCTCAGACATCAGAAGAGCTGCAAGACCGAGAACAAGCCACGAGTAAAGACGAAGATCCACCCAGAGGAAAAGTGTTCTTGCCATACATCAAGGAAACCACTGACCGCAGAGGGAAGCTGATGAGGAAACACAACATACAAACTATCTACAGACCCACCAAGAAAATCCAACAAAAGCTACATTCAGCAAAGGACAAGAGGGATCCTCTCACTTCTGCAGGAGTCTACCGTGTACCATGCAGCTGTGGACAAGTCTACATAGGGACCACCAAACGCAGCATTGCCCAAACACGAATCAGGAACATGAAAGGCACTGCAGACTACTTCAACCAGAGAAATCAGCCATAGCAGAGCACCTGATGAACCAACCTGGACACAGCATTTTATTTGAGAACACAAAAATGCTGGACCACTCTCACAACCACCATGTCAGACTACACAGAGAAGCCATTGAAATACACAAACATGTGGACAATTTCAACAGAAAGGAGGAAACCATGAAAATGAACAAGATCTGGCTACCAGTATTAAAAAACTCAAAAATTGCAACAGCAAAAACAGCAGAGAGGAAACAGGCAGGGACATCTAATTACCTTTCAAGAAGAGTTTGCTCCAGGCACAGTCAGCCCATTGTATGCTAATCAAGGTGGTCAGTTGAAATATTCACATCTAGCCCAACTGACAAAAGCCCTTTGTCTCACCCTGGTCATTCCACAGATATAGAAACCCTTTTGCCTAGTTCCAACAGACCTCACTACCTCTGAGGATGCTTGCCATAGATGCAGGCGAAACGTCAGGAGAAATGCCTCTAGAACATGGCCATATAGCCTGAAAAACCCCACAAGAACCTAAGTGGACTCGGAGCAGTTTACATGAGGCCAATCCCGGCAACACATCAATAAAACAAAAAAACAATAAGTAAAAACAATACAATTAATATAACTGACATGTAAACAATAACACACAAGGATTTAAAACCTATGGCCGGGCCAAATGTGATAATTTAAAATTTAACGCTGGGCATGAACAGAGGAAGGATGTATCTGATAGGAGGGTTTTAAAAGAAATGAAGGGAGAACAACCCAATGAGTAGTTAAAGTGCTTCTGAGGACATTTTGCTGGGGATTATTTCCTTATTCAGGGAAGGCACACTGGAACAGCCACATTTTCAGGTTCCTTCTAAAGACTGCCAACGTTCGGGCATGTCTGATATCCTTGGGGAGTGAGTTCCAAAGTCAGGGGGCCACCACAGAGAAGGCCCTCTCCCTAGTCCCCACCAATCGCGCCTGCGAAGGGGTCGGGAGCAACAGCAGGCCTAAACAAGGGAAATATATCTTTTTTATTATGACTCCCAAAACTTTATTTTATTTATTTATTTATTTACTATCTTTGTATACTACCTTTCTCAGCCCTCAGGCGACTCAGGGCAGTTTACAGAGGCAATGATTCGATGCCCAAGAACATCATAAAACATTTAAAACATTAATACATAGTATAAAACCAAACAAAAGTATTAAAAACATAAGCCATTTGCGTTTCCTAATTAAAAACATTATCCATCTCGTCAGGCCTGTAGCCAGGATTCCATTTCGGGGGGGGGGGGGAATTTTTTTCAGGGGGGTTGGGGGGGGGGCGGGGGGGGCTGAGTCTGAGAAAGAGGGTCTACCCTAGCAAACCTTTTGTATCTTACCCCAATACCCCCATGCATAGGGGATATATTGAGTATGGTGATCAGATCATGATATGAATAAACATAACAGTTTAAATAATGCACCAGTAAGGCCTTTTCGCGAACCACCATGAGAATTTGGGGGGGGGGGGAAGCCCCTCAAGCCCCCCCCCCCCCTCTGGCTACATGCCTGCATCTCGTCGTCCAGTCGTTCCAAGTTCCCATGTCTTTGTCTTTCCACTGGTGATGCTTACTGAGGGCTGCGGGGAACTCTTAATAATAAAAAAATAACCTCCACGTTATGTTTCTAGAGTGTCAAACTAATGAAATCTAGAAATTCAACATGGTGCTTTCCGGTAATATATGAAATTAGACAAGACTGGATGGGGTCGCACTCCCCCTGAAGACGCAGGTTCGCAGCTTGGGAGTGATCCTGGACTCATCGCTGAGCCTGGATCCCCAGGTTTCGGCGGTGGTCAGGGGAGCTTTTGCACAATTAAAACTCGTGCGCCAGCTGCGCCCGTACCTTGGGAAGTCTGACTTGGCCACAGTGGTCCACGCTCTGGTTACATCCCGTCTAGACTACTGAAACGCTCTCTACGTGGGGTTGCCCCTGAAGACTGCTCGGAAGCTCCAACTAGTCCAGCGGTCGGCAGCCATGATACTAACAGGAGCGGAGCGCAGGGAGCATACAACTCCTTTGCTGCACCAGCTCCACTGGCTGCCGATTTGCTACCGGGCCCAATTCAAAGTGCTGGCGTTGGCCTATAAAGCCCTAAACGGTTCGGGCCCAAGCTACCTATCCGAACGTATCTCTGCCTATGAACCCACCAGGACTCTGGGGAGGCCCTCCTCTCGATCCCGCCTGCATCACAAGCACGGCTGGCGGAGACGAGGGACAGGGCCTTCTCGGTGGTGGCCCCTCGGCTGTGGAACGCCCTTCCCACGGACATCAGATTGGTCCCCTCATTGATGGTATTCCGGAGGAAAGTGAAAACCTGGTTATTTGAACAGGCGTTTGAATAAGCAGTGCAATGAATTTCAGGAAATGGAACTACGACTGACGAGTTTGGATCATGATTCTAGTTATGAGACGCCACTGAATGTTTATTACTGTTAAATTGTTTAATTTGTTTCTGTGTTAACTGTTTTTAAGTACCTTGTTGATGCTGCATTGAATTTTTGCCTTGATTGTTCGCCTTGTTTTTGCTTGTTGTAAACCGCTATGAGTCGCCTTAGGGCTGAGAATGGCGGTATACAAATGAAGTAAATAAATAAATAATAAATAAGACATTTGGATATGTCTAACAGCAAATAGATGGTTTACTTCAGTTGCATAAAAGGAGGCAAACAGTAATACGCACACAGCGATCTTCTGGAGTGTCCATATTTATGAGTTCCATATAAATGTCCTGCTCCTATTTTATCTCATCATAGTTTGTTAACTGTTTTTATCCTGAATATGTGGCCCGCCCATTGTCATCACTACCGTGATTGTGTTTATTGGAATGTTTTTTAATGTCATTTTGATAATGTTGTTGTTTGTTGTATATGCTTTTTGATTTTATTGCTGTATTATGTTGTCCGGGCTTGGCCCCATGTAAGCCGCTCCGAGTCCCCATCAGGGAGATGGTGGCGGGGTAGAAATAAAGATTATTATTATTATTATTATTATTATTATTATTATTAACGGTTCTCAAGTCTTGGGCATCAAATCGTTGCGTATGTAAACTGCCTTGAGTCGCCTGAGGGCTGAGAAGGGCAGTATACAAATACAATAAATACATAAATAAATAATTTTAGTTATAGTGCCTCAAAGCTCTGCTCCATTTCAAAATGCTGCATATGTATAAATAAGGAAAAGGGCAGAAATATGATAAACACTCTTAATTCTGTTTTGTACTTACTGCATGCATCAAATTACAAAATGGGAAACTATTCTCAGAATAGTTTGAACATGCTGCCGTAATCTCCTAGGAAACCCTTGTTCCTGTGTAAGAACACATTGACATTGCATATTAGATGAAATTGAATCATAGCTGCTATCATAGTTTCTACTAGTGTTTCTTTTTTTATCTTTTGTGGGGAGAATGCTTTTTGTAACTGACCACCTGAGCCCTCATCTTTTGCTGAATTTCCAAAGAGCTCAAAAGTAGACCTTGAATAAAGGACTAGTCATTTTGGATACTATTCATTTGAAAAATATCCAAGGCTATTGGAGCTCGTGGTGCTTGTTTCTGTATTCTTTATGAGAGAGTGATGAGCCATCTACTGCCACTTTTCTGAAATGAATGAATTATTTCTCCCTCATCATCTGTGCAGCTTAAGATGGTTTTGGAGTCACACCTACACGCATTAAATGGTTACTTTTTGTATGGTTTTAGCCCCCTGTGGCGCAGTGGGTTAAAGCACTGAGCTGCTGAGCTTGTTGATCGAAAAGTCGCAGGTTCGATTCCAGGGAGCGGCGTGAGCTTCCGCTGTCAGCCCTAGCTTCTGCCAACCTAGCAGTTCGAAAACATGCAAATGTGAGTAGATCAATAGGTACCACTCCGGCGGGAAGGTAACGGCGCTCCATGCAGTCATGCCGGCCACATGACCTAGGAGGTGTCTACGGACAACGCTGGCTCTTCGGCTTAGAAATGGAGATGAGCACCACACCCCAGAGTCGGACACGACTGGACTTAATGTCAGGGGACTACATTTACCTTTAGTGGAAGAAAGAGAATCATGCATGGCACCTTGAGCTGATTGGGAAAAGATCAGATGTAAATAGTGAAGAGTAGAGACATCACACTGGCAACCAAGATCCGCATAGTTAAAGCAATGGTATTCCCTATAGTTACCTACGGATGTGAGAGCTGGACCATAGGGAAGGCTGAGCGAAGGAAGATAAATGCTTTTGAACTGTGGTGTTGGAGGAAAGTTCTGAGAGTGCCGTGAGAAGATCCAACCAGTCCATACTTCAGGAAATAAAGCCTGACTGCTCATTGGAGGGAAGGATAGTAGAGGCAAAGATGAAGTACTTTGGCCACATAATGAGAAGACAGGAAAGCTTAGAGAAGACAATGATGATGGGGGAAAGGAAGGAAAAAAGGAAGATGGGCCGACCAAGGGCAAGATGGATAGATAGTATCCTTGAAGTGACTGGCTTGACCTTGAAGGAGCTGGGGTGGTGACTGCCAATAGGGAGCTCTGGCATGAGCTGGTCCATGAGGTCACAAAGAGTCAGAAGCGACTGAACGAATAAAACAACACCAAATTGGGAGGGATAGCAAATACTCCAGAGGACAGGAGCAGGATTCAAAACGATCTTGACAGATTAGAGAGATGGGCCAAAACTAACAAAATGAAGTTCAACAGGGACAAATGCAAGATACTCCACTTAGGCAGAAAAAACGAAATGCAAAGATACAGAATGGGGGACAATGCCTGGCTCGAGAGCAGTACGTGTCTGACTCTTCGTGACCTCATGGACCAGTCCACGCCAGAGCTCCCTGTCGGCCGTCACCACCCCCAGCTCCTTCAAGGTCAGTCCAGTCACGTTAAGGATGCCATCCATCTTGTCCTTGGTTGGCCCCTCTTCCTTTTACCTTCCACTTTCCCCAGCATAATTGTCTTCTCTAGGCTTTCCTGTCTCCTCATGATGTGGCCAAAGTACTTCAACTTTGTCTCTAGTATCCTTCCCTCCAGTGAGCAGCCGGGCTTTATTTCCTGGAGGATGGACTGGTTGGATTTTCTCGCAGTCCAAGGCACTCTCAGTACTTTCCTCCAACACCACAGTTCAAAAGCATCGATCAGTACGTGCGAAAAAAGATCTTGGAGTCCTCGTGGACAACAAGTTAAACATGAGCCAACAATGTGATGTGGCGGCAAAAAAAGCCAATGGGATTTTGGCCTGCATCAATAGGAGCATAGTGTCTAGATCTAGGGAAGTCATGCTACCCCTCTATTCCGCCTTGGTTAGACCACACCTGGAATATTGTGTCCAATTCTGGGCACCACAATTGAAGAGAGATATTGACAAGCTGGAATGTGTCCAGACGAGGGTGACTAAAATGATCAAGGGTCTGGAGAACAAGCCCTATGAGGAGCGGCTTAAGGAGCTGGGCATGTTTAGCCTGAAGAAGAGAAGGCTGAGAGGAGAGATGATAGCCATGTATAAATATGTGAGAGGAAGCCACAGGGAGGAGGGAGCAAGCTTGTTTTCTGCTTCCCTGGAGATTAGGACGCGGAACAATGGCTTCAAACTACAAGAGAGGAGATTCCATCTGAACATGAGGAAGAACTTCCTGACTGTGAGAGCCGTTCAGCAGTGGAACTCTCTGCCCGGAGTGTGGTGGAGGCTTCTTCTTTGGAAGCTTTTAAACAGAGGCTGGATGGCCTCTGTCAGGGGTGATTTGAATGCAATATTCCTGCTTCTTGGCAGGGGGTTGGACTGGATGGCCCATGAGGTCTCTTCCAACTCTTTGATTCTATGATTCTATGATTCTAAATTGGTTATGTATGCTAAGGTTGCCAGGTGTCAACACAGATATTATGTTCTATACTTTTGTAATGTTCCAAGACAGTGAGAATTGGTTCAGATAGTGGATGTGCCTATTTCATTCACACACTCATCATTCTGTCCCTTGCCTAGTAAGGGACAGATCTGTGTAATAGAAATCAAAATTGTTAAGACAGATGGGGGAGAATGGTCAATGAAAAATAAATAAGGAAAGCTATGCTTATGAGATCCAGAAAAAAATTGGGAACACACAGCTTAAATTATTTATATCTCACAAAATACCATCTTGAAATATTGATTGAATCAAAAAGACAAGTTAAAGAGACGTTGTACTTGTTTTCTATGTGGAGGAACTATGGCAGAACTACCCGAGCTCTTTTCAGAAGAAATATTTCTGAATATGAATGCGGTTAAATTTGGGTTTGTGGAAGATGTGTTCTATGATGGCTATTATTTTTCTTTATTTGGTAATTTTTGTTTTAACAAGAAATTACGATTATGAGGGAGTGGGAGATACAAAAATACATGAATGTTCTGAGTACAAATATTTAAGAGAATTAATTGTGCCCAGCTGGGGAGGACTGAAACAGAATGCAAACCAGCCAATTAGCAATCACGGCCTGGGTAAAGTAGAGGGGCGTTATAAAAAATAAAAACAAAGATTGCATCTCTCAACTAGAGAATGAGGCACAGCTTTTTCCTCAATTATACAGTCATATGATTTTTACTTAGAGAAACGCTTGTATCACTACTGGATTAATGTTTGAAAAAAAGTCTGCCCTATATCCCAGGATATGATCCCAGATTATCTGCTTATCCCAGACTTTCTGGCAGTGTAGACTTATACGAGGGTTGAATAAAAAGTAATGCTTCCATCTTCGTAACTCAACAAATGGCAGTACTGGTATGCAGCAGGTACTGACTTGTTCAGTAGACTCTCCTGTACAGTTCCATTTTGGCAGGAAGCCTTAGCATTGAACAGTTGTGTTGTTAAAGTGAGAAGTATGGAAATCCTGTGCAGACTGTCAGTCAATGCGACTTAAGCAACGTGTAGTCATTGAATTCTTGATAGCAGAAGGTGTCACCCCAAAGAAGATTAATCAGAGAATGCAAGCTGTTTATGGTGATTGTGTTGATGTGAGTACTGTGCGTCGTTGGGTGAGTAAGTTTAAAAATGTTGAGGTGGGAACATCTGACTTGCGTGACAAACAGAGTTGGACGTCCTGTGACAGCAACCACCGAGTCTTACAAGCAAAATGTTGACAGATTGATTCAGGACGACCGTCATGTCACTCAGAGAGAAATTTCAAGCATAATCGACATTTCACAACAACATGTGGGTCACATTATTGCTTTGCTTGGCTATCGGAAGATCTGTGCACGATGGGTACCCGGGATGAGAGAACTGTGAGACGCTGGTTGCAGAAACAGAGTGTTGACTTCTTTTGTGAAGGCTTCAGAAAACTTGTACATCGTTGGCAGAAATGTATCCAATTGTCTGGTGATTATGTGGGAAAGTGAATAGTGGTAGTTAAAGAGCACATTCTAAGGATTATTACTGCATTTGATTTATTAAAATCCCATCCAAACCCAAGTAACGAAGGTGGAGGCATTACTTTTCAATCAACCCTCATATAATCAGTTCAAAGCAGATAATCTGAGATCAGATCCTGAGATATAAGGCAGTGTAGATCCAACCTCGGGACCCTTCTACACTGCCATATCAAGGCAGATAATCCACATTATCCATTTTGAACTAGATTATCTGAGTCTACATTGCCATATGATCCAGTTCAAAGCAGATAATCTGGATTTTATACAGCTGTGTAGAAGGGGCCTCGGCTTTCAGCAAATGGAGAAAGCTGTAGACAAAGGGGAAGCGGGGGCTCTTCCACACAACCCAGAATATCAAGGCATAACATTCCACATTATCTAAGTGTGGACTCATATAAATCAGTTCAAAGCAGTTAACATGGAATTTTCTGCCTTGATATTCTGGGATGTAGGGCTGTGTGGAAGGGTCCTGGAGGAGTGTGAGTGTGTGTGTGTGGGGTGTGTGTGTGTGTGAACTGGCTGCTTCTATCATGTCTAGATTGACTCCAAGTGTGGCCTTCCAATAATAACATATTGTTCTGATGTAAACTCTTTCCGACACAGAGAGTTGTGCATAGTGAGAGCCCTAAAATCAGTAAAGCAGTGGTTTCAACTGCAACCCTATTAATAAGAGACTGCTAAACTATCTTATCAATAGGTCTTGCAGAATCCAAATGATAGCTTTCTTGACTGACTATCCAGCTAGAATGTGGTTTTCCTTTTTTTTTTTTTGCTTTCCACTTTTAAAGCATGTCTGCTAAGACAAGATATCATCTCTTCTCAAAATAGGGCCAAAGTACGATAGCCTCAGTTAAGTCATCTTGGCTTTTAAGGAGGGTTCAAACCTGATTTGCTTTAGCACCCACTTGCTAGATCATTTTTGTCAGGTTTTACAATGTATTGTAATGTAATAGAGCTGAGTCGTGCACTGCTAATGGGCTTCTATTGCAAATGCTGAGTCATGCATTAACTGTATATAGGGAATCATTTGGGGAATGTGTTCTGGCCTAGTCCAGGTGATTGTGAATGATGTAATCCTGGGTCTGAGTTAAGTTAATGAGTTGGGAACCAATCAGAGATTGCTATGTGTAATTGTATAGAATTGTATATAAGGAAGTCATGTACAGTGTATATTTCTCTCCTTGTGCTGTGATGCTGTTCGTCAAAGGCTATATGTAATTGATCAAAAGAACCTGTCTGCTAAGACAAGATATCATCTCTTCTCAAAATAGGGCCAAAGTACGATAGCCTCAGTTAAGTCATCTTGGCTTTTAAGGAAGTTTCAAACCTGATTTGCTTTAGCACCCACTTGCTAGATCATTTTGAGCTGTGAAATAAGATTTGTAAACTACATCATCATTATTTTCCATTTTAGCAATAATTCTTAGAAATGCATTCTTAATTCTAGCTGATGTCATTTTTCTTGCTCTTACCTATGAAGACGAAACTCCATTAAAGACTGTCATCATTATGAATTATGACAATTTTATACATATATATAAACAAAATAGTATCTGGGCTGTTTTCCAGCAGTTGTGCTTTTTCTGGCAGTAGGGCAATGGGATTTCTAAGAATGTGAGCAACATTAATATTAATATATTCTCCATAATGGTACTCAAGGGGGCATCATCTCACTCGCACAGACAGTAAATCAGTTTTATATGGGCCTTTTATGAGCACGGCTTTGACATTTTTAGCTCTTCAATATTTGGGATAAAAAAATACCTTCATTCATGTAATTTGGAAAAAAAAAACACATTTCCTATTCATGGGATCTGAAGGCTACAATTTAGTCATGTATTGTCGAAGGCTTTCATGGCCGGAATCACTGGGTTGTTGTAGGAGAAAATGCCTCTAGAACATGGCCATATAGCCCGGAAAACCTACAACAACCCAATTTAGTCATGCTTCTTCTGTCTTCAAGGTACTCCACTCGGATTTTCAATATCTTTGTGTTGTAGAAGATACAAACTTGTACTCCGTCCATTTGTAAGTCTGAATCCATGGGTTTTGCTGATGTGTTTTGAAAATATTTGATTAATGAAGGCTGATATTGCATAAATTCCTATTAGAAAGTAAGCCTCACTGAGCACACAGTCCTGTATACAGGGAAGCACTCAGAAGTGTGTTGGGAAAAGTCTGCATCCATCAGGCAAGGAAGGCAAGAGGGAAAGGGAAGGGAGTGAGGGATGGAGGAGGCGCCACACCAGGAGGAGGCTGCACAGGTCTCAAAAGAGACACAGGGTACGGTAACAAATCTCATACTCCAGGCCTGGACCTACTTGGGCCCTCCAGGCATTTTGGACTTCCAACTTCCACAATTCCTAACAGCCATGCTCTTCTGGCTGTTAAGAATTGTGGGAACTGAAGTTCAAAATGTCTGGAGGGCCTAAGTAGGCCCAGGGCTGCACACATATACAAACAACACACACATGCACATAAATATACACACACATATACAATCATATATAAATACACATATATACACACATAGAAAAGACAATTATGCCTACCTACGTGATCGCATCTCTGTATACGAACCCACACGATCCCTTCAATCTTCCGGAGAGGCCCTGCTCTCGATCCCACCAGCATCGCAGGCGTGTTTGGTGGGGACGAGGGAGAGGGCCTTTTCGGTAGTGGCCCCTAGACTCTGGAACTCACTCCCTAAAGATATAAGACAGGCTCCAACTCTGGCAGTCTTCAGGAGGAGTTTGAAGACGTGGCTGTTCCTGTGCCTTCCCAGAATGATGATCCCATAGCACTTTGTCCTCCAAAGCACTTTACATTTCCCTGAGTCTGCTTGTATGCCCTCCACAAACACCAGTATCACCTTTCGTTTCATGGCCCAGCACTATTTCCAATTTTAACTCTACATTTGGCCTTCCCACTGTTTTTAATTATGTGTTGCTTTTTTGATAATGTTGTGTATTTTTGTTTATGTTTTTTAATTGCTTGTATTGATGTTTTATTGCTTTTGTTGTTATGTTTGGGCTCGGCCTCATGTAAGCCGCACCGAGTCCCTTGGGGAGATGGTAGCGGGATACAAATAAAGTTAATTAATTAATTAATTAAATTATGCTGGGGAAAATGGAAGAAAAAAGGAAGAGGGCATGACCAAGGGCAAAATGGATGGATGGTATCCTTGAAGTGACTGGATTGACCTTGAAGGAGCTGGGGGTGGTGACGGCCGACAGGGAGTTCTGGTGTGGACTGGTCCATGAAGTCACAAAGAGTTGGAAATGATTGAACAAATGAACAACAAACACACATAAATACATATATATGCCCATACATATACATAACACACATATATATATACACACATGCACGCACATATACACATACAACATATACACATATACATATACACATGCAAACCACACATATATACATATACACAAACACACACAACTATACATATATATGCACACATATATGCACACACATATACATATACACATACATTGCCCATCTTCATAACTTTTGAGAAGCCTCACAGCTTAAAAGCCTGGCTTCTTCCTGCCTACAGGGAACCTTTGTGGGGAGGTGTTCCCTAGCCCAGATTGTTTGATGTCTGGGATTCCTGTTTTCTAAAGACCACAGCAACGTGTGGCCAGGTTATAGCTAGTGCATGAATAAAAACTAAGGAGTGAACTGTGTTATGCAGGGGTCCTCAAACTAAGGCCCGGGGGCCGGATGCGGCCCTCCAAGGTCATTTACCCGGCCCTCGCTCAGGGTCAACCTAAGTCTGAAACAACTTGAAAGCATACAACAATAACAACAATCCTATCTCATCAGCCAAAAGCAGGCCTACACTTCCCATTGAAATACTAATAATTTTATATTTGTTCTTCATTTTAATTATTTTTAAGTGCTTTTTTGCACTACAAATAAGATATGTGCAGTGTGCATAGGAGTTTATTCATGTTTTTTTCAAATTATAATCCGGCCCTCCAACAGTTTGAAAGACTGTGACCTGGCCCTCTGTTCAAGAAGTTTGAGGACTCCTGGTGTTATGTGTGTGTTTATATATCTTTACATTTCCTGTTAGTTTCTTGTGAACTCATGAATGCCATTGGGTTTTCTTAGGTAAGGTATATTCAGAGGTGGTTTTGCCACATCCTTCCTCTGAAACAAAGCCTTCAGCATCTGGTGGTCATTGGGGGTCTTCCATCCAAGTGTAAATGAGGACAGATTGTGTTTAGCTTCCAACATCAAACAAGATCTGATGTTTTAGGTTATTTCAGCATTTCTGCAATATACACAGTAGAATGTCTGAATTTAGATCAGGGGACCTCAAACTTTTTAAACAGAGGGCCAGGTTACAGTCCCTCAAACTGTTGGAGGGCTGGATTATAATTTGAAAAAAACATGAATGAATGCCTATGCACACTGCACATATCTTATTTGTAGTGCAAAAATCACTTAAAAACAATACAATAATTAAAATGAAGAACATTTTTAACAAATATAAACTTATTAGTATCTCAATGGGAAGTGTGGGCTTGCTTTTGGCTGGTGAGATAGGATTGTTGTTGTTGTTGTTGTTGTTGTTTGCTTTCAAGTCATTTCAGACTTAGCTTGACCCTGAGTGAGGGCCGGGTAAATGACCTTGGAGGGCCGTATTCGGCCCCCTGGCCTTAGTTTGAGGACCCCTGGTTTAGATCTTCATTGATATGATACAATCCTATACATATCAACATAGACCCCTTTTACACTGCTATATAAAATCCAGATTGTCTGCTTTGAACTGGATTATATGGCAGTGTAGACTCATATAATCCAATTCAAAGCAGATGATGTGGACCATCTGCTTTGATCTGGATTATATGGCAGCATAGAAGGGGCCTGTCTTTTCTTCTGGAAAAAAAAACTGTGTTCTTTAACTCAGCAAATCAAGAATACTAGAAGCCCAAACATTTGTTGATGATCATAGGCCGTAGATGGAATATGAGGTAATGGAAACACTATTGAGCAGTGCCAAGTAGTAAGATAACTATCTGGAAGCATTTTGTAATGCAATGTATTTCTTCATTATTTTGGAAATTTGCTGGTTACTAGCTACTTGCTTGTGGACACATCCCACCAGCTTGGGTGGTAAGGAGAAAGGGGGCAGTTGGGATGTAGCTGGTGGAAAAGGTGGGGAGTCTTGAGTTTTTACAGCTGGGTAGCAAGAAGCTGAAAGGGATGTATGGTAGAAGGGTGAATGGATTTCCCCTTGGATCCTATTAACTTCTATATCTGTACTTGCCAGTTCTCTTGTGTTATACTTCTCTGTTTTATAAACCAAAAATTGGAATAACGCAACAGGTTCCCAAGTGCTTCCACTGCTTACTTAGGCGATCCCTTGTAGTCCAAGGATGATGGTCCTCCAAGTGTAGTGTCCTGGCGGTGGGTGCGTAGGTGACTGTGGAGCCCTATTCTTGATCTGCATCTTCTCCCGCAGTGAGGGCATCAGTTTCCAGGTGGGCATCAGTTTCCAGGTTGGCTTGACACGCCTTCACACGTTTCTCTCTTTCGCCCTCCATTCGTTCCTCTTCAAATTCTACAGCACTGCTGGTCACAGCTGACTTCCAACTGGAGCATTCAAGGGCTAGGGCTTCCCAGTTCTCAGTGTCTATGCCAAAGTTTTTTAAGGTTGATCTCTTTTCCTGTCCTCCAACATTCCGCTTTCCCTTCTTGAGTTCGGAATAGAGCAACTGCTTTGGGAGACGGTGGCTGGGCGAAGTTGATGGTGGAGGACCATTCGCTTCAGTGCTGGTGGTCTTTGTTTCTTCCAGCATGCTGACATTTGTCCACTTGTCTTCCCAAGAGATTTGCAGGATTTTCCGGAGGCAGCGCTGAT
Organism: Anolis sagrei ordinatus; assembly: GCF_025583915.1. Classification (NCBI taxonomy): domain Eukaryota; kingdom Metazoa; phylum Chordata; class Lepidosauria; order Squamata; family Anolidae; genus Anolis; species Anolis sagrei. The sequence goes on along the minus strand of NW_026847549.1, from coordinate 112,296,205 downwards.
GGAATCATTCCAGGAGTTGTATGTGACATCTGTAGACAGTCCACATTGCAGGCATATAGCAGGGTTGGGAGGACAATAGCTTTATAAACAAGCACCTTGGCATCCCTTTGGATGTCCCAGTCCTCAAACACTCTCTGCTTCATTTGGAAAACAGCTGCACTCGCAGAGCTCAGTGGTGTTATATTTCAGTGTATTTTTGTGGAGAGGTGGCTGCCAAGGTAGCGGAAATGGTCAACATTTTCTAATGTTACACCATTAAGCTGTATTTCTGGCATTGGAGAGGAATTGGCTGGTGACTGCTGGAAGAGCACTTTGGTTTTCTCGATGTTCAATGACAAGCTGAGCTTCTCGTATGCTTCTGCGAAGGTGTTTAGAGTGACTTGTAGGTCTTCTTCTGAATGCTCATAGACAGCGTTGTCATCAGCATATTGGAGTTCTATTACAGATGTTGTAGTAACCTTGGTTTTGGCTTTCAGTCTGCTGAGATTAAATAGCCTGCCATCTGTCCGATAGATGATTTCCACTCTGGCGGGAAGCTTCCCGTCAGATGAAGTATCATAGCGATGAAGATGGAAAATAAAGTTGGGGCAATAACACATCCCTGTTTGACACCTGATTCCACCTTAAACGGGTCACTTTGGGAGCCATTGCTGTCCAAGACTGTTGCCATCATGTCATCATGGAGGAGCCGCAGGATGTTCATTAAATTGATAGGGTACCCAATTTTTTGGAGGATGGTCTCGAGAGCACTACAATTCACTGTGTCAAATACCTTTGTAAGGGCAATGAATGTCATGTACAGAGGCTGATTTTGTTCCCTGCATTTTTATTGGAGCTGTCATGCAGTGAAAATCATGTCCACTGTTCCAAAGGGCGGGTAATAGTTTTATAAACAAGCACCTTGGTATCCCTACAGATGTCCCGGTCCTCAAACACTCTCTGCTTCATTCAGAAAAATGCTGCACTCGCAGAGCTCCAGCTTCACACCTAGCTCCAGCAGACAAAAGTCCTTTGTCCCACCCTGGTCATTACACAGATATATAAACCCATTTTCCTACTTCCAACAGACCTCACTACCTCTGAGGATGCTTGCCATAGATGCAGGCGAAACGTCAGGAGAAAATGCCTCTAGACAATGGCCATATAGCCCGAAAAAACCTACAACAACCCAGTGATTCCAGCCACGAAAGCCTTCGACAATACATAAAAAATTAAGGCTTCTTTATTGGCATTGTCTCTTAATAGAAGTCAGAGTCGCAATATTTTTGGAACTGAAAATATGATGTTTGAAACACACTTGGCAATTGCTTTAATTGCAGTGTGGAGGACTGCAATTAAAGCAATTGAATGCCTGTTCCTTTAGCAGGGATATTGCATGTAAAAGCAAATTAGGTGAGCTTTCTCCCCATCATTTGCTAATGTTTAAAAAAATTCTCACATTTCTCTGGTTTTTAAATCAATTAAATGATATAGGAAGTAGTAGTGTCAGTGGCACTTAAAAAAATTCCAAAACGTCAAGGCATTGCACAAATAATTTATGGAAAAAATATTTCAAAGAGGAAGACATTGGAATACTAAATTACATATCTGCCAATATGGTTTGTTTTCTTTAGACAGAAAATCAAGTTACCATTTCCAAAATAACACTGAATCATTATTTAGTGATATTTCAGAAATAGTAACTCAATTTTCTGGCCTGCTTATGTATCTTCTTTCTATTTTTATGACTATTCCATAAATTATTCCAGGATTTCACTCCAGGCTTGCACAATTCTGTCAATTTCATGTGTCATAATTGACACATGCAGCTTCTCCTGTGTACATACAATCTGAACTGTCTCTTTTTCAGCTCATACTTCCTTGGGTTTTCTCCAAAATTAGTGTTCAAATAGGCTGAGATCGTAAACTTCTTTGCTAGATGTAAATCCGAATTCACTGGAACTGTTATTTTATTACTGCTTTTTTTTTCTTATGTAATTTTGGATGTTGTTGTTATTTGTTGTTTATGCTCTGATTTTATTGCTGTAATATGTTGTCCGGGCTTGGCCCCATGTAAGCAGCTCCGAGTCCCCACTGGGGAGATGGTGGCGGGGTATAAATAAAGATTATTATTATTGGGTTGTTGTAGGTTTTTCCGGACTATATGGCCATGTTCTAGAGGCATTCTCTCCCGACGTTTTGGCTGCATCTATGGCAAGCATCCTCAGAGGTAGTGAGGTCTGTTGGAAGTAGGAAAATGGGTTTATATATCTGTGGAATGACCAGGGTGGGACAAAGGACTTTTGTCTGCTGGAGCTAGGTGTGAATGTTTCAGCTGACCACCTTGATTAGCATTTAATGGCTTGGAAGTGCCATTGGATTATTATTATTATTATTATTATTATTATTATTATTATTATTATTATTCCTTCTGAACCATGTTTATTAGACTTGTACTAGATGGTACTTTAACAATGGCATAGCGATCAGAAAGAGGAAACATTATTCTGGCTACTTTATTGACATAACTTTGGAAGTACTTTAATAATTTCTGTAATTAGCTCTGACAGTCATGACAATGCATACTAACAAAATAAATTACAGTTGTACTCATGTAAATGTAAGAGCTATTCTACTTAATCACTGCTCCCTATTCTTGCACTCTGCTTTGATTCAGTTATTCCCCTTGCATGTTTGATGATTTATTGAAGTTAAACACTTATAGAATCATAGAATCATAGAGTTGGAAGAGACCTCATGGGCCATCCAGTCCAACCCCCTGCCAAGAGGTAGGAAAATTGCATTCAAATCACCCCCGTCAGATGACCATCCAGCCTCTGTTTAAAAGCCTCCAAAGAAGGAGCCTCCACCACACTTCGGGGCAGAGAGTTCCACAGCTGAATGACTCTCACAGTCAGGAAGTTCTTCCTCATGTTCAGATGGAACCTCCTTTCTTGTAGTTTGAAGCCATTGTTCCACGCCCTAGTCCCCAGGGCAGCAGAAAACAAGCTTGCTCCCTCCTCTCTATGACTTCTTCTCACGTATTTATACATGGCTATCATGTCTCCTCTTAGCCTTCTCTTCTTCAGGCTAAACATGCCCAGCTCTTTAAGCCACTTGTTCTGGTACATCTGTACCAGGAGCTCCAATTTTGTTTGCTTTGCATTGAATGTTTGTTTGCAGTCCTAAGTTTCAGGGACTCTGCAGATAGGTGGCTTCTTTTGGTTGCAGTTATAGGGCAAGCTTCCTGCTCATCATCATTAAGTTTTGGTCCCGCCCCTTGCTCAGGGCAATTGGGAAGGGAAGGGAGCCATTTTTTAGTTAGTCTCAGCAAGGAAAGCTATGTACAGGGTGTGTGTAAACTTCCCCTGTACAAAAGCTTCAACCTTTAAGAACTCCAGGGAAGCATCCCCACAGCTTTAAGAATTTCCAGGGAAAGAATGTCCAGGGAAACAGCCCTAAAGACCAAAGAACTCCAGCTGGAGAACATCTACTGCCTTGCTGGTAGGTCCACTCGGCGTTCGAGACGCAGTTCGACCCGGTAGCGGAGCCCACATCAGTAAGGGTTAGATTACAGTCAGCCTGGGAGAAGTTAAAAAGGGGATTTTCCTTTAAAGAAGAAGTTATTGAAGACAGTTGCCTGTCCTTCATGGGCAAGATTAGGAATTCACCAGTTGCCTAAAAGCTTGGAATCATTTGCTTAACTTTACTGAAGACAAGAGAAGTTTCTGTTTGATTGTTCATTAATAAAAGACTTTGTTGTACTTCTCAAGCCATCTAAAGACTGTTTGTGGTGGAAACCTCTGAGAACTTCTCTTTAGGCCCCCTGGCTTCCCGCTGGGCAAAGGTTGCACATCCTGTTTTAAAGACAATTATTTACAGGCCCAGCGCGCAACAGAACACCCCTCATCATAGGGCTTGTTCTCCAGATCAGTTTAATTGCCCTTCTCAGGACACATTCCAGCTTATCAACATCTCCCTTCAATTGTGGTGCCCAGAATTGTATTCCAGGTGTGCTCTGACCAAGCTAGAATAGAGAAGTAGCATGACTTCCCTGAATCTGGACATCATGCTCCTTTGACATTAGGCCAAAGGAAACATTGTGAAATCACAAACTTCGGTTGTGTCATTAGAACTGGGCAAAGTTTAGTAATGAAAGGAAAATCCCTTTGTTGTTGCTGCCACAGATACAATTTAGGAAAGGACTGTCAAAATTATTTGCTGATTAATTAAATAAATGAGGAAACATGATGCTAGTATTTTAAGTAGAAATTAGATATAGGTGTAATTTCATACAAAAGACAAAAATCAATATGGCAATGATTTAAGTCAGGGTTTCTGGCCACTAATTAAAATGTTTATCTGAGTGTATCACTTTGACAAATATCAGAATGTGGCAAGCATTTCCTCCGGGTCTAAATAGAAATAATAATAATAATAATAATAATAATAATAATAATAATAATAATAATTATTATTATTATTATTATTATTATTTAGGGCTTTTATATCCTGTCCTTTCCCAACCTCCGCTTTCTGGCGTTTGTCATGACTCTTTCCAGCATAGCAGGCGTTAAGTTGGCAATTTCTTCCTGGATGTTGGTCTTCAAATCTTGTAGGGTCCTTGGATGGTTCACATAAACACGGGATTTCAAAAAACCCCATAGAAATAAAATCACAAGGAGCCAAATCTGGAGAGCGGGCCGGCCACTCCAAATCCGCTCGAAAAGTAGGTCTCAATGGCAAAAGCATGCTCCTCACTGTTCCAACACATGATGGCAACTGAACTGTGTCAAGACAAAACTTTATACTCCCGCCTCTCGAACGAGACCACTAGCACTCAGGCCATCCAGTCCAACCCCCTGCCAAGAAGCAGGAATATTGCATTTAAATCACCCCTGACAGATGGCCATCCAGCCTCTGTTTAAAAGCTTCCAAAGAAGGAGCCTCCACCACACTCCGGGGCAGAGAGTTCCACTGCTGAACGGCTCTCACAGTCAGGAAGTTCTTCCTCATGTTCAGATGGAATCTCCTTTCTTGTAGTTTGATGTCGTTTCTATTCGTAATATTGTACCAATGCAAGTAAAATCCTTTATGTTAGGATTAAATTTCATTCAATATTGATAAGAATAAATTACTGTCTACTTCTGCCAGGTAATAGTAGCTTTCAGGAGAATATAAACTCAATTATATCTTTTTCTCTTTTCAGAGGTGCATTTTCTGAAGTTGTTTTGGCTGAGCACAGAACTACTGGAAAACTATTTGCTGTCAAGTGCATACCAAAGAAAGCCCTGAAAGGGAAGGAAAGCAGCATAGAGAATGAAATTGCAGTTCTCAGAAAGTAAGTATGAACAATGTTTTTTTCCCCCTGTGGTTGCCTGAACATTTAGGGTTATCCTCCAAATCCTGTTAAAATGAGCAAAAGGGTGAGGAAGATCACATCTTGTTGTGGGAACACAATGAGATCCTGTTTTCATTTCCCTGCTGGCTCAGAATAAACTGATTTTGATTCATTTTGACTTTTCCATTTGAGAATAAAACTGGGTGATGTTGGTGATAGAGTTGCCAGTTGTGTGTCATTTGTACAGGGTGAGGCAGCATAACTTCCTTTTTTCAAAACTTAATAAAACCCATTGTATGAATCAGTAAAAAAAATATATAATGTAGGCGCATACCTAAAGTTTTGTTTTATGTAGTTTTAAAGATCAAATTAGGTAGGTGATGTCCCCCATTCTCCATACCCTGAGTAAACCGATTTCTGGCATTTGTCATGACTCTTGCCAGCATAGCAGGCGTTACGTTGGCAATTTTGTTGCACTTTATCTCACAATTCAGCAGCAGATCAGTTGCACAATTTCAGCGCTTTCCAGTAGCTTCTTCCTGCACAGTATTTTCAGTCAACTGCTCCCACAAACTGCAGTCACTCTGGAACTCTCCACAGACACTTGAGCACATGCCCGGCTATTGTCAGTTTTACTATTGTTTTCCCCTCCAATCTAGATGACACTACAAACTTCCCACAGCACACGGTTATGTCTTGTCTTAGCAGACAGGTTCCTTTAATACATTACACAGAGCCTTCAGCAAACAGCATCACAGCACAAGGAGAGAGAATACACTGTACATGACTTCCTTATATACAATTCTGTATCTTTACACATAGCAATCTCTGATTGGTTCCCAACTCATTGACTTAACTCAAACCCAGGATTGCATCATTCACAATCACCTGGACCAGGCCAGAATACATTCCCCAATTGATTCCCTATATACAGTTAATGCATAACTCAGCATTTCCAATAGAAGCCTATTAGCAGTGCATGACTCAGCTATATTACATTACAATACAAATTTCTTCCTAGATGTTGGTCTTCAAATCTTGTAGGGTACTTGGACAGTTCACATAAATACAGGATTTCAAAAAACCCCATAGAAAAAAATCACAAGGGGCCAAATCTTGAGAGTGGGCTGGCCACTCCAAATCTGCTCGAAAAGTAGGCCTCAACGGCAAAAGCACGCTCCTCACTGTTCCAACGCATGATGGCGACTGAACTGTGTCAGGACAAAACTTTATACTCCCGCCTCTCGAACGAGACCACTAGTGCTCCACTACGTCTTCAACCGACTGAATGGCGCGCATTTTAAAAAAGGAAGTTATGCTGCCTCGCCCTGTATGTTCTAACAGTGCTTAAAATAAAGCAGGCTTTGTATATTTGTTTTGTTCTTTTACAAGAAGCAATCATTTGTGTTTGTAAAAGCTATCATTATGAATTACATTGTAACATGATTTTTGTTCCTGGGTTATAAATGTCATATCCTAATTGGTTCTAACATAAAAACATGGAAAAAGTTTATTAAAGTTTTTGTTTTTGTGGGACATCCTGCAGCATATTTTGCTATAGTTTTTCAATTGATATCTCATAGAGTCTCAACCAATTCAACATAGTTCTATCATAGTTCTGTCAGAACTAGACAGATCTGACTCCAGAATCTGAAGCAGATATAACTCCTTGTTGTGGATTCTTTTCAGAATGAGCTTATGTTAAGGACAGATGTAGGATAATAAATTTCCAACAGACTCCATCACGTCCCCAAATTTGACCTCTACTAAAATTTGTTTATAACTACAGCAGCACAATATTATTTCTCCATACTCTCTTTCCACAAATTCTTCCTATACCTAAGACCTTGACATGTAGCTGCCAAACTTGTCTACATATTCAGAATACTTTTCAGTATATGCTTCTAAATTTAGATGTATACGTATGCAGATACTTTTCTACTTTCAGGAACTTGCTGAATGCAGCCTGGCTGGGGACTCCTCTAAATGCCTTGCTTCTAAATAAAAACTCTAGATCTTGTCTGGGTGACAATACAGTAAATGCAGATACAATTAACTGTTGCAAATGATTGGTGTATAACCTGAACCATAATGAACTATTGGATGTTTTTACATCCTAGGGCTATGGGACCCTTTGCAACCTTATGTCTCTAGTTTTAAATCAGAATCTGTGGTATTCCAATTTAAATGGGTCAGTTACTTAAATATATATTTATATTTTTGGCTGAAATTACACTTAAAACGTACCTGTTCCAACTTACATACAAATTCAACTTAAGTTCAAACCTACAGAACCTACGTTGTTCATAACTTGGGGACTGTCAGTACTCTAGAGTATTTTGCTTAGTGTAGAAGCACCCATGGTTTAATCTGTATCTAAGGCAGTGCACTAGAATGTATCAATGGGTCAATAATAAGTATACAACTGTTCCCCAACATTTGCTATATTGCCTGGCTTGATAATCATATTTGGTGAATAGTCAATACATGAGATACCTATTATAGAAGAGTATAAATATTATATAATTTTTGTAGTGGTTTTCTCCTACTATCATCTTTTCTTAGGAGATATATTCTATGGAGTATTCAAAACAAGATTAAACAGGGCCTGGAAAAGTCTCCTTTTGGACTACAGTTCCCTAACTCCTTCAGAAGCATAGCCACTGGTCATGTTGACAGGTATCCTGGGAGCTATAGTCCAAAAAATAGACGTTTCCAAGCTTTTATAACATAAGATTGAGAGTGATTAGCCCAAATTCATACTGCTAGTTTTATGACTCATTGAGAACTAAGACCTGGAGGTCCCATCTCAGTTCAGTGATCTGTTACACAATAATGATTCTGTTTAAATTTAATTTCTTCAATATTACTGGTAATTTAGAATGATGCATTCTCCAATATCCGTATATGTCATCCCATTTTTTTCCTACCCAGCAAAATGGTTCTCCTTTCTACAGGGTGCAGCAGCATAAGTTCTTTTTTTCAAAACTTAATAAAACCCATTGTATGAATCAGAATTTTTTTTATAATGTAGGCGCATATCTAAAGTTTTGTTTTACGTAGTTTTGAAGATCAAATTAGGTAGGTGACGTCCCCCATTCCCCATACACTGAGTAAACTGATTTCTGGCGTTTGTCATGACTCTTGCCATCATATCAGACGTTATGTTGGCAATTTCTTCCTGGATGTTGGTCTTCAAATCTTGTAGGGTCCTTGGATGGTTCACATAAACACGGGATTTCAAAAAACCACATAGAAAAAAAATCACAAGGGGCCAAATCTGGAGAGCGGGCCGGCCAGTCCTAATTCCCCCCTAATTGAGACGAGGCGCTCTGGGAAGTGTTCCCTCAAAACAGCCGTCGATGCTCTTGAAGTGTGTGCAGTGCACCGTCTTGTTGGAACCAAATGTCCCCTAAGTCCAACCCATCTAGCCGTGGGGAAAAAATTCCTGTAACATGTTTACATACTGTCACTGCGACTTCATTTTCCTCAAAGAACCAGAGACCAATAATTCCAGCTGAGGAACTTGCACACCACACTGTGATTTTAGGTCAATGCAAAGGCCTTTGATGCAATTCTCGAGGATTGTTGTCAGCCCAGTAGAGCATGTTTTGTTTGTTGATGGATCCACACAAATGAAAATGGGCTTCATCACTAAAGAAACAGCAGCGTCCTCAGGAACGACTTTGAGAAGAACCTCATATGCGTTCCTCCAAGAATTGAAGTCACGTTCAGAAAGTTCCTGCACAATTGCCATCTTGTAAGGATGGAAATGAAGATCATCCTGGAGAACGATCAGAAAGTCCAAGGGCAGACGCATGTTTGCGCGCAGAACGCCATAGTGATTGCAACATTGAAGCTCTCACTGCCTCAATGTTCTCAGGTGATCTAATGGGCCGAGGGACTCCAGTTCTTCGTCTTGTCGCACTTGCAGTTTGTCTGAATGTAGTGACCCACGTCACAATTGATTTGCGGTCCGGGACAGGGGCCAATGGGGCTAAATTAAAGCGAATCCAAAAGGCGCACTGGGTTGTGATCACAGAACATCTGCTTGAAAAGTAGGCCTCAACGGCAAAAGCACGCTCCTCACTGTTCCAATGCATGATGGCGACTGAACTGTGTCAGGACAAAACTTTATACTTCCGCCTCTTGAACGAGACCCCTAGCGCTCCGCTATGTCTTCAACCGACTTTTTTTTTTGTCGTGTCAGGAGCAACCGCTCCTGTTGTGAGAGAATTGGCCGTCTGCAAGGACGTTGCCCAGGGGACGCCTGGATGATTTTTGATGTTTTATCATCCTTGTGGGAGGCTTCTCTCATGTCCCTTCAACCGACTGAATGGCACGCATTTAAAAAAAGGAAGTTATGCTGCCGCACCCTGTATAATCTGTGTTTATGCAAACATAAGGGCTCACAAATCAACTAACTTTGTTCTTTTAAAATGTAAATAGTTATTGATATTGAGCCCATGATTACCTTTCCTCTCTTCCCAAAAGACAGCTTTTCGCTTTAGAAAGGCACAGTTTTGAGGTAGAACTTATCTCTCATACTCATTATGATGCTATTCTCCAAGGTATTGTGCACACTGACTGAACTGGATGTATTTTACAAGTCAGTTTTCAGAGTTTTGGTAGCACATGGCTCACAGCTTGAATGCAACCCCAGAAAGCTGTTTCTTTGTGGCACTCCAATTATTATTATTATTATTAACTTTATTTGTACCCCGCTAGCATCTCTTGAAGGACTCGATGCGGCTTACAAAGGCCAAGACCTCAAAATACAACATAACAATACAACCTAAAGCAAATTAAAACAATTAAAGCAATATTAAACAACAAGCAATAAAACAATACACCAGGACACAATAAAACTGGGCCGGGCCAGAGTAAGGCACATGTAAAAAAAATGGTTTAAAATTAGCCATTGGAAAACTTCATAGCAATAAGCATATTCTTCCTGTTCTAATGGTGTTAGAAGTACCATGATTTGGTGCTAAATTTTGTGAGTACTATGTAAGGAGCAGCTTGTGTCAGACTCTGAAGATAAAATTGGCCTCTGGAGTTAGCTCATATCCTAATAGTGTGCTTAAGGGCAAACAATTAGATGTAAACAAGTGAAAGAATCAGGCAGCGATCCCATGACCTCTATCTATTTATTCTATGAAGGAGGTGGGGAGAATACCAGGAACACATTTCTTTCTGTTCCCTGACAGGCCAAAAAGCTTCAGGGTTATTTTGATGATGGAAAATAGCTGTGATCAAAACTGTTGTGTGTTCCCCACCCTTTCTTATTCTTCCCTGATCAAATTAGTAGGCCCACCCTTACCTTTCCAGTGGCATATAGGGTTTTTTTTTTCTAAATTCAGAATTTCAGGAATGGGTCTGTGAAAAAAGCATTGCTATAGTACAAGCTAGTTCAATTTGTTTGTTTTTAGCTTAATCTTGATAATTTCCAAACAGTACCAAATGGAAAGCAAGGCATTTCAAGTACATGTTCTTCCTCCCTTCCAGCAGTTGAATTGGTCTTGTCATTTTAGGGATTCTCATTTTATACAGACGTCCCTAAGTAGATAGATGGAAGAGCTGCTGTGTGACACACACACACACACACACATGTATATATACTAGCCGTCCCCTGCCACGCCTTGCTGTGGTCCACTCTGGTGGTCATGGAGGTTCTGTGTGGGAGGTTTGGCCCAATTCTATCAGTGTTGGGACTCAGCATGGTCTTTGATTTTAGGTGAACTATAAATCCCAGCAACTACAACTCCCAAATGTCAAGATTCTATTTTCCCCAAACTCCACCAGTGTTCACATTTGGGCATATTGAGTATTCGTGTAGAGTTTGGTCCAGATCCATCATTGTTTGAGTCCACAGTGATCTCTGGATGTAGGTGAACTACAACTCCAAAGCCAAAGGACACTACCCACCAAACCCTTCCAGTATTTTCTGTTGATCATGGGAGAAATGTGAGCCAAGTTTGGTTCAATTCCATCGTTGGTAGGGTTCAGAATGCTCTTTGATTGTAGTTGAACTATAAATCCCAGCAACTACAACTTCCAAATGACAAAATCAATTCTTTGAGTGAAGGACATACATTGGGTTCTTAGGTGCCTTGTGTCCAAATTTGGTGTCAATTCGTTCAGTGGTTTTTGAGTTCTGTTAATCCTACAAATGAACATTACATTTTTATTTATATAGATATATACACACACACACACACTTTATTTAAACCCCTCCACCGTCTCCCCAATGGGAACTCGGGGCAGCTAACATGAGGCCGAGCCCAAAAATAATACAACAGAATAATATACAAAACAATAGAAAATTAAACACAACAAAATACATAATGCAACAAAATGAAATAAAATGACTGATTTTATTATGTTATTCTTCTAGAATGGGGGCCTGCCTAATCTCACCTAGTAGTGAGTTCCAGAGTCGGGGGGCCACAGCAGAGATCTTTGCCAGAATTATTATACTGGTTTCATACTAGTGTGCCATATTAATTTCTTACAAAACATTTTCGATACTGTTTATTGTTTATTGCCTATTGTGTATTTTCTGTTTGTGAGTTTATTTTAACTGTTTTGTATTGACTATTGTTATTTCTTTTGTTTATTGGTGTGCGAGTCCCTTGGGGAGATGGTAGTGGGGTACAAATAAAGTATTATTATTATTATTATTATTATTATTATTATTATTATTATTTTCAAACTGAGCACTACTTGCATGCCAGAGAATGTTGTAGCTGATAGTTTGTTTCTGTAGCTTAAACACCAATCTTGGTATGAGACCATTAGATATTCAAAAAGTGTGTTGGAACAAGACTAACATTCATCATAAGCATTTTATTGTATGTTATTTTTGTGTGGTAAGATGGAAATAATATATTGAGAACAAGCTGTAGTTTGCAACCTTGACGTTTCAGGAGCACTTAAACCATGATATTGTTGCAGCAGGCTATGCCGATCAGGAGTCCATACTGGGTTTGATGTCACTCAAAAGTCTTCTGTAGGAGGAAAGGGACGATGTCTCAACATTGTCACTTGTTTCTGATCCAACAAGCCTAGCTGTGTTTCAGTGCAAACGTTCTTGATGTCTGAAACAGGCTACTGGTTGAAATTGAACATTGTTTGCAGTGACATCCATACCCACAAACATTTGTTTACATTAATTGTGGTTAGCTTAAGTATGTCAGCTTCAGAAATTTTGGTTTGTGGCATTGGCTTGTTTTAATGTAGCCATTGTTCTGGTACAGCTGTACCAGGAGCTCCAATTTTGTTTGCTTTGCATTGAATGTTTGTTTGCAGTCCTAAGTTTCAGAGACTCTGCAGATAGGTGGCTTCTTTTGGTTTCAGTTATAGGGCAAGCCACCTGTCCACCATCGTTGAGTTTGGTCCCGCTCCTTGCTCAGGGCAAGGGAAGAGGGCCATTTTTCAGTTAGTCTCAGCTAGAAAGTCAATGTACAGGACATGTACAGACTTTCTCCTGTACAATTTATTTATTTATTTATTTATTTAGACGTTTTCTATACCGGTCTTCTCACCTCTACGAGGGACTCAGGCCGGTTTACAGCATATATGCAAATTACAATAATATACAAAAACAAAGTACATCAACATTACAGATTAAAATCGTACAGTAAAAACATCAAAGGCTTCAACCCTTAAGATTTCCCGAGGGAGAACAGTCTTAAGAGCATCTAAGGATTCCCAAAGGTTCCAGGGAAACAAACTTACAGCCCTGAGGAATTTCGGAGGGAATAACAGCTTTAAACATCAAGAACTCCAGCTAAGTGACTACAGGCCTACTGGTATGTCCACTCGGTTTTGAGATGCAGTTCAGCCCGGTAGTGGATCCACATCAGTCAGGTCTAGGTTCACAGTTAGTCTGGGAGGAGCTAGAAAGGGATTTTCCTTGAAAGTAAAGCAAAGAAACAGTTAGAAGTCACCAGTTGTTTGAAGCCTGGAAGCATTTGTCTAACCTTTGAAGATAAAAGAAGTTTCTGTTTAATTGTTCATCAATAAAAGACTTTGTTGTATTTAAGCTCAAGCCTTCTAAAGACTGTTTAATGGGGGAAAATTCTCTAAGGGCTTCTCTTTGGGCCCCCTGGCTTCCCGTTGGGCTAAAGTTGCACGTCCTGTTTTAAAAGCACTTTGTTTCAAGCCCAGCGGCAACAGAACAGCCATGCTTAAGGTCCACCACAGTTTGTTAGCCCAAATGAATTTATAAATCAGAATTAACAAAAAGCAAAACTGAACATTTCAAAACTCCCTAGTTTTGCCAAAGCAAGCAAGCAAAACAAAACAAAACAATAGGATAATTTTTCAGGGTTCCTCTTATTCCTCAAAGCAATAGTTCACAATGTTCAAATTTCAGCAATATAGAATCATAGAATCATAGAATAGAGTCAAAGAGTTGGAAGAGACCTCATGGGCCATCCAGTCCAAGAAGCAGGAATATTGCATTCAAATCACCCCTGACAGATGGCCATCCAGCCTCTGTTTAAAAGCTTCCAAAGAAGGAGCCTCCACCACACTCCGGGGCAGAGAGTTCCACTGCTGAATGGCTCTCACAGTCAGGAAGTTCTTCCTCATGTTCAGATGGAATCTCCTTTCTTGTAGTTTGAAGCCATTGTTTCGTGTCCTAGTCTCCAGGGATGCAGAAAACAAGCTTGCTCCCTCCTCCCTGTGGCTTCCTCTCACATTTTTATACATGGCTATCATATCTCCTCTCAGCCTTCTCTTCTTCAGGCTAAACATGCCCAGCTCCTTAAGCCGCTCCTCATAGGGCTTGTTCTCCAGACCCTTGATCATTTTAGTCGCTCTCCTCTGGACACATTCCAGCTTGTCAATATCTTTAGATCATTCCCAGTTTCACAAAGTGTTTGTTTTTATGTGCACATTTTCAGTTATTTATATAGCTCAGCTGAAAAAGCTGGAGACCTATATTTTGTTTTTGCTGTCAATCAATTTAAGTGCTTAAAAGACTGAAGATAACCTTCATCTTGTAAGATATTTTTAAATCTTGTTGCAGTATAAATGATGCAGTTTTACAAGTTTTTACTGGTACAGAGAAGTGAAACAGCTGAAACTACATGGGACATTTTTGACTTAAAGTAATAGAAAATAGCTTCGGGTTTCTTCAGTCCAGTATGAAACTAGACAAGAGTAATAAATAAACCATGTTTCAAACAATAGAGGAGTACCTGATACTTAATATTAGAAACCTGAGAAGTGTATAGGCTGTTCTGCAAATACTATATGCTCAGATAGCCATAATGTAATTTAATTCACAACCATTAATGTGTTTATTTCTTCTTAGCATAGGTTACATATATTGATCTGTAATGCAATTTGTGTATTCGCTTTATTTCCTATCATGATTCATTAGAAAAAGAATGGTTAAATACAAAGATTATTTTCTGAGATATATCTTAAAATATTATTCCACGTACAGCGAATGGAAATGCTTTTTATCTAGGGCAAGGATGGACAACTATGGCAAGTTCTGGAAGGAGTCAATGCCTACCCCATTGTCCATTTGCCTAGATCACTGTGTGTGTGTCCAGAGATCTCTCGCGACATCATTCTTTTGTTATTGTTGTTGCTTCTATGTGCCTTATTCAAAGGAAGCTTGCTGTTACAGAATTTCCCTGTATCTGCAGAATTTGTATACACAGTTTCATGTTCATGTTCAAGAAATCATGTCATCTCTAGATCCTCTAGTGCAGAGCTTTCCAAACATTTCATGTTGGTGACACACATTTTAGACATGCATCATTAAATCATTGACATAGTTGACACAGTATCATTGACACAATAAGCTTAAAAGGGATGGGGCCAACCTAACTTACCTGGTGTAGTGAATTTTATGATCTATGTTTTATTTTTGGTGTGTAGCTCTAGGTTACAATAGGGTTGATAGGGAAGAATTAGCTCAAATAGGGTAGCAACAGTGAAGGCAGGATTAATTTGCATATGGGAAGCCGATTGGTCGTATGCAGATGAGATTATGCCAGGATTTGAAAAGGCCACTGAGCCAGAATGGCAGTTACAGAACTGAACATTCTAAGGGGGTGGAGTCAAATTTGAAAGAGGCAGTTAGAGATTGTCAGTTAAAAAAAAAAGTAGGAGCAGTTAGGAACGTCGGTTAGAGTGAAGCAGTTGGGCAATGGAGCTCAAGGTTTAAGGAAAAATAAAAGGCACCAGTGTGGCCTAAGTCAGAATATAGTTCAGCCAAGAGTATATGAAGAAAGTAACATTTTCGTTGATGTGAAACAGTGAGAGTTTCATAGGAAAAGTTAACCAAGTGAATGATACTGAATGTAAGAATCGAGACTGTAACAAAACACACATGTAACCATAAAGCATTGGAACCAGAAGCTATAAATAAACTTTGTTACTTGGTTGCTTACCAGAGTGTCTCAAGCCTGTGATATAAAGCACAAAGGTTAAACAGCTCACAAGAAAGCCCCAGCCAATTTAAAAGGGAAACTGCAGCAGTACAAGGCGGTAAAGGGATTTAGAAAGGAAATTCTTTTTCCCCTCACTGAGGCAAAGGAAAGACACCTGTAAAAGGACAGAAACAGAGTATGTCCCAGGTATTAAGGTGGTGACAGAAAACTACATATGTGGTGTGGCATCACGTATTCAGTTATGTGCAATGGTACGTCCCACACCTGGGCAGGGAATTTCATAGGGGAGGTGCAACTACAGTTAAAATCCTGTTACATATACCAACCAAACAAACTTCACAATGTGTTGAAATCACCCCCACCCACCCCAAACTATGTATGTGATTTTTCAGAAAGAGAGTAACACGATCCAGAATCATCTGTGATCCCAGTCTCAAGGAGGTTTCCTTAGTGACTGTTTTCTCAGAATTAAGCTTCAGTCTATTCACCCACATTCAGTCTTTACTGTATCCAATACCACCACAGCCTTCTTGGCATCAGTTGTAAAAGAGAGTTAGAACTGGGTATCAGCAGCATATGGATGACACCAACACCAAAGCTCTGGATGACCTTTCTCAGTGACTTCATGTAGATGTTCAAAAGCACAGGGGACTGTATTGCAGACGCTGCTAAATTGATCAACGTTCCTAGATTAAGTTTTTCTGTTTCTTTTGCGCTTTTGTTGAGAGATTTCTGGTGGTCTTCTTAATATCTATTCCTCCTTTATATGTTTTAAAGTGATATTTTGTGAAGGAGAGCAGAGGTGTGAAAAATACATTATTTTATTTTTTTAAAAGTCAAGGTTGATTATATCTCTTTTGTACAACAGTTCTCTCAGGGTCTAAAGTAAGCTTAAGTTAGCTTCACAATGTGTTGGAATCACACACACACACACACCAAGCTATGAAAAACCTATCCTGTATAATAGAGATGACAGTGGCTTAGAGCTGTGGTTTATGATAGTGATTTTGCATGGCACTGCAGAAACAATCACTTCTGAAACTGTTATTTTGAGATATAGTCAAGGTTACGTTAAGGCGATCAAGCCCCCACTTGCGTGGCTTTTGGCAGTGTGTGGGAGACCGTATAGCTAGCAAAAGCCACCAGTCTTGAAATGGAGACATTCTGTTCCAGGTGCCATGTGTGGTGTGGTTGTTAAGAGAGTGGTAATTGGTAATACTTAGCTCATCTTTTGCTACAATGGCAGCTGGGTGAGAAATCCACTTTAAATCTTAAAGGAGATATTCAAGGTGCTGAAGCTTTTGAGAAAAGCTTGGATAAATCTGGATAACCAGCACACCTCAAGCTATCTGGTGAGGAGTTGTCCAATATGCAATGGTCCAATACCATTCTGTGTCTTTGTTGCTTCACTCCGCCCCCCCCCCGCCCTTTCCTGGAAACATGTAGGCAATAGCTGAGAGACCTCCACTGATCCATGGACTATCACTTAGACCACACCTTGAATATTGTGTCCAATTCTGGGCACCACAATTCAAGAGAGATATTGACAAGCTGGAATGTGTCCAGAGGTGGGCAACTAAAATGATCAAGGGTCTGGAGAACAAGCCCTATGAGGAGCGGCTTAAGGAGCTGGGCATGTTTAGCCTGAAGAAGAGAAGGCTGAGAGGAGACATGATGAGGGCCATGTATAAATATGTGAGAGGAAGTCACAGGGAGGAGAGAGCAAGCTTGTTTTCTGCTTCCCTGGAGACTAGGACACGAAACAATGGCTTCAAACTACAAGAAAGGAGATTCCATCTGAACATGAGGAAGAACTTCCTGACTGTGAGAGCCATTCAGCAGTGGAACTCTCTGCCCCAGTGTGGTGGAGGCTCCTTCTTTGGAAGCTTTTAAACAGAGGCTGGATGGCCATCTGTCAGGGGTGATTTGAATGCAATATTCCTGCTTCTTGGCAGGGGGTTGGACTGGATGGCCCATAAGATCTCTTCCAACTCTTTGATTCTATGATTCTAAAGCCTGGACCAGATTTACTTCCCAACTAAAATGTAATTTTTTCTTCAGTTTCTGACTTCCTACCATTGCAATAATTAAAAATTTAGCTAAAAGTTTAGACATATAGGTTGATATTCTGTTAGTGAGATACGATGGTGTAAGTTGGATTTATGTAATTAGAACTTTCTGTTTTGGTTGTTGCAGAGATTGGGACTCTGTTTTGACTACTCAATGACCAAGATCCCAATCAAAACCATCTTGTGCCTTTTCTCATTCCATACTCAACAGCCAAATAGACCGGGTGCTGAATCTTTCTCTAACACGGCAGCATCTTTGACGTCACTTGACAGTAGCAGTTTACAGAAGCTTTGGTTCCTATCTATGCTCTCATAGAATCATAGACTCATAGAGAGAGACCTCATGGGCCATCCAGTCCAACCCCCTGCCAAAAAGCAGGAATATTCCATTCAAAGCACCCCTGACAGATGGCCATCCAGCCTCTGTTTAAAAGCTTCCAAAGAAGGAGCCTCCACCACACTCCAGGGCAGAGAGTTCCACTGCTGAACGGCTCTCACAGTCAGGAAGTTCTTCCTCATGTTCAGATGGAATCTCCTTTCTTGTAGTTTGAAGCCATTGTTCCGTGTCCTAGTCTCCAGGGTAGCATGCTCCCTCCTCCCTGCGGCTTCCTCTCACATATTTATTTATTTATTTATCAATTTTATATATCGCCACTCCCCGAAGGCTCGGAGCGGTTTACAATATATGTACAATATACATTTAAAATCAAAGAAAAATTTCGATCAGCAAGATTCAAATGCCATCCTAAATAAATAAGTTTTACAAGCTCTACGAAAAATAGTAAGTCTCGGAGAGCTCGTGTTTCCGCTGGCAAGGCATTCCACAGGTAAGGAGCCACCACCGTGAATGCTCTACGCCTAGTAGACATCAGGTGAAAGGTCCTAAAATTGGGAACTTCAAGGAGATTCTGATCGTCTGAATGGAGTGATCTCGGGGGTTGGTAGGGGGTGAGGCGGTCCCTCAGGTACTCCAGCCCCAGGCCATATAAGGCCTTAAAGGTAAGAAGAAGAATATTTATACATGGCTATCATAGCTCCTCTCAACCTCCTCTTCTTCAGGCAAAACATGCCCAGCTACTTAAGCCGCTCCTCATAGGGCTTGTTCTCCAGACCTTAGATCATTTTCCTAGTCTCCTTATTATTTATTTATTTATTTATAGTATTTATATTCCGCCCTTCTCACCCCACAGGGGACTCAGGCGGATTACAGTGTACACATATATGGCAAACATTCAATGCCAATTTGACACACAACGTATACAGACATACACAGAGGCTATTTAACTTTTCTGGCCACCAGGGGAGCTGTCATTTTCATCGTCCATCTGCGACACTGATGAAGTACTTCCGCATTCCCCGCATGCTTTGCTGGAGTGCTTTGCTGGAGTCTTTTTTATGGCCTCGTAAATTAGTTAATTTAGCCTCCCCACACAAGGTGGTACCTAATTTTCCTACTTGACAGATGTAACTGTCTTTCGGGTTGCAAAGGTCGACAACAGGCTACACAATTGGTTGGAAGCCCACTCTATCCCGGGCTGGCTTCGAACTCATGATCTTAATGCAGCTGACACTCAGCCAGCTGCGCCACAATCCCGGTGCCGATCCTTGAAGTATTCACTGCCACATGACAACATCTCCTGACTGAGATAACAACTACATTTCACCTAATGCTAGGGTTGGCATGGAGGAACATGTTCCTGATTCTGATAACTTCAAGTGGACCATCTTAGAATTAATCATCTGATGAGGAGAGGGATTACTGGCAGGACTTTCTCCCCCAATGTGTCGGTAACCAGTACTACATTTGTACCCGTTACCTATAACTATTTCTTTCTATCATCGAAAGTCACCAGTCCACTCAAACTGGCATCAATCCACAGACCATCATGTTGAATAGCACTCTTCTAGGAGACTTTTTTTGCACAATCATTGCATTAGCCAGGAAAGTTCAACGGGTGAGATTTGTGTGGATTTCATGGTTCCAAAAGTTTTACATACCTCTTAAACTCTCTACATTGTGCAGCGTTCCAAATGTATGAACATCTTGCAAGCTTTAAGTCTCCATGGAAACATCTGCTATTTTCACTTGCTCAGCAGAGCTAAACTGAGATTAATATCTGCTCTTATGTGAGGAAGAAAAGGGTCTCATTAATTTAGTAAAAAAATATGGCAACTATTTTGCCAAATAAAGAGGGTCAACACTGTTGTCCCTGTCCACCCGTGAATAATATACTTGGTTCCTTTGCCAGGCTAATGTAAGAGTTCACCCATCCTCAAGAAAGATGAGTGAAACAACATCTATGGGTTTCCCGCCTCCAGAAAATGATAATGACACTTAGTACAGGTGGGGTGGAATTGACACCTGAGGTTTAGGGTTTTGAGACACTGCTATATAATGCAGTTTAAAACTTTGAGGTCAGGAAATGTAAACAATAGGTTCACAAAAATATAAAGTACAGACAATTTATTGTAGAAAGTTCTGTGTATTGTAGAGTATGTGTCTGTTACAAAGAGTCTAGAGACAACTTGGAACTAGAGAGAATGTCAACAGAAGTATAAACAGGATATGATGCTATAAACATTGTGACTTACCAGATAATAAACTCAGAGCATATTAATAAACAGCTGCAGCAGTTCCTAAATGACACAGCCGGACTCGATCCCTTCCAGTCCGGCTTCCGTAGTGGGCACGGGACGGAGACTGTGCTAGTTGCCATCACAGATCAGCTTTGCTGCCAGATGGATCAAGGCGGATCAGCGCTGCTTGTGTTATTGGACCTCACAGCAGCATTTGATATGGTTGATCACAATCTATTAACCCACTGCCTAGCCATGACTGGGGTTAGGGGGATACCCCTTAAGTGGGTGTCCTGCTTCCTCCAGAATCGGGGACAGCGTGTGGTGAGGGGAAGGGATGGTTTCCAAGAGGTCTTCGCTAGTATGCGGGGTCCCGCAGGGAGCCATTCTCTCTCCTCTATTATTTAACATCTATATGCGACCACTTGCCCGACTGGTGCGAAGCTTTGGGCTTGAGTGCCACCAGTACGCTGACGACACTCAGCTCATTCTGAGGATGGAGGGCCGGCCGGACTCCGTACCCGAAAATTTCCATCAGTGCCTTGAGGTCGTTACTGGATGGTTGCATGCCAGCAGGTTGAGGGTGAATTCAATGAAGACGGAGATCCTTTGGCTGGGCCGTCCGGGTGGGAGGGAGATCCAGCTGCCTACCCTGGATGGCGGGACACTATGTCCGTCATCTTCTGTAAAAAGTCTTGGTGTCTTATTGGACCCGCTGCTCACAATGGAGGCCCAGGTCTCTGCTGTGAGCAGGTCTGCGTTTTTCCATCTGCGTCAGGCTAGGTGACTGGCTCCCTACCTATCTAGGAACGACCTGGCTACAGTGATCCAGGTGACGGTCATCTTGAGGCTTGACTACTGTAACGTCCTCTACATTGGCCTTCCTTTGTCAGTGATCCGGAAACTGAAGCTGGTGCAAAATGCGGCAGCTCGTCTTCTCGCCGGGGTGCCGTATTATCCCAATTCTCCAACAGCTGCACTGGCTACCAATTGCGTACCGGATCACTTTCAAGGTGCTGGTACTAACCTTTAAGGCCTTATATGGTCTGGGGCCGGCGTACCTAAGGGCCCGCTTATACCCCTACCAACCCCAGAGATTACTCCGGTCTGAAGACCAAAATCTGCTTGCAGTCCCTAACATCCAGGCCTATCATTTGTCATCTACTAGGCATAGAGCCTTCTTGATCGTGGCCCCTTATTTATGGAATGCCTTGTCGGTTGAAACTCAAACCATCCGAGACCTACTTGTTTTTCGGAAAGCCTGTAAAAAATTTTTTTTTCCCGACAAGCTTTTGATGGGTGAACAACCTGGGCTATGCCTGTTCTCGCTGCCTATTGTTATTGTTATGGTCATTTTAAAGCTAATTGTATTGCTTTAATCTGTTTCTGTAAACTGCTCCGAGCCAAATTGGGAGTAGCGGTATGCAAGTTGAATAAATAAAAAATAAAATAAAATAAGTTTGGTCCAGATCCATCATTATTTGAGTCCACAATGCTCTCTGGATGTAGGTGAACTACAACTCCCAAACTCAAGGTCAATGCCCACCAAACCCTTCCAGTATTTTCTGTTGGTCATGGGAGTTCTGTGTGTGCCAAGTTTGGTTCAATTCCATCATTGGTGGAGTTCAGAATGCTCTTTGATTGTAGGTGAACTATAAATCCCAGCAACTACAACTCCCAAATGACAAAATCAATTTTTTGAGTGATGGTCACTCCTTGGGTTAGTAGGTGTCTTGTGGCCAAATTTGGCGGCAATTTGCCCAGTGGTTTTTGAGTTATGTTAATCCCACAAACGGACATTACATTTTTATTTATATAGACTATACAGCCAGCCCTCCACATTCACAGAGTTAAGGAGACAGGCTCTCTCTGAAAATGGAAAACAGGGTCAAAATACTATGTTATTATCTGAAAGAACACCTGTCTAGATACTTCCAGATTCTCAAGCATGAGTCTATGGTCTCCACTGAAAGGTCTGTACAGTTTTTTGTGCCATTTTGAAAGTCTCCTATGTCCTCAGGGTTCATTTTGGAGGCTGTATCCTGTACCTGCATTTTTTTTAAAAAATGGGAGCATATGAAGTAATCTCCCTACGCCAAATTATTAAGGATTGCTGGACTTTTCTGAATGTTTCATGTTTAGTATCATCTAGTGGTTGTAATGGCGTTATAGCTGTTGCTCAAAGTGTGACTTAGCATTGGTATTTGATGGATATGTAATGGAGTTGAGGAGTATGATCTTAAGTTTGGTCTCAGATTTCTGGTGTAGCCTCCATCCTTTCTTTAGTTTTACTCTTTGGGCATAGTGACCAAGGTAACAGTTTTACTTGCTAACTTTTTCTTGTCAGGCGGCTATTAAGGACAGATTTTAAACCTCACATACCTAAGTCTCGATGCTGTGTTGATGTCTCTTCCCATCTCTTTATTAGGGAACTAGCTGTCCCCTGCCACACATTGCTGTGCCCCAATCTGTTGAACTGGAAAATAAAGTAATTAGAAAAAGTTGGTTTCTAATATATGTAATTTCTTTCTGCTTGTGGGTAAATAGTATTTCTTGCTGTTTCTTTGTCATTGTTGATGTGGAGATTGTCTGGTTTGCCTACTCTGGAACATGCAACATATAATTGTCCTTCTTTGGGGGTCCCTTTCAAATCTATGGTACTATATCTCTCTGTGTGTGAATCATAAATATCTATCTATATCTATGGCTGGATGGTTCTTTGTCAGGAGGGCTTTGATTACGTTTTCTTGCCCTGGTGAAGGGAGTTGGACTGGGTGGCCTTAAGTATGGGAGTTCTGTGTGGGAAGTTTGCCCCAATTCTGTCGTTGGTGGGGATCAGAATGCTCCTTGATTGTAGGTGAACTATAAATCCCAGTAACTACAACTTCCAAATGTCAAGGTCTATTTTCCCCCAAACTCCAAAGAATGCTCTTTGATTGTAGGTGAACTACAATCAGCAACCACAACTCCTAAATGTCAAGATTTATTTTCCCCAAACTCCCCCAGTGTTCATATTTGGGCATATGGAATATTCGTGCCAAGTTTGGTTTAGATCCATCATTGTTTGAGTCCACAGTGCTCTCTGGATGAAGGTGAACTACGACTCCCAAACTCAAGGTCAATGCCCACCAAACCCTTCTAGTGTTTTCTGTTGGACATAGGATTCCTGTGTGCCACGTTTGGTTCAATTCCATCATTGGTGGAGTTCAGACTGCTCTTTGATAGTAGGTGAACTATAAATCCCAGCAATTACAACTCCCAAATGCTAAAATAAATTTTTTTGAGTGAAGGACATACATTGGGTTAGTAGGTGTCTTGTGGCCAAACTTGGCGGCAATTCGTCCAGTGGTTTTTGAGTTCAGTTAATATCACAAACGAACATTACATTTTTATTTATATAGATTTAAGAACTAGCCTTAAGATCCCTAATTCCAGAAGCATGAAGGATTTCTTCAACCTGATGGATTTTCCTCTGAGGTAGTAAGTAGAAAAAAATGTGAAATCTTTTTTTTTTAATTCAGGAAAGGCAATGGTTTAACTGCAGAAAAATCAATGTTGACTTGTGATGAGAAAATTGTTGTTGATTACGATGCTAGATTGATGTTGGATTGAGCTAAATGCTGCTTGTTAGAGTGCTTGGTTGCTTCTCACCTAATCAGGTTTTATATTTCTAAATAAACAGATATAATCAAAGTGCCATTGATAATTTTGGTGGAGAAATCCCATTTGAAAGCAGGAGACATTTCTTCCGATTCTTACATCTGTCTAGAATTTTTCAGGCTTCACACTTACCTCGTTGACCTCCATATGACTGAACTCATTCTCTTGATCAAGCAATATAATATACCTTTAGCATGAGATGGTACATCTTGTTTTTCTTCTTCCTTATTTTGTTTCTGTGTGTTCTTCTCTATTGTTTCCTGGAACTGTTGTGAAAACTACACTTATTTTTGTCAAGTCATTCTCCCTGTGGTTGGAAACTGTGTAAAAACACAGTTTTATTGTGATGTGTGCTGGAGCAACAGACCCATCCTCCCTGGTTCGGTTTGTGAATGGGGCTATATAAATAAAAATGTCTGCCCTTCACTCAAAAAAATTGAGTTCGTCACTTGGGAGTTGTAGTTGATGGGATTTAGAGTTCAGCTGCAATCAAAGAGCATTTTGAACTCCACCAATGATTGAATTGAACCAATCCTGGCAGATAGGACTCCCATGAACAACAGAAAACCCTAGAAGGGTTTGGTGGGCATTGTTCTTGAGTTTGGGAGTTGTAGTTCGCCTACATTCAGAGAGCATTGTGGACTCAAACAATGATGGATCTGGACCAAACTTGGCACGAATATTCCATATGCCCAAATATGAACACAGATGGAGTTTGGGGGAAGTAGACCTTGACATTTGGGAGTTGTAGTTACTGGGATTTATAGTTCACCTACAATCAAAGAGCATTCTGAACCCCACGAATGACAGAATTGGGGCATACTTCCCACACAGAACCCCCATGACCAACAGAAAATACTCAAGGCCATCCAGTCCAACTTTCTTCACCAGGACAAGAAAACGTAATCAAAGCCCTCCTGACAAAGAGCCATCCAGCTGTAGATATAGATAGATATATATGAGTCACACACACCTATATATGTATATGACAGATATAGTATCATAGATTCGAAAGGAACCCCTAAAGAAGGACAATTATATTTTGCGTGTTCCAGAGTGGGCAAACCAGACAATCTCCACATCAACACTGACAAAGTCATTCTGTTTATCCACAAGCATAAATAAATTACATATATTAGAAACCAATACTTTCCCATTACTTTATTTTCCAGATCACTAGTCTGGGTCACAGCAACACGTGGCAGGGGACGGCTAGTGGGATCATAAAAAGAGTGATTTGAGCTTCCAGTGAGCTTCCAGGAATCATAGAATCAAAGAGTTGGAAGAGACCTCATGGGCCATCCAGTCCAACCCCCTGCCAAGAAGCAGGAATATTGCATTCAAAGCACCCCTGAGAGATGGCCATCCATTCTCTGTTTAAAGTTTCCAAAGAAGGAGCCTCCACTCCGGGGCAGAGAGTTCCACTGCTGAACGGCTCTCACAGTAAGAAGTTCTTCCTAATGTTCAGATTGAATCTCCTTTCTTGTAGTTTGAAGACATTGTTCCATGTCTTAGTCTCCAGGGAAGCAGAAAACAAGCTTGCACCCTCCTCCCTGTGAAAAAGGTCCCCAACCTTTGGGCCTCCAGATGTTTTGGACTTCAACTCTCAGAAATCCCAGCCACCCTACCAGCTGTTAGGAACTGTGGGATCTGAAATCTCAAGCACCTGAAGGCCCAAAGGTTGGGAACCACTGAGCTAGAGAGATACAAAACCTTTCCATACCAGCATAAAAATGCCAGTTCAAGGTGTAAGCCACCTTTATGGCAGGAAACTAGGCATATATCCTATCCATGCCATGACTAGTTCAACAGGCAAAAGCATGGACAGTGTCTTTTTTACTTTTCCTACACCCTGATTTCTCACAAGAAATAGGTTTTCTTGAGCCAGGCTTAATCAAGGAAGTCCATACTAGCTTCAGTTTCCCCTAATTTAAAAATATAAATCAATGTAGAAGTTTTACACAATTTTACAGTGATGAGTAAAATATTACTGAGACTAGAGAAAGCATAAATTACTTCCGTGCAGAGCTTGCAGAGCTTCTCATCTATAGTTCCCAGACTGCATTTACAGTTACAATTCTAGCTGAAGATCTGTCATCCCAAAGAGTATTTTTTACTAAGCTCTACAAGTAGAGGAATAAGAGAAGAGAGAAGTGAGGAAGACCTTGCATTCTTCCCAATGGGGTGAAGTTGCAAAAATACCCATAACTGAGCATGAAAGCACATTCTTTCTTATATACATGGTCCCAGGTTTAGACCCTAGCATCTCCTGGGGAATCTCAGCGCATGTCTTATGCCAGAAGAAAAAGGAAAAACAAGGAGGCGATAGGGCCTCTTCGAGGAGAAGATGGGGCAATGCTGACAGGGGATAGGGAAAAGGCAGAACTGCTTAATATCTTCTTTGCCTTGGTTTTCTCACAAAAAGAAAGTCATCTTCAACCTCAGCAAGATGGAGAGGATGAGGGATTAAAGGACATCTAACCCCAAATTGGGAAAAAAGTCGTCCAGGAATACCTGGCCGCTCTAAATGAGTTCAAGTCCCCAGGGCCAGATGAACTACACCCAATAGTATTGAAGGAACTAGCGGAAGTCATTTCAGAAGCATTGGCAATCATCTTTGAGAGTTCTTGGAGAACGGAAGAAGTTCCAGCAGATTGGAGGAGGGCCAATGTGGTCCCAATCTTCAAGAAGGGAAAAAAGGATGACCCAAACAACTACCATCCGGTCAGCCTCACGTCGATACCAGGCAAGATTCTGGAAAAGATTGTTAAGGAAGTGGTCTACAAACACTTAGAAACAAATGCGGTCATCGCTAATAGTCAACATGGATTTATCAAAAACAAGTCATGCCAGACTAATCTGATCTCTTTTTTTGATAGTTACAAGCTGGGTAGATGCGGGGAATGCTGTGGATATAGCGTACCTGGATTTCAGTATAAGGCCTTCGACAAGGTCCCCCATGACCTTCTGGCAAACAAACTAGTCCAATGTGGGCTAGGCAAAACTACGGTGAGGTGGATCTGTAATTGGTTAAATGGACGAACCCAGAGGGTGCTCACCAATGCTTCCTCTTCATCCTGGAAAGAAGTGACGAGCGGAGTGCCGCAAGGTTCCGTCCTGGGCCCGGTCCTGTTCAACATCTTTATTAATGACTTAGATGAAGGATTAGAAGGCAGGATCATCAAGTTTGCAGACGACACCAAATTGGGAGGGATAGCCAATACTCCAGAGAAAACGATCTTGACAGATTAGAGAGATGGGCCAAAACTAACAAAATGAAGTTCAACCGTGACAAATGTAAGATACTCCACTTTGGCAGAAAAAATGAAATGCAAAGATACAGAATGGGTGACGCCTGGCTCGAGAGCAGTACGTGTGAAAAAGATCTTGGAGTCCTCGGGGACAACAAGTTAAACATGAGCCAACAATGTGATGTGGCGGCAAAAAAAGCCAATGGGATTTTGGCCTGCATCAATAGGAGCATAGTGTCTAGATCTAGGGAAGTCATGCTACCCCTCTATTCCGCTTTGGTTAGACCAAACCTGGAATATTGTGTCCAATTCTGGGCACCACAATTGAAGAGAGATATTGACAAGCTGGAATGTGTCCAGAGGAGGGCGACTAAAATGATCAAGGGTCTGGAGAACAAGCCCTATGAGGAGCGGCTTAAGGAGCCTGGGCATGTTTAGCCTGAAGAAGAGAAGGCTGAGAGGAGATATGATAGCCATGTATAAATATGTGAGAGGAAGCCACAGGGAGGAGGGAGCAAGCTTGTTTTCTGCTTCCTTGGAGACTAGGACACGGAACAATGGCTTCAAAATACAAGAGAGGAGATTCCATCTGAACATGAGGAAGAACTTCCTGACTGTGAGAGCCGTTCAGCAGTGGAACTCTCTGCCCCGGAGTGTGGTGGAGGCTCCTTCTTTGGAAGCTTTTAAACAGAGGCTGGATGGCCATCTGTGGGGGGATTTGAATGCAATATTCCTGCTTCTTGGCAGGGGGTTGGACTGGATGGCCCATGAGGTCTCTTCCAACTCTTTGATTCTATGATTCTATGATTCTATGAAAATTATTTTGTTGCAAGGAAATTGTACAGTAGAGGCATTTCTCCTTTTGATATCCCTTTTCTTTTTTATCTTTCCTGGTCTACTTACAGGTTCTTTAAAAATGCTAAAATAGACTACGGGCAAGATGTATTGTTGCTGTACTTTTTTATAAATTCATTGAGAAACAGCAAAATTC
Organism: Anolis sagrei ordinatus; assembly: GCF_025583915.1. Classification (NCBI taxonomy): domain Eukaryota; kingdom Metazoa; phylum Chordata; class Lepidosauria; order Squamata; family Anolidae; genus Anolis; species Anolis sagrei. The sequence continues at coordinate 112,267,919 of NW_026847549.1, read as the reverse complement.
TAATACAGACTTGGATAAACTTTTGGTACACCAGCTCGACATCAACTTCCATCATTCTTTATTGGAATGATGGGACTGAAATGAAAAACTCTTGGAAGACCCTGTAGTAATTAGTAAGCTTTTTTCTCGTCCATGGTTGCTGCTCTAAACATGTCCAAAACCATCGGCATTCAATGGATGTGTTTCATATTGTGTTCCTACCTCTGCAGTTTGTTTTCCTTTTGATTAGAGAAAATCAGGGATGGCTTCATACCAAATTAACGCTCTGCCAATTAGCAAGGCTGTTGAAAACAAACATGCCTCTAATTATTTCTTGAGTGATGGCTTCACATGGAAGAGTGCAGAAGCAAATATTTGCATTGGGTGTGGCATCCAAACCAGAAAAAATGCTTCCCTGTCTATTATGTAATTATTTGTTTATTGTACTGTCGAAGGCTTTCATGGCCAGAATCACTGGTTTGTTGTAGGTTTTTTCGGACTGTATGGCCATGGTCTAGAGGCATTCTCTCCTGACGTTTTGCCTGCATCTATGGCAAGCATCCTCAGAGGTAGTGAGGATGCTTGCGTCAGGAGAGAATGCCTCTAGACCATGGCCATACAGCCCGAAAAAACCTACAACACCTAAACCTATTTGTTTATTGTTTGATAGAATTAATTTGATAAAATGTTCATTTTGAAAAAAAAATCCCAATCTTTTCTTGTTCAATTTTATTTCAGTACTAGCTATACCTGTCACGCGTTGCTGTGGCCAACCTTCCCTCGCTCTTTCTCTCCTCCTTCCTTCCCTCTTTCCTTCCTTCCTTCCTTCCTTTTTTTCTTTTTTTCTCTCATTCCTTCCTTCCTTCCTTTCTTCTCTTCCTCTTCCCTTCCCCCCCTTTTCTATCCCTTCCTCTTTCTCCCCATTCTTCTTTCTCCTCCTATTCTTGGACTGCAAATCCCATCAGTTCTCCTGATTAATCTATCTGTCTACCTATCTATCTCTATCTACTCTATCTTCTCTATCTGGAGGATTGCTGGGAGTTGCAGTCGAGGAATAGGAAATGGGAAATATGCAGGGACTGGGATGCTCTCAAAGAAATCCAAGGAGAAGAAAGCTTGCATCTTGGAATTTGGATTATCCTCCTCTCATAAAGGGGCTGGTCTAGGGGATGCTGGGAGCTGTAGTCCGGAAGAGAGTGTGGATATGCTATTGTCATCATCATCATCATCTTTAATTACTTATTAATCACCCTCCATCCGAGATGCTCCAGGCGATTTACATAGCAGAAATTATATTGTGTGTTTTGTTTGCCAGGGGAGTCATTTTTGTGCATGTGCTATAGCATCTTTTTGCCTTTTTGCCTTTTTACGCCCCTCCCGCTGTGTTTTTCAGTGTTTTTATGAGTGGTGGTCACTCGTTGGCCTGATAGGTGTCTTGTGCCCAAATTTGGGGTCAATTCGCCCAGTGGTTTTTGAGTTTTGAGTCCCACAAACGAACATTACATTTTTATATAGATTTCAATATTCAGTAGTGTGCATGTAGAAGCATGTGTGGCTGTGGTATACGAACTGAAACTTTCTGTGATCCATGCTGTGTAGTTGCAGAATTGTGTGGACCTTTTTATTCTGTTGGCTGCACTGACTGCCAGATCATTTGCAAATACAATTCAGGGTGCTAGTAATTACATTTAAAATTGTCTTGTGGGGTTCCTCAGGGTTCCATGCTGTCCCCCATGTTGTTCAACATATACATGAAGCCGCTGGGAGAGATCATCCGGAGTTTCGGGGTGCGGTGCCATTTGTACGTGGATGACGTCCAACTCTGTCACTCCTTTCCACCTGCTACTAAGGAGGCTGTTCAGGCCCTGAACCGGTGCTTGGCCGCTGTGACGATCTGGATGGGGGCGAACAAATTGAAATTGAATCCAGACAAGACAGAGGTACTCCTGGTCAGTCGCAAGGCCGAACAGGGCATAGGGTTACAGCCTGTGTTGGATGGGGTCGCACTCCCCCTGAAAACACAGGTTCGCAGCTTGGGTGTGATCCTGGACTCATCGCTGAGCCTGGAACCTCAGGTTTCGGCGATGACCAGGGGAGCATTTGCACAATTAAAGCTTGTGCACCAGCTGTGCCCATACCTTGGGAAGTCTGACTTGGCCACGGTAGTCCACGCTCTGGTTACATCCTGTATAGACTACTGCAACGTTCTCTACATGGGGTTGCCTTTGAAGACAGTCTGGAAGCTTCAATTAGTCCAACGAACGGCAGCCAGATTGCTAACAGGAGTGGCTCTCAGGGAGCATACAACCCCCCTGTTGCGTCAGCTCCACTGGTTGCCGGTTTGCTACTGGGCCCAATCAAAGTACTGGTCTTGGCCTATAAAGCCCTAAATGGTTCTGGCCCAACTTACCTGTCCGAACGTATCTCCCCTTATGAACCATCAAGGACCTTGAGATCGTCCGGGGAGGCACTGCTCTCGGTCCCGTTTGGCAGGGACAAGAGACAGGGCCTTTTCAGCGGTGGCCCCCCGGGCTATGGAACTCCCTCCCTAGAGAGATTAGATCTGCTCCCTCCCTCCTCACATTTCAGAAGCAAGTCAAAACATGGCTGTTTGAGCAAGCGTTCTCAAACACAAACGGATATGGATAAATGATATAGGAAATGGACGATTGACAATGGAACTGGACAATGTTTGACAATAAGGAGACGCTAATGATGTTGTTTTTACTGTTGTTGTGGCTTATGTAACTGTAATGTTTGAAATTGTTTTATGATACTGTGTATACTGTTTTGTTGGAAACCGCCTTGAGTCGCCGATAGGCTGAGAAAGGCGGTATACAAATACAGTAAATAAATAAATAAATAAATAAATAAAATCTTGAAACGGCTTGTGACATGGTAGCTTGAATGATTGCTGCCAGCCAGAGCTCTTCAGCAAGACAGCTTTGTATATTTACTGCCATGCCCTTGCTATGATTTACATTCAACTCTTTGTGATGGGAGGATCTCACTGATATGCTGTGTACATGGAACTCCTCAAGAGTTAGGCTATTTTCATATCTCTTGTGTCACCCAGCAATGGTTGGTGACTGTCCAAAAGCTGTTGTCGTCTTTCAAGGACCTCCCCAAGGTGTCAAACCCTAATTTAGCAAAACTCTTTCAGCACCTTGGACAGCTCCTTTGCAGCAACCCAAGCCCTCAGAAGAATTCCCCACCCCAATGACACACAAGTAAGGCACTGCTGACTTGCTCTTGCTTATTCCTTGCATAATGTTGTTTTCCGATTATAGATTTTTGTGTCATCTTTAGGGTTTTTTATATAATGTGCTTAAATGATTACATTTTATATGCCTTCTGTTTTTAGGCGAATTGGAACAAACCCTTTTGCAGGAATTCTTTGGAGGATAAATGTATAAATAAAGGAATATCCTTGGGGTACTTGGCTTCATTGGAGGATTTTAAGCAGGTGTTGGATGCTTTAGTGCTGAGTTATTGCATTGGTAGATCTGATCAGATGGCATTTGGGATCCTTTCTGCTATTCCATTTTAGAAATATCACACATAAAAGTATATCTGATCTAGTTCTGCAGCATGTTTATGGCAGGCCTTTGCAACATGTGAATGCAGATTGTCAGTCATATGCATGACAGTTCTGCTCCCCCCCCCCCCAATTCAGATTACGTTGAAATCTTATCCTCTCGTAAGATGTTTTTGTGGTTCATTTGATCTCATGGCTTACACAATGTAGAAGCTGTTTCTCTACCCTTTTTATTCCTCATCTTCCTCCAAATGTATTATTTATTTATTTATTTATTTATTTATTTATTTATTTATTTACAGTATTTGCATACCGCTTTTCTCACCCCAAGGGGGACTCAAAACTAGTGGGTTGGCAAAACTACGGTGAGGTGGATCTGTAATTGGTTAAATGGACGAACACAGAGAGTGCTCACTAATGCTTCCTCTTCATCTTGGAAAGAAGTGACGAGCTGAGTGCCGCAGGGTTCCGTCCTGGGCCCGGTCCTGTTCAACATCTTTATTAACGACTTAGATGAAGGGCTAGAAGGCATGATCATCAAGTTTGCAGACGACACCAAATTGGGAGGGATAGCCAATACTCCAGAGGACAGGAGCAGGATTCAAAACTATCTTGACAGATTAGAGAGATGGGCCAAAACTAACAAAATGAAGTTCAACAGTGACAAATGCAAGATACTCCACTTTGGCAGGAAAAATGAAATGCATACTGTAGGGATGCCTGGCTCGAGAGCAGTACGTGTGAAAAAGATCTTGGAGTCCTCGTGGACAACAAGTTAAACATGAGCCAACAATGTGATGTGGCGGCAAAAAAAGCCAATGGGATTTTGGCCTGCATCAATAGGAGCATAGTGTCTAGATCTAGGGAAGTAATGCTCCCCCTCTATTCCGCTTTGGTTAGACCACACCTGGAATATTGTGTCCAATTCTGGGCACCACAATTCAAGAGAGATATTGACAAGCTGGAATGTGTCCAGAGGAGGGCGACTAAAATGATCAAGGGTCTGGAGAACAAGCCCTATGAGGAGCGGCTTAAGGAGCTGGGCATGTTTAGCCTGAAGAAGAGAAGGCTGAGAGGAGATATGATAGCCATGTATAAATATGTGAGAGGACGCCACAGGGAGGAGGGAGCAAGCTTGTTTTCTGCTTCCTTGGAGACTAGGACGCGGAACAATGGCTTCAAACTACAAGAGAGGAGATTCCATCTGAACATGAGGAAGAACTTCCTGACTGTGAGAGCCGTTCAGCAGTGGATCTCTCTGCCCTGGAGTGTGGTGGAGGCTCCTTCTTTGGAAGCTTTTAAACAGAGGCTGGATGGCCATCTGTCAGGGGTGATTTGAATGCAATATTCCTGCTTCTTGGCGGGGTTGGACTGGATGGCCCATGAGGTCTCTTCCAACTCTTTGATTCTATGATTCTATGATTCTACACATAAGTAATGGTAAAATTCAATGCCAGTACAAACAATTACAATTATACACTACAATTAGACATAAATCAAGTTAAAAACAGTGCATCCACAAGGAATAAAAAAACCCAAATATTGCCAGCCAATTTTATTTTTCCTTTTTTTTATTGGGGGCAAAGCTATTGCATGATTTGAGGGACCTGAAGTAGGATATGTAATAATTTTATTAGTGATTTCATTAAAATTATGTGTTCCTCGACTTAATTATACTTCAGGTCAAGCTAAACACTGCTTTTTCAGTGCAAAATGAAGTGAATTGACTAAAATTGTATTAACTTCCTAAATTGGATCACTCAAAATTATGTCAAGGGCTTGGGTAAAAAAAAAACTGGGGTGGGGGGTGGGTGGGCATCACGTCTTTCTCCATCCCTCTCCCTTCCTACTTTCTCTTAATTGCAGCTTTCAGTTCTAGGAGCTTTGCCATACCCTTTCAGCCTGTTCAAATGGGCAGAAATAGCACATACTGCAGCAATTCTTCATAGATTGCACCACTTCAGAATGCAGTAGAACAATTATTACATGCCTGAATGCCTACTCTTAAGCAAGAAGTAGAATGAAGGGGACAATCTAGGGTGAATCCTGCCTTGGAATACAGCAAATATATCAGTCAAAGCTTTGTAAAATCCTTTATGAAGCATTTGAACATATATGCCCTAACCTATACTGTGCAATGGTGCAGAGCAGGACAACTATCCCATGTGCTGTTTCCCATGTGCAGGACAACTATCCCATATTTCAGTTAGCTCTGACATGTTGAATGAATGGAAAGTAGGGAAAATCCATGTAAGTACAAAGCTTATTCTCAAATTCAGATTCCATCTGAACACGAGGAAGAACTTCCTGACTGTGAGAGCCGTTCAGCAGTGGAACTCTCTGCCCCGGAGTGTGCTGGAGGCTCCTTCTTTGGAAGCTTTTAAGCAGAGGCTGGATGGCCATCTGTCAGGGGTGATTTGAATGCAATATTCCTGCTTCTTGGCAGGGGATTGGACTGGATGGCCCATGAGGTATCTTCCAACTCTTTGATTCTATGATTCATCTTATTAGATCAAAATATTTGAACCAAACTTTGTGCCAGGACCGTTGTCTCAGTTTTATGATTCCATACTAATGCCACTTCTGCCTCTCATAAGCATATTATCTGCTATATGTCCCTGCTTTACCATTTTCCGACCCAGTAGCTTCATAGTTTAAACTAGTCAGTTTACTCTTCCAGGTAAGCACAAGATCTTGGCCCTCGATGCCAAATTTATTTTCTCTTGTTTGGATTAATGTTGGCATGTCCCTTCCAGAGCCCTGGTATATAAGAGCTTGTGGATAATGTCCTTGGCCTACCAATAGAGTGGGTTGTAAGGCTTCCATGGGATGGACTGTTATTTCATAGTTTTTGCTATATTAGAAGAAAATATTTTGTTCCTGAAACGCTAAGTCCTCCAAAATATTGAGGCTGTCTCCATAGAAACATGAAACCTGAGAAATTCCTATCTTGGGGACTCTTGTATCTCTGTCTACTATTAGCTTCTTCCGTCAACACTTTCCCATTGTATGTACCTTTCAAATTTAAATAATTGCAAATATGGTTTGAGGTAGGGGTACTTTGAAATTTCAGATGGAAACTTGTGCCATGCTGCCTTCATATTGCCATGGGGAGAAGCCTCACTTTTTATCTATATATGCCTCCTGTACCACTCAAAATGTAAACGCTGTGACCTCAACAATTTCACACCTTGTTTCACTACTTTTGTCTGATGAAGAAGCCCATGAAAGTTTTAAAGTCAGTATGACATGTTTTTTTTTACCTTGGTATAACCCCTAAATCAATTTGAGGGTTTGTAGCCCCCCACTCCCAACTTCTTTGATTTTGTCTCAGTATTCATCGGATATTCCATATTCCATATTCCATATCTGCAGCCTTTCGTGCTTCTTTCAGTCATAAACTCAGATAATACAAAAACATCTGTGATGTGCTGCACCATTTTGGAACAAGCCCATATACTTCTAAAGAGAGGTATCATTGCCTTCTCTGATATTTGTTATTCATTCATTCAGTCGTTTCTAACTCTTCATTACCTCATGGACCAGCCCACGCCAGAGCTCCCTGTCGGCTGTCACCACCCCCAGCTCCTTCAAGGTCAATCCAGTCACTTCAAGGATGCCATCCATCCATCTTGCCCTTGGTCGGCCCTTCTTCCTTTTTCCTTCCATTTTCCTCAGCATCATACTCTTCTCTAAGCTTTCCTTTCTTCTCATGATGTGGCCAAATTTCTTCAGCTTTGCCTCTTTGCAGCCGGGCTTTATTTCCTGAAATAGGCTGAGAGGAGATATGATAGCCATGTAGAAATATGTGAGAGGAAGCCACAGGGAGGAGGGAGCAAGCTTGTTTTCTGCTTCCTTGGAGACTAGGACGTGGAACAATGGCTTCCAACTACAAGAAACGAGATTCCATCTGAACATGAGGAAGAACTTCCTGACTGTGAGAGCCATTCAGCAGTGGAACTCTCTGCCTCGGAGTGTGGTGGAGGCTCCTTCTTTGGAAGCTTTTAAACAGGGGCTGGATAGCCATCTGCCAGGGGTGATTTGAATGCAGTATTCCTGCTTCTTGGCAGGGGGTTGGACTGGATGGCCCATGAGGTCTCTTCCAACTCTTTGATTCTATGATTCTATGATTCTATGAAATATGGACTGGTTGGATCTTCTCGCGGTCCAAGGCACTCTCAGAACTTTCCTCCAGCACCACAGTTCAAAAGCATCCATCTTCCTACACTCAGCCTTCCCTAAGGTCCAGCTCTCACATCCGTAGGTTACTACGGGGAATATCATTGCTTTGATTATGCGGATTTTCGTTGCCAGTGTGATGTCTCTACTCTTCACTATTTTATCGAGATTGGACATTGCTCTCCTCCCAAGAAGTAAATGTCTCCTGATTTCCTGGCTGCAGTCAGCGTCTGCAGTCATCTTTGCACCTAGAAATACAAAGTCTGTCACTGCCTCCATGTTTTGTCCCTCTATTTCCCAGTTGTCAATCATTCTTGTTGCCATAATCTTGGTTTTTTTAATATATTTAGCTGCAACCCAGCTTTTGCGCTTTCTTCTTTCAACTTGATTAGAAGGCTCCTCAGCTCCTCCTCTCTTTTGGCCATCAAAGTGGTGTCATCTGCATATCTAAGGTTGTTCATGTTTCTTCCATGTAATTTTTACCCCAGCCTTGCATTTGTCAAGCCCCGCACAATGCATGATGTGTTCTGCATACCAGTTGAATAGGCTGGGTGAGAGGATACAACCCTGCCGTACGCCTTTCCCAATCTTGAACCAGTCTATTGTTCCATGGTCAGTTCTTACTGTTACTACTTGGTCCTCATACAGATTCCTCAGGAGAGAGACAAGGTGATTTGGTATGCCCATACCACCAAGAACTTGCCACAAATAATCTTGAACCATTCTGTTATTCCATGGTCAGTTCTTACTGTTGCTACTTGGTCCTTATACAGATTCCTCAGGAGAGAGACAAGGTGATTTGGTATGCCTATACCACCAAGAACTTGCCACAAACAATCTTGAACCATTTTGTTGTTCCATGGTCAGTTCTTACTGTTACCACTTGGTCCTTATACAGATTCCTCAGGAGAAAGACAAGGTGATTTGATATGCTGATTCCACCAAGAACTTGCCACAAATAATCTTGAACCATTCTGTTGTTCCATGGTCAGTTCTTACTGTTACTACTTGGTCCTTATACAGATTCCTCAGGAGAGAGACAAGATGATTTGGTATGCCCGTACCACCAAGAACTTGCCACAAACAATCTTGAACCATTCTGTTGTTCCATGGTCAGTTCTTACTGTTGCTACTTGGTCCTTATACAGATTCCTCAGGAGAGAGACAAGGTGATTTGGTATGCCCATACCATCAAGAACTTGCCACAAATAATCTTGAACCATTCTGTTATTCCATGGTCAGTTCTTACTGTTGCTACTTGGTCCTTATACAGATTCCTCAGGAGAGAGACAAGGTGATTTGGTATGCCTATACCACCAAGAACTTGCCACAATTTATTACAATCCACACAGTCCCAAGCCTTGAACATCGCATGATGTGTTCTGCATAAGTTGAATAGGTTGGGTGAGAGTATACAACCCTGCCGTATGCCTTTCCCAATCTTGAACTAGTCTGTTGTTCCATGGTCAGTTCTTACTGTTGCTACTTGGTCCTTATACAGATTCCTCAGGAGAGAGACAAGGTGATTTGGTATGCTCATACCATCAAGAACTTGCCACAAACAATCTTGAACCATTCTGTTGTTCCATGGTCAGTTCCGACTGTTGCTACTCGGTCCTTATACAGATTCCTCAGGAGAGAGACAAGGTGATTTGGTATGCCCATACCACCAAGAACTTACCACAAACAAATGATGCACAAACAAGAGGTATTAGCAAGTTCTGATTGAACTCCGGTTTTACAAGGTTCAGAATAATTTTTGGAGAAAAAAGAATCTCGAAGACACTTCTTCAAACACAATAATTTGAAGACTATGTTCATAATGTAATCTGATAGGGTTTTTTTTTTGTCATGTTAGGAGTGACTTCAGAAACTGCAAGTCGCTTCTGGTATGAGAGAATTGGCCGTCTGCAAGGATGTTGCCCAGGGGACGCCCGGATGATTTGATGTTTTTATCATCCTTGTGGGAGGCTTCTCTCATGTCCCCGCATGAGGAGCTGCAGTTGATAGAGGGAGCTCATCTGCCTCTCCCCGGATTTGAACCTGCGACCTGTCAGTCTTCAGTCCTGCCGGCACAGTCTGATAGGGTGAAAATGGATATAAGCTTGGGTAGGGGATGAAATGAAGTGAACCCGCATGGATGAGAGCATGGTTGAGAGGCTAGAACAGTGAATAAAAGCTACAATATTTTATTGACCATAGGTATACTTTATGTTGTCAGTGTATCTCCCAAACACATCCTAAGTCAGTCTGAAACATAATTTTATGCATATCCAGAAGCAGGGCAATTAAAAAAAATTCTGCTTTAAAAATGTGATTCTGACAGGGCCCAGCACATGAAAGATTCAAAGAATTGCAGTCCAAGAAAATAACCTTATGATAATTTGAATTCAGGTTGTTGGTGGGCAAAAAACCAGGAGGCAGACCATGGAGTTGATGGTTCCTTGAGAAACAGTGACATGCTTAATGACAGACTTGAGTCAATTTATCATTTTAGCAATTTTGTCTTTTCATTTAGCTCTTATGCCAATATTTCAGGGTCTACTGCTTAGCCCTTCTCTGAACTCACGAATTAAGAGCAGAAATGGAGGAGCACATCTTCCCTAGGCATTTGCAGTTACAGAAGTGGAACAAAATAAGAGCTTCAGAGATTACCAGCCAACATTACAGTGGAATCTGTCAGCAGCAAAAAAGAGCCTTGTACTACAAATGGAGAATATTTAACCAATTCCATGAAGGGGGGAAAGCTCATAGCCAGATTTGTCAAAATAAAAGTCCCCATATCACCCCAAAGTGGCAAATAAAAGAAAATATGCTGAATCCCTATTAGTGCAAGATTACTTTGGGTGCATCTAATTTTATTGAAAAGTCCCAGATGTTGTTTCTTTTATTTCTGATTTTATACTAGGTTAAAATAAACCAACCTAGTGAACTGATAGTAATCTCTAATCATACTGGGAGTTGACAGAAAATATCCTGGGATAAAAAGACCTGTATGAATCTTCTAGATCAAATCTAGATGGGGTTGCACTTCCCCTGAAGTCACAGATCCGCAGTTTGGGTGTCCTCCTGGACTCATCACTTACGTTTGAAGCTCAGGCGTCGGCGGTGGCCGGGAGGGCCTTTGCACAATTGAGACTCATGCGCCAACTGCGACCATACCTCATAAAGGCGGATCTGGCCAGGGTGGTCCATGCCTTAGTCACCTCCAGATTGGACTACTGTAATGCACTCTACGTGGGGCTGCCCTTGAAAACGGGCCGGAAATTCCAGTTGGTTCAACGGGCAGTGGCCAGGTTGTTAACTGGTGCTCCCTACAGGGAGAGGTCATATTGGCTGCCGTTCATTTTCTGGGCCCAATTCAAGGTGCAGGTGCTTACTTGTTGTTGTTCTTCATTCGTTCAGTCATCTCCGACTCTTCGTGACCTCATGGACCAGCCCACGCCAGAGCTCCCTGTCGGCCGTCACCACCCCCAGCTCCTTCAAGGTCAGTCCAGTCACTTCAAGGATGCCATCCATCCATCTTGCCCTTGGTCGGCCCCTCTTCCTTTTCCTTCCACTTTCCCCAGCATAATTGTCTTCTCTAGGCTTTGCTGTCTCCTCATGATGTGGCCAAAGTACTTCAACTTTGTCTCTAGTATCCTTCCCTCCAGTGAGCAGCCGGGCTTTATTTCCTGGAGGATGGACTGGTTGGATCTTCTCGCAGTCCAAGGCACTCTCAGAACTTTCCTCCAACACCACAGCTCAAAAGCATCGATCTTCCTTCGCTCGGCCTTCCCTAAGGTCCAGCTCTCACATCCGTAGGTTACTACAGGGAATACCATGGCTTTGACTAGGCGGATCTTTGTTGCCAGTCTGATGTCTCTACTCTTTACTATTTTATCGAGACTGGACATTGCTCTCCTCCCAAGAAGTAAGCGTCTTCTGATTTCCTGGCCACAGTCTGCATCTGCAGTAATCTTTGCACCTAGAAATACAAAGTCTGCCACGGCCTCCACATTTTACTTACTTACAAAGCCCTAAATGGTTTGGAACCCACCTACCTGCGTGACTGCATTTCTGTATACGAACCCACACGATCTCTTTGTTCATCTGGAGAGGCCCTGCTTACGATCCCACCTGCTTCGCAAGCGCAATTGGTGAGAACAAGGGACAGGGCCTTCTCGGTGGTGGCCCCACGACTCTGGAACTCCCTCCCCAAGGACATCAAGAAGGTCCCAACGTTGGTAGTCTTTAGAAGGAGCTTGAAAATGTGGATGTTCCAGTGTGCCTTCCCAGAATAAGGAACCCTAAGCAATACGTCCTAAATGCACTTTACGAGAGACTTAGAATTGTCTGCACGCCCACCTATCCCTAAATATCCCTCCTATTTCCCTTGGACATGCCCAGCATTTAAAATTTTTAATTCTTACATTTGGCCCTGCCATAGGTTTTTAAAATGTGTCATGTTATTATTGTATTGTTTTTGCTTTTATGAGTTATTTATTGTTGTTTTGTTGGTGTTATGTTTTATGATGTGTTTGGGCTCGGCCTCTTGTAAGCCGCACTGAGTCCTGTGGGAGATGGTAGCGGGGTATAAATAAAGGTTTATTATTAAATTAAAGGTTTCTTAAAACAGAAACAACAACCATCTCTGGGGTTTTCTCATGTTTTTCATTAGTCTGGGTGCTCCCTTAAATAAGCATTTTAACAGCTCATGTCAAAAGATTATGTGCTATCAGGTTGGAAGAGGCTCTTTATCTACTGAGGAAAGATGTATATCTGTTCCAGATCAATAGTCTCCATTCCCCAAATGATGTATTGACTGTAAGTTCATTTTTAGCCAGAAGCTTAAAGCTGTGTGCCATTTGTATTAATCACATGCCTGATTGGTATACTAATTAAGGTATGTTTTGCTCTGTCTGCCCCTGAAGTGAAGAGAGGTAGGATTTAGTTCTCGTTAAATACAGTTTTGCTCTAATGAAGGAGAACATTATCCAACCACTCAAAACAGATGCTCTCCCAATATGTTGGACTACAACTCACTCCGCTTTGTTGTTAGGTTTTAACAAAACCAAATTTTGTTTTAAAAGGCATCTTCTATGCCAGAAATATCTAAATGGTCACCTTTAGAGTGCTTATATGAGAAGGAATTTGATTCTAATTGATGGAAGGAAATGAAGAGCAACGGCTACTACAAAACTAAAGATACGTTTGATTTTAAACAAGGAAAATTCAGTGGAAAAATGGAGAAGGAAGATAAGATGGAGACAATATTTAGAATAGAATATTATGCAACAACAAGATTACCATAAAAGAACACGAATAGTTTAAAACCATCATTTTAGCAAGATGAGCTCCCTCTGTCAGTTCCTGCTCCCCATGCAGGGACATGAGAGAAGCCTCGCACAAGGATGGTAAAACATCAAAACATCCGGGCGTCCCTTGGGCAACGTCATAGAATCATAGAATCAAAGAGTTGGAAGAGACCTCATGGGCCATCCAGTCCAACCCCCTGCCAAGAAGCAGGAATATTGCATTCAAATCACCCCTGACAGATGGCCATCCAGCCTCTGTTTAAAAGCTTCCAAAGAAGGAGCCTCCACCACACTCCGGGGCAGAGAGTTCCACTGCTGAACGGCTCTCACAGTCAGGAAGTTCTTCCTCATGTTCAGATGGAATCTCCTCTCTTGTAGTTTGAAGCCATTGTTCCGCGTCCTAGTCTCCAGGGAAGCAGAAAACAAGTTTGCTCCCTCCTCCCTGTGACTTCCTCTCACATATTTATACATGGCTATCATGTATCCTCTCAGCCTTCTCTTCTTCAGGCTAAATATGCCCAGCTCTTTAAGCCGCTCCTCATAGGAACTGTTCTCCAGAAGTGACTTGCAGTTTCTCAAGTCGCTACTGACACGCACATACAGACAGAAAAGCAAGATGAGCAATGATAGCATGGGGCTGGAAAGGTGAAAAAATGGACTATGGAAAACTGGAATAATTACCTTTATCAACAGGTTCAATCTGACATTTTAGCATGTTTAATTCAGGATGATACGGAGGAGGGTAAAACAAGAGAAATTAAAGATAAATTAAAGATTCCACCCAGAGGAAAAGTGTTCCTGCCATACATCAAGGGAACCACTGATCGCATAGGGAAGCTGATGAGGAAACACAACATACAAACAATCTACAAACCCACCAAGAAAATCCAACAAATGCTACGTTCAGCAAAGGACAAGAGGGATCCTCTCACCTCTGCAGGAGTCTACCGTATACCATGCAGCTGTGGACAAGTCTACATAGGGACCACCAAACGCAGCGCCCAGACACCATCAAGGAACATGAAAGGCACTGCAGACTACTTCAACCAGAGAAGTCAGCCATAGCAGAGCACCTGATGAACCAGCCTGGACACAGCATATTATTTGAGAACACAGAAATGCTGGACCACACCAACAACCACCATGTCAGACTACACAGAGAAGCCATTGAAATCCACAAGCATGTGGACAACTTCAACAGAAAGGAAGAGACCATGAAAATGAACAAAATCTGGCTACCAGTATTAAAAAACTCTAAAATTATAACAGCTAAACAACAGAGAGGAAAAAACCAGGCACAGATTAACACCTCCAGCAACAGATTTTCCCAGACTCAGGCAGGCCTTCAAATGCTAATGAAGGTGATCAGCTAAACATTCACACCTAACTGCAGCAGGGAAGAGCTCCTTGACCCACCCCAGCCATTCCACAGATATATAAACCCATTTTTCCTACTTCCAACAGACCTCAACCTCTGAGGATGCTTGCCATAGATGCAGGCGAAACGTCAGGAGAAATGCCTCTAGAACATGGCTCTATAGCCCGAAAAAACCCACAAGAACCTAGGATTAATAGTGTTTCAATTTAAAATAATTTCTATATGTATTGTCGAAGGCTTTCATGGCCGGAATCACTGGGTTGTTGTAGGTTTTTTCGGGCTGTATGGCCATGTTCTAGAGGCATTCTCTCCTGACATTTCGCCTGCATCTATGGCAAGCATCCTCAGAGGTAGTGACGACCACTATCTCTGAGGATGCTTGCCATAGATGCAGGTGAAACGTCAGGAGAGAATGCCTCTAGGCCATTGCCATACAGCCCGAGAAAACCTACAACAACCTAATGTAAATATTGTACAGAAACTAAGAAAATTGTGCTCATGGCTAGGAAATATGTAATCTGGGTGATAGGTGGTATGGTTGGGGAAATTTTAACAATGAAAAATTAAGGAAAAAAATGTTTAAAAAAGGCATCTTACAGCAATTAAACAGATTTTTTTTAGAAGCAAAACTTGTAAAACAACACATACCATAGTAACTCCAAAAGTCATCTCGGCCATCTTAGCCTTGCATTGGAAAGATGATAATGTTGGAGCCAGGCATTTGAAAGATGAGGAGCCACATCAGATGAGAAAGATGAGGAGCCACTCTTGTCACCCTCCTGATGGCCATGTCTGTTGTCTCTATATTGACCTCCGTGTATGGACTGTTCCACGATTAAAGAGATATCTTGTCATGTTTCAGTGACACGAGGTTTTTAGATTAGGGCCAATGCTTTGAATTCGGGCCTGGAATCAAAGCAGCAGTTAGAGAAGGTGGATCACAATATCTATATAAATAAAAATGTAAAGTTCGTTTGTGATATTCACAGAACTCAAAAACCGCTGGACGAATTGACACCAAATTTGGACACAAGACACCTAACAACCCAATGTATGTCCTTCACTCAAAAAAAAATAATTTTGTCATTTGGGAGTTGTAGTTGCTGGGATTTATAGTTCACCTACAATCAAAGAGCATTCTGAACCCCACCAACGATGGAATTGAACCAAACTTGGCACACAGTTCTCCCATGACCAACAGAAAATACTGGAAGGATTTGGTGGGCAGTGTCCTTTGGTTTTGGAGTTGTAGTTCACCTACATCCAGAGATCACTGTGGACTCAAACAATGATGGATCTGGACCAAACTCTACACGAATACTCAATATGCCCAAAGGTGAACACTGGTGGAGTTTGGGGAAAATAGACCTTGTCATTTGGGAGTTGTAGTTGCTGGGATTTATAGTTCACCTACAATCAAAGAGCATTCTGAACCCCACCAACGATGGAATTGAACCAAACTTGGCACACAGTTCTCCCATGACCAACAGAAAATACTGGAAGGGGTTGGTGGGCAGTGTCCTTTGGTTTTGGAGTTGTAGTTCACCTACATCCAGAGATCACTGTGGACTCAAACAATGATGGATCTGGACCAAAGTCTACACGAATACTCAATATGCCCAAATGTGAACACTGGGGGAGTTTGGGGGAAAATAGAATCTTGCATTTGGGAGTTGTAGTTGCTGGGATTTATAGTTCACCTACAATCACAGAGCATTCTGAACCCCACCAATGACAGAATTGGGCCAAACCCCTACACGGAACCCCCATGTGGGCCACAGCAATGTGTGGCAGGGGATAGCTAGTATGTTATATAATCAGACCTTCTATACCTCCTCCCACCATGGACGCCCCCACATTTCAGACCTGATATGCAGAACTCTTTCCTCCAATTCTTTCTTTGTTACATACATGTATCCTTGTAAAACTGAATGTGAAATCTTTGCACATAAGCATGACAGCACTTCCCTTTTAGAAAATAAAATGCAAATTGAGGACAAAGGATAATAACATGACATTAAGAGAATCAGTTGCACATTTGTTAAGGGTTTCAAATAGAGTTGGTGGGGTAGTTTGCTAAACCAATTCATGTCAGGATGAAAAATGTCTGGAGAGCTGGGCTCAGTTTTCGGTGGAAATTACTCCCATCTTTGGGGAAAAGCAAGGAACACGTGAAGCAAAACAATACATCTACAGTCAAGCTTTTAAAAATGTATTTATGGTTTACTGAATTTTACAACTATATATAGAAAGTAAATGCATCACAAAAAAGCATTCTTCCAATCAATAACCCAAACGTAAGTATAATTACATTTATAGCTCTTTTCTTCCATAGTTGTTCACTGTTATATGAGATCTGTTTTTAAAACCCGGTAATGTCCAAACAATTAATGTGGATACTTAATTGATTATTTACTTGGATTGTCCCATTTCCTAGGCTAAACTTCCATCTATAGTAGCTCTCTTCCTCATTTGCTTTCAGTTAGGCAATTCTATATGGATTTTTTTTGTTGAGTATCAGTTTGAAATCATATTTTACTCCCTTCTAGTGGCATAACTGTGGGTTTCCCTTTTGTGTGTTTTGTTGTTGCTGTGTGCCTTCAAGTCATTTCTGACTTATGACAATCTAAGGTGGAATTTTCTTGTCAAGATTGCTTCATCTGAGGTTGTGTCTTGCCTAAAGCTGCCCAAACTCTCCTCTCACAGGGCATTCAGCATTTACACCACTTTACTTTGCTGGCTCTCACTTTTGTACTGCCTCAAATAAGATGGCTATTAGCAGATTACGAATTTCTTTGAGAACAAAACATTGACCTCTGGGATCTTGGGTCCCCCCCCCCCCCCAATAGAAATGTTACTGTTCTGGTACAGCTGTACCAGGAGCTCCAATTTTATTTGCTTTGTATTAAATGTTTGCTTGCAGTCCAAGGTTTCAGGTACTCTGCAGATAGGTGGCTTCTTTCGGTTGCAGTCATAGGGCAAGTCACCTGTCCATCATCGTTAAGTTTTGGTCCCGCCCCTTGCTCAGGGCAATTGGGAAGGGAAGGGAGCCATTTTTTAGTTAGTCTCAGCAAGGAAAGCTAATGTATAGGATGTGTGCAAGCTTCCCCTGTACAAAAGCTTCAACCTTTAAGAATTTCCAGGAAAACAGCTCTAAAGACCAAAGAACTCCAGCTGGAGAACATCTACTGCCTTACTGGTAGGTCCACTCGGCGTTCGAGACGCAGTTCGACCCGGTAGCGGAGCCCACATCAGTAAGGGTTAGATTACAGTCAGCCTGGGAGAAGTTAAAAAGGGGATTTTCCTTTAAAGAAGAAGTTATTGAAGACAGTTGCCTGTCCTTTGTGGGCTAGATTAGGAATTCACCAGTTGCCTAAAAGCTTGGAGTCATTTGCTTAACTTTACTGAAGACAAGAGAAGTTTCTGTTTGATTGTTCATTAATAAAAGACTTTGTTGTACTTCACAAGCCATCTAAAGACTATTTGTGGTGAAAACCTCTGAGAACTTCTCTTTGGGCCCCCTGGCTTCCCGCTGGGCAAAGGTTGCACATCCTGTTCTAAAGGAAATTATTTACAGGCCCAGCGCGCGACAAAACAGTTACCATGTGAATTAGTTTCTCTCAGATTCTCAAAGCTCTTGGAATGAAAGGCAAGCTCACAAAGAATAATATTTGAAAACAGGTTTATTCTGTCATACCACAGCTGTAAAGAAGATGGTTCTAAAGGTTTCCCGTCAAACTCCTAATGACCCAAACAATTTCCGTCCGGTCAACCTCATGTCAATACCAGGCAAGATTATGGAAAAGATTATTATGGAAGTGGTCTGCAAACATTTAGAAATGAATGCGGTCATCGCTAATAGTCAACACGGATTTATCAAAAACAAATCATGCCAGACTAATCTGATCTCTTTTTTCCATAGAGTTACAAGCAGGGTAGATGCGGGGAATGCCGTGGATGTAGCGTACCTGGATTTCAGTAAGGCCTTTGATAAGATCCCCCATGACCTTCTGGCAATGTGGGCTAGGCAAAACTACGATTAGGTGGATCTGTAATTGGCTAAGCGGACCAACCTAGAATGAATGTCTCCAGAGAAGGGCGACTAAAATGATCAAGGGTCTGGAGAACAAGCCCTATGAAGAGCAGCTTAAAGAGCTGGGCATGTTTAGCCTGAAGAAGAGAAGGCTGAGAGGAGACATGATAGCAATGTATAAATATGTGAGAGGAAGTCACAGGGAGGAGGGAGCAAGCTTGTTTTCTGCTTCCCTGGAGACTAGGACACGGAACAATGGCTTCAAACTACAAGAAAGGAGATTCCATCTGAACATGAGGAAGAACTTCCTGACTGTGAGAGCTGTTCAGCAGTGGAACTCTCTGCCCCGGAGTGTGGTGGAGGCTCCTTCTTTGGAAGCTTTTAAACAGAGGCTGGATGGCCATCTGTCAGGGGTGATTTGAATGCAATTTTCCTACCTCTTGGCAGGGGATTGGACTGAATCATAGAATCATAGAATCATAGAATCAAAGAGTTGGAAGAGACCTCATGGGCCATCCAGTCCAACCCCCTGCCAAGAAGCAGGAATATTGCCTCTTCTACCTTCTGGACCATGAAATTGTCTGCAAGGCAAGCGAGGAATTTGTTGGACCTTGTACTCTTGGCCGAGTTTGTTTTCCAGCAAATATCGGGATAGTTGAAATTGCCCATGACTACTACATCTCTTCTCTGTGCCTGTTTGGTCAACTGTTGGCAGAAGACTTCATCAAGTTCTTCCTCCTGGCTTGGGGGTCTGTAGTAGACGCCTACAACGACATCTTTTTGAGTCCCAGTTCCCTTGATTCTTATCCAGATGATTTCAAGCTGGTTTCCCAGATTGCTGTCCTGAATCTCTTCTGCAGCATAAGAGTTTTTGACATATAAGGCTACTCCGCCTCCTCTCCCCTTTGTTCGGTTTCTGTGAAAGAGGTTATACCCCTCGATATCTACATTCCAGCGATAGGAGTCATCCCACCAGGTTTCAGTGATCCCTATGATATCATATTTGTGGTGTTGTGCTAAAAGTTGGAGTTCGTCTTGTTTATTCCCATGCTCTGTGCATTAGTGTAAAGACATGTGAGCCCCTGGGATCTTCCCTTGAGCTGTTTAATTGGGATTATTGTGCTTTTGGTACTTGGTCCTTGTTGTGTTTGTGCAGCCCTCCGTTTAGCCTTCTGGCGATTCTCAGACATTATGGGTAAAGTAGTGTTCGCAAGGCTGTTGTCCCCCTCCCCCGGTGGACCTAGTTTAAAGTGCGTCTAATGAGGTTTGCGAGTCTGTGAGCAAAAAGGTGTTTTCCTACTTGTGTGAGATGCACCCCATCCCTTGCCAGTAGGCCATCCTCCTGGAAAAGCAGGCCATGGTCGAGGAAGCCAAAGCGTTCCTCCCGACACCATTTTCTAAGCCAGTCATTGACCTGTACTATTTTTCTGGCTCTTGTGGGTCCGTGTCTTACAACAGGGAGGAGGGATGAAAAGACCACCTGTACATTACATTCTTTTAGCTTTGCTCCTAGAGCTCGAAAATCATTTGTGATCTTTTGAAACGTATGCCTTGCAGTATCATTGGTTCCTACATGAATCAACATGAGGGGAGGACAGTGATAGGGCTTGAGGAGCCTGGTGAGCCTCTGAGTGATATGGTGTATTTTTGCCCCCGGTAGGCAGCATATTTCTCGAGCCATCCCATCTGGTCTGGAAATGACAGCTTCCGTTCCTCTAAGGAGGGAGTCGCCTACTACCAAGACCTGTTTACTTTCGGGAATGACAGGGCCCCTTTTGTGCAATGTAGTGTGTAGGTCTCCAGAAAAGTGATCGTGTTGGTATGAATTGTGTAGGTGAAAAGTGTTGTCCTCCTCCTCGACATCCCCGGTGCATTCGTCAAGGACAATCCATTGAGATTCGTCCAAGAGCCTATGGTTCTCCTGTATGTGTTCCTGTTGCTCCTGGTCTATGGTTGGGGATGGTACACCTGCAGGATTGTGCAAGTGTGAATGTTGTGAAGTGTTGTCCCAGTCAGGGCTATTCCCCGCACACTGATCAAGGATGAGCCACTGATCAGTATCTAAGCCATTCTGGTCTTCCCCAATATGTTGTGTTTCTTGGTCAGGTGCTAGTTGTGTGAGAATTTGGAATCTATTGTGTAACTGCAGCTGAGCGGAAGTATTCTGAGGAGGCTTCCGGGTCCTATGTGTCCTTCTAAGGGTGACATTTCTCCAAGCCTGAGGGTTGTCGACATCTGAGGTGCTGTTCTGTTGAGCCTCCTCGTAATGTTGGTGTGATATGGGCTGCGTGTCTAGGACAGTGTGGTGTGTGGTGTCTAAGAAGAGCTCAAGTTCCTGAATGTCCTTAAGGGTGTTAATACGGTCCTCGAGTTGTCGTATCCTGTGTTCCATGCGAGTGATCTGTGTACACTTGGGGCAGATGTAATTGAGTAATTGTAGTGTGAAAAAGCTGAACATGCCACAGCTTGTGCATGAGACGGGAAGTTTTCGTGTTTGTTCCATCTGGAGGTTGCTAATGACCTCCTCTTGGTGTGTGTTTGATGTTGTCTGTATGCAGGGGTGGAAGTATAGGTTACTGAGTGTACGCGCGCGACACTGGTTTATATAGGATAACCAGGAAGCCCCGCCTCTCAAACAAAGCAGTTAATTTTTAAACTCAGGAAGCCCCTCCTCTCAAACAAAGCAGTTAATTATAAACTCAGGAAGCCCCTCCTCTCAAACAAAGCAGTTAATTATAAACTCAGGAAGCCTCTCCTCTCAAACAAAGCAGTTAATTATAAACTCAGGAAGCCCCTCCTCTCAAACAAAGCAGTTAATTATAAACTCAGGAAGCCTCTCCTCTCAAACAAAGCAGTTAATTTTTAAACTCAGGAAGCCCCACCTCTCAAACAAAGCAGTGCTGAAAGCAGTTTAAATTTAAACAAAGCTTACCCTGAAGCAGAAGGAAACAAAATGGGTTCCTGCTTCCTCAACTTCTGTGGAATCGATCAGCTGGTCTCTTCCAACTCTATGATTCTATCATTCCCCAATCCCACCCCCTCTACTGGGCACATTCCATTCAAATAGTGGTCATCCTACAATTTTGATTTCCCACAAGACCAGATGGCCTTCTCCATAGTATGCTCTTATCCATCTTCCCAACTTCCGTCTCTTCATATCATGTCACAGAGGAAGGAAGCAGCTACACTCAAGCTATCAGTAAGTGAGTGGCTGAAAATAAAGAATAGACTCTGGATTTTCAGGTTTTGTGTACTTATACTTTACACACACATAGTGTAAGCAATTGCATTACAAAGAAATCTGTCATCGAGTCCTTTATTTCTCACAGTTGTGGTCTTACACCTTGGTCAAAGAAAGAGGATATGTGTCCACAATGACTAAGTCATTCTATCCTAATTTTTTGTATTTGCAATGATCAAGAATATTTGCCTTGGAATTTCCTATTCACTGATCCTCCCCACACCCTCCTCTCCACTATGGATTCTTGCTGATTTCTTACATTTCCTTAAACATCCCTTCCCTCTTTGAGGCAATATCTCTTGTTTGTCTTAATTAATATTCTATTCCTTACAGCTAAATGATTCCTCATTTGGGGGCGGGGGATAATGAAAATTAATTATGCACACTGGAAATTGTTTAGAACCACTTTAAGTAATAATCCCTGAGAGGGTTTGCCTTTGAGGAGCTAATTAGATGGTGGTTTGTATGTTTCTTTTTCTGAAAGTCATAACCTAAACAGCAAGAACTCCGAGCCCTCTGTATCTGTGCCAGTGGTGGTTTAGCACTGTGTTTGTTCCAGCTGTTGAAATATAAAGTTTGCACTAAAACAAGCATTTGGTACTTCATTTAAATGATAATTTTAAATGGGTTTAATTTCCTTCACACACATTTGCATGTTGCAAAGGAAAGTTAGCCCATGTTTATAAAAATAACATATGGGAACTGATAGGTGGAGACCAGGGCCCCAAAATCCCGGGTCATAGAATCATAGAATCTTAGAGTTGGAAGAGACCTCATGGGCCATCCAGTCCAACCCTCTTGCCAAGAAGCAGGAATATTGCATTCAAAGCACCCCTGACAGATGGCCATCCAGCCTCTGTTTAAAAGCTTCCAAAGAAGGAGCCTCCACACACTCCGGGGCAGAGAGTTCCACTGCTGAACGGCTCTCACAGTCAGAAAGTTTGTTTTCTGCTTCCTTGGAGACTAGGACACGGAACAATGGCTTCAAACTACAAGAAAGGAGATTCCATCTGAACATGAGGAAGAACTTCCTGACTGTGAGAGCCGTTCAGCAGTGGAACTCTCTGCCCCGGAGTGTGGTGGAGGCTCCTTCTTTGGAAGCTTTTAAACAGAGGCTGGATGGCCATCTGTCAGGGGTGATTTGAATGCAATATTCCTGCTTCTTGGCAGAATGGGGTTGGACTGGATGGCCCATGAGGTCTCTTCCAACTCTTTGATTCTATGATTCTATGTTCAGATGGAATCTCCTTTCTTGTAGTTTGAAGCCATTGTTTCGTGTCCTAGTCTCCAGGGAAGCAGAAAACAAGCTTGCTCCCTCCTCCCTATGACTTCCTCTCACATATTTATACATGGCTATCAATGTCTCCTCTCAGCCTTCTCTTCTTCAGGCTAAACATGCCCAGCTCTTTAAGCCACTCCTCATAGGGCTTGTTCTCCAGACCCTTGATCATTTTAGTCCTTCTCTGGACACATTCCAGCTTGTTAATATCTCTCTTCAATTGTGGTGCCCAGAATTGGACACAATATTCGTGTGGTCTAACCAAGGCGGAATAGAGGGGTAGCATTACTTCCCTAGATCTAGACACTCCTATTGATGCAGGCCAAAATCCCATTGGCTTTTTTTGCCGCCACATCACATTGTTGGCTCATGTTTAACTTGTTGTCCACGAGGACTCCAAGATCTTTTTCACACGTACTGCTCTCGAGCCAGGCATGGTCCCCCATTCTGTCTCTTTGCATTTTGTTTTTTCTGCCTAAGTGGAGTATCTTGCATTTGTCACTGTTGAACTTCATTTTGTTAGTTTTGGCTCATCTCTCTAATCTGTCAAGATCGTTTTGAATTCTGCTCCTGTCCTTTGTCTCTCTAATCTATTAAGATCATTTTGAATTCTGCTCCTGTCCTCTGGAATATTGGCTATCCCTCCCAATTTGGTGTCATCTGCAGACTTGATGATCCTGCCTTCTAGCCCTTCAGAACCCTCCGGCACTCCGCTCGTCACTTCTTTCCAAGATGAAGAGGAAGCATTAGTGAGCGCCCTCTGGGTTTGTCCACTTAACCAATTACAGATCCACCTCACCGTAGTTTTGCCTAGCCCACATTGGACTAGTTTGTTTGCCAGGTCATGGGGGACCTTGTCGAAGGCCTTACTGAAATCCAGGTATGCTACATCCACGGCATTCCCCGCATCTACCCAGCTTGTAACTCTATCGAAAAGAGATCAGATTAGTCTGGCATGACTTGTTTTTGATAAATCCATGTTGACTATTAGCAATGACCGCATTTGTTTCTAAGTGTTTGCAGACCACTTCCTTAACCTTTTCCAGAATCTTGCCTGGTATTGACGTGAGGCTGACTGGACGGTAATTGTTTGGGTCATCCTTTTTTCCTTCTTGAAGATTGGGACCACATTGGCCCTCCTCCAATCTGCTGGAACTTCTCCCGTTCTCCAAGAACTCTCAAAGATGATTGCCAGTGGTTCCGAGATGACTTCCGCTAGTTCCTTCAATACTCTTGGGTGTAAGTTGATCTGGCCCGGGGGACTTAAACTCACTGTGAATCTGCTGTGAATTCTGCTGTGGTATTTACAAACTGAAGCAGTAATTGGAGCGGAGTCCTGAACAAGTTGGACCAAACCAAGTTTAGCCACGCTGGACGGTCACCCTTACCGCAGCAGCAGTCATGAAGATGCATAACCCAGTATCACAGTGTTCTCTGAGGCTGAAAAGTGTGTGACTTGCCCAAGGTAACCCGGTGGATTTCCATTGACAAGTGAGGAATTAAACAGTGGTCTCCAGAGTCGTAGTCCAGCACTCAAACATATTTGCCACACTGGCTCTTTAGGTTCTAATGTGTGACTCTAGAGTATCATATTATTCCCACCTACTGATAAATTCATTTTTCACACCCCCATATTCTGTGAAATTCATCCAATCTGTTTTGGACCTCAGCTACATTGCTGTCTCCTGTTAACTATGGTAGCAAAGATTTTCACAACACGGTTCTATAATTCTATGAAAATATAGGCAGTTCCTGAGTTACACTGGGACTGTAGCACAGCTGGCTAGGAGTCAGCTGCATGAAGATCACTACTGAACGAAAGGTAATGAGTTCGAAGCCAGCCCGAGTCGGAGTGAGCTTCCGACCAATTTTGTGTAGCTTGCGGGCGACCTTTGCAGCCCGAAAGACAGTTGCATCTGTCAAGTAGGAAATTTAGGTACCGCTTATGTGGGGAAGCAAATTTAACTAATTTACGAGGCCATAAAAATCTCCAGCAAGCATGCAAAGAATGAGGAAGTACGTCATCAGTGTCAGAAATGGTCAGTGAAGGCACAGCTCCCCTTGTGGCCAGAATACCCTTAAGAAAAGCTGGAATGTTAAATTGCCTCTATGTCTGCCTATATATGTTGTGTATCTATGGCATTGAGTGTTTGCCATGTATATGTACATTGTACATTGTAATCTGCCCTGAGTTCCCTGCAGGGTGAGAAGGGCGGAATATGAATACTGTAAATAAATAAATAAATAAATAAATAAATAAATAAGCAAACAAACATCCAATTTACAAATGACTCATAGTTAAGAACAATGGTGTGATAACTGGAAGTGAGAGAAATCTACCCCTAGGAAAGGAAATGTTCTCTTGAAAGAGCTATCATGTCTCTGTTGAAGCTGCATCGCCAATCCTTGTTTCCACAACAAGCCACATTTTTCAAAATCCAATGATCACGGGAACAGAAAGCGAGATGAAATCTTCTCCATTTCTAAGTCAAAGAGCCAGCGTTGTCTGTAGACACCTCCAAGGTCATGTGGCTGGCATGACTGGAATAGTGCTGAGGCATGGACAAAAAGGTGATAGTGGCGTTTGTGGAAGACATACGAGCAGACCTAAAAGTATAAAGTGCTTTGGAAGAACAAAGTGCTATGGGATCATTATTCCGGAAGGCACACTGGAACAGCCACGTCTTCAAGCTCCTCCTGAAGACTGCCAGAGTTGGGGCCTCTCTGATGTCTTTAGGGAGTGAGTTCCAGAGTCGAGGGGCCACCACCGAAAAGGCCCTCTCTCTCATCCCCACCAATCGTGCCTGCGATGCTGGTGGGATCGAGAGCAGGGCCTCTCCAGATGAATGAAGAGATCGTGTGGGTTCGTATAGCTAAAGTGTGTGCTTTCATGGTTAAGTCTGAAACTAGCTCTTGTTGGTCCTTGGATCGGAAGCAGCCAATAAATAGCTGGTGCCATAGCATAAGCTATAATTCCAAGGAAGGAACTAGCAAAATTGTTTCTGAACATTTCTTGCATAAGAAAACCCTATGAAATACATGGTGTCACCATAAGTTGACTTGAAGGCACACACATACTGTCCAACGTACACTTGATTTCTGATGATAAAAATATTGGAAATCCTCATGCATAAGTCTAGAAATTTTAGTGAAAAAATTGAAAAAAAAACCCCTAGGTTGATATATTAATGGGTAAACTGTACATTAACTCTTATGAAAAAAGGAACCATCTTCTCTTGCGTAGGACAGTGAATTGTGATGACTTAATCCATGTGGGAGAACCAAAAAGGACCATACAACCCCCCCCCCCCCCCCATCTATTCTCTTTGCTGCCACACTGTTTCTGGACTTTTGGAAAGCTTGGACAGGAAAATAGCAACAGTGGTGAAGGTCAGATGGCTCCCTTAGGTCAGGTCATATCAAAATTCATGCATTTTGGTTGACTTATACATGGCTACATCATGCTCCTTCCATTTTCTTTGGTGTTTGAAAAATAAATGCCTTGTTATTTATGAAAAGTTGAGGTTTCAAATAGTCAAGGTTCCAAATGATTTAAGTGAATCATCAAACCACTTAGTTGTAGCCCTGCCTACCATTAGGCCCAATATATAATTGCATTGGGTGATCTGACCAGACTTTGCTCATTACTGTGTGTGGAAAAGCAAATCCAATATATGAAGACATTTTAGCAGAACTAGATGCATTTACCAACATTACCTACTTCCGATGTGCACCTCTTACTACAGCAAGTGTTGAATTATTATGAAATTGCAAATATTCTGAATGGTTCACATTGTTTTTATATGAATGGATTTCCATTGGACACTTAACTTACCCCTGGTATTTCTTTTTTGTATCTATTATTCAGGATCAAACATGAAAATATTGTTGCACTGGAAGATATCTATGAGAGTCCAAACCACTTATACCTGGTCATGCAACTGTAAGTAAATAATCAATATACACGTAGCCTACCACATTCTTAATCTCTGTCACTGTATCAGAGAATCAAATAGTATATATGTATTGTCGAAGGCTTTCATGGCCGGAATCACTGGGTTGTTGTAGGTTTTTTCAGGCTATATGGCCATGTTCTAGAGGCATTCTCTCCTGGCGTTTTGCCTGCATCTATGGCAAGCATCTCAGAGGTAGCGAGGTCTGTTGGAACTAGGAAAATTGGGTTTATATATCTGTTTAATGACCAGGGTGGGACAAAGAACTCTTGACTGCTGGAGCTTGTCTGTTCACACCTAGCTCCAACAGACAAGAGTACTTTGTCCCACTCTGATCATTCCACAGGTATAAAAACCCAATTCTCCTAGTTCCAACAGACCTCACTACCTCTGAAGATTGTTGTAATAGATGCAGGTGAAATGTCAGGAAAGAATGCCTCTAGAACATGGCCATATAGCCCAAAAAAAAACAAAACCAAAAACCCTACAACCACCCAAATAGTATATATGTGAAAGGGATCACAAATCAGTCCTCAAGACGTCAGGCAAAAAGTAAAAATGGCGCAAATTGTACTAAAATGTTGAAATTGTGGGATCTTTGCTCATGTATTGACTACAAAAGCATGTCTTAACAAAAGAAAGGTGCTGTAGACATCTTACATTCATTTGAGGGTAAGTAGAACTGCCAATATGTTTGGGAATGATCTGATC
>NW_026847549.1:112194356-112234389 GCF_025583915.1 Anolis sagrei ordinatus | reverse complement strand
CACTCTTGTGTTTTCCATATTTGCTGGCAAATGGCATGCATCACCTTGACAGCATCATCTTTTAAGATTTTAAACAGTTCAGCTGGGATCCCGTCGTCTCCTGCTGCCTTTTTGTTAGCAATGCTTCTTAAGGCCCATTCAACCTCACTCCTCAGGATGTCTGGTTCTAATTCATTCACCACACCGTCAAAACTATCCTCAATATTATTATCCTTCCTATACAGATCTTCTGTATAGTCTCGCCACCTTCTCTTGATCTCTTCAGCTTCTGTTTGGTCCCTGCCATCTTTGTTTCTTATCATACCAATTTTTGCCTGAAATTTACCTCCAATGTTTCTAATTTTCTGGAAGAGGTCTCTTGTCCTTCCTATTCTGTTGTCTTCTTCCACTTCCATGCATTGCTTATTTAAAAATAGTTCCTTATCTCTTCTGGCTAACCTCTGGAATTGCGCATTTAACTGGGCATATCTCCCCTTATCACTGTTTCCTTTTGCTTTCCTCCTGTCTTGGGCTACTTCCAGTGTCTCAGCAGACAACCATTTTGCCTTCTTGGTTTTCTTTTTCTTTGGAACGTACTTTGTTGCCGTCTCCTGAACAATGTCGCGGACTTCTGTCCATAGTTCTTCTGGGACTCTGTTTACTAAATCTAGTCTTTCAAATCTGTTCTTCACTTCCACTGTATATTCGCTAGGAATGTTAGTGAGATCATATCTAACTGGTCTGCGTATTTTCCCTGATCTCTTTAGTTTTATTCTAAATTGGCAATAAGAAGTTCGTGATCTGAGCTACAGTCAGCCCCAGGTCTTGTTTTCACCGACTGGATGGATGTCTGCCACCTTTGGCTGCAAAGGATGTAGTCAATCTGATTTCGGTGTTGACCATCTGGTGAGGTCCATGTATAAAGCCGTCTTTTAGGTTGTTGGAAGAGAGTATTCGTTATACACAGCGAGTTTTCCTGGCAAAATTCTATCAGCCTGCGTCCCGCTTCATTTTGTTCTCCCAGACCATGCTTGCCTGTGATCGCTGTTGTCATTTGACTTCCCACCTTGGCATTCCAGTCTCCTGTAATGAAAATAATGTCTCTTTTTGGTGTATTATCCAGTAGGTCCTGCAGATCCTCATAGAACTGATCTACTTCTGCTTCTTCAGCAGCTGTGGTTGGGGCGTATATTTGGATCACTGTGATGTTGAAAGGCTTTCCTTGCACTCAAATTGAGATTATTCTGTCACTTTTTGGGTTGTATCCAAGCACCGCTTTAGCGAATTTCTTATTAATTATGAAGGCTACTCCATTTCTTCGATGTTCCTCTTGTCCGCAGTAGTAGATCTGGTGGTCATCTGATGTGAAGTGGCCCATTCCAGTCCATTTCAGTTCGCTGACCCCCAGAATGTCTATCTTTAGTCTTGACATCTCACCAATAACAACATCCAATTTGCCCTGGCTCATAGATCTTACATTCCAGGTTCCTATGGTGTGTTGATCTTTAGAGCATCGGATTCGTCGTTCACCTCCAGTACCGTCGGCCGCTAGCCTTCCTTTCGGCTTTGAGCTAGCTGCGTCATCACATCTGGGGCTAGTTGAACTTATCCTCTGCTCCTCCCCATTAGCATTTTGGCCATCTTCCGACCTGGGAGTCCCATCTTCCAATGGCATACCGACATATCTCTGGTTGTACTGGTCCATTTAGTTTTCTTGGCAAGGATACTGTAGTGGTTTGCCATTGCCTTCCCCAGGGATCACGCTTGGTCTGACCTCTCTGCCACGACCGTCCCGTCTTGGGTGGCCCTTCACGGTTTCGCTCATGACATCATTGAGGTGCTCAAGCTCCAGCGCCATGACACGGCGGTGATCCTTTGCTGGAGAATAATAATAATATAATATAATAATAATAGTAGTAGTAATAATAATAATAATAATAATAATAATTGAACAAGAAGGCAGAAATTTTCACCTATTTTGGGGCCTTTTTTGGTCGAGCAAACTTTTTTTAGCAAAAGTATGGCCTTTTCTACACTGCCATATAATCCAGATTATCAAAGCAGATATCCACATTATCTGCTTTGGACTGGATTATTTGAGTCTATACTGCCAGATAATCCAGTTCAAAGCAGATAATCAGGATTTTATATGGCAGTGTAGAAAGGGCCTAAGTGAAGCAAAGCTACCTCCCCTTTCAAAAAAGCTTCTCTTGGGCTTTGATTTGCCCATGATTTGCATGAGTAGCCCATAATTTGCACAAAACATTATCAAAATGTCCCCTTGCAGTGCTTCCCAACCTGGGGTCCCCAGATGTTCTTGGCCTACAACTCCCAGAAATCCCAGCCAGTTTACCAGCTGTTAGGATTTCTGGGACTTGAAGGCCAAAACCATCTAGGGACCCAAGGTTGAGAAGCACTGCTTAGGGCACTGTTTTTGAACCCCTGGGTAGATCACAAACCTTGTATGTTCACCTTGTTTTCTCCCATTGTGTACTCTCTAGGGCAGGGGTCCTCAAACTTTTTAAATAGAGGGCCAGGTCACAGTCCCTCAAACTGTTGGTGGGTTGGATTATAATTCGGAAAAAAAAAACATGAATGAATTCCTATGCACACTGCACATATCTTATTTGTAGTGCAATTTTTTTTAAAACAATACAATAATTAAAATTAAGAACAATTTTAACAAAAATAAACTTATTAATATTTCAATTGGAAGTGTGGGCCTGCTTTTGGCTGATGAGATAGGACTGTTGTTGTTATTGTGTACTTTTAAGTCATTTCAGACTTAGGTTGACCCTGAGCGAGGGCCAGGTAAATAACCTTGGAGGGCCGCATCCAGCCCCCGAGCCTTAGTTTGAGGACCCCTGCTCTAGGGTATCAGCTAGAAGCCATTCCCCAAGCCTTGGTACCTAACCATCTTTGATTTGAATTTGCCTTTGAACATGCAATTTAATGAATGGAAAAGATAACTCTACCACTTAAGAAATACTGTTCTGAATCACTTTACAGGAATTGCATATTTTTCGTTATTATCCCAAATTGGATTTATCATGAGCAAGGAACACTGTACAGGCAGTCCATGAGTTACAAACATCTGTTTTACAAATGACTTCTAGTTAAGAATGGGGTGAGACAACAGGAAGTGAGAGAAATCTATCCCTCGGAAGGGAAATTCCCTCCTGAAAGACTTATCATGGGAAAAGGCGTCTCCACTGAAGGTTTATCATCAGTTCTTTTTTCTACAACAAGCCAAAATTTTCAAACTCCAGGGACAGAAAGTGAGGTGAAATTTTCTGAACAGGGACACAGACAGCAAAACCAACACCACAGGGTGTTAACCCTTCCCTGTGCTTTCCAACGCACACATATATACACACATATACATACACATGGCTTGAGTTACACTTTGAAAATGCACCTTTTCCAATTTACATGCATATTCAACTCTAGAACAAACATACAGAGTATATCTTATTTGTAACTTGGGGACTGCCTGTATATAATCATCATCATCATATTTAATTACTTACTAATCTCCCTCCATCCAAGATGCTCTAGGCGATTTACATAGCAAAATTGTACAGGATAAAATACATACGTGCAGATATTAATGAATTAACATGGATCAAATGCTCTAGTGAAAAGCCGGGTCTTAAGTGCTAGAATAAAAGGCCCTAAATCACACATAACTCTCATATAGGGAGGCAAGGAGTTCCATAAGGCAGGGGCAGGAATAGAAAAGCCCTGCGTCTGGTACTTTCCAAGCGCACTTCTCTAGGACCCGATATATAGAGTAGATCGCATTGGGATGGTCGTTGCGACCTCCGATGATGGAAAAAAGAGAGACGGTCTCTGAGGTACAATGGACCCTGACCGTATAGAGTTTTAAAGGTCAGTACTAGCATCTTATACAGACCACGATAATCAATTGGAAGCCAATGTAAATGCCGCAGCACTGGTGTTATATGGCATTTTATAGGCGTTTTTGTGAGTAGCCTGGCTGCAGCATTCTGAACAATACAGAGCTTTCGGTTCGTAGACATCGGAAGGCCAACATACAAGGCGTTGCAATAGTCCAGCCTAGATGTGACCGTGACGTGGATGACTGTTGTCAGAGCCTCATCCGACAGGTAGGGTGCCAATTGCCTCGCTTGTCGTAGATGGAAAAAGGCCTGTTTGCTGACAACATTGACTTGAGCTTCCATTGTCAGCTGCAAATCCAAAATGACACCTAAGCTCTTAACGGTAAATTATGGAGATAGGGCAGCACCATCAAAGCAGGTAGTGGATAAGACAGACTTATTGGACAGCCATTCCAAAGGATCTCAGTCTTCGCCGGGGTCACCTTCAGTCTACTAGCACGTAGCCAGTTCAACAGAGCCTCCAGACATAAGGTGAAATTGTCTGGTATTGACATTATTCCAGGCTTCAAGTACAAGAGAAGCTGGATGTCGTCAAACTGGCGAGGGGTCTAACGTAGATGTTAAAAAGAAAAGTGGAAGGAATTGCACCTTGGGGTACTCCACATGGAAGGGGGGATTTTTCAGAGACTTGATCCATATACTCCATGCACTGACTCCAGTTTTGGAGAAATGAGTTAAACCAGTTGAGGGCCTGACCGCAAACTCCAGACATGGCGAGGTGGTGGATCATTAGATCAAAGTCAACGGTGTCAAACGCTGCAGTAAGGTTGAGAAGTACCAGTAGCACCGATCCGCCGCTATCAGACTGGCAATGAAGTTTATCTGTAATAGCAACCAGAACTGTCTCCGTCCCATGGCCTGGGTGAAAACCTGGCTGGAAAGGGTCCAGGCCGGCTGTATCGTGCAGAAATTGCTGCAATTGTCCCAATACTGTATCACCTTACCTAAGAATGGAAGATTAGAGATAGGACGATAATTGGCAAGGGTCATCGGATCCAGGCTAGGCTTCTTCAACAAGGGACAGACCCTTGCCTCTTTTAGGTTGTCCAGGAAAACCCCCTGTTCAAGAGAGCCATTGATTATGTTGCTCAACGGATCATATAGTCCTTCCAGGCAGCTCTTAATCAGCCAAGAGGGGCATGGATCAAGAGAACAGGTGGTTGGTTTTGCAGCAGCCAGGATTCTGGCGAGGTCTTTCGAGTCTAGTGGAGTGAATCGATCGAAGATAGGCCCACTGAGCGGCCACGGAGCTCACTCAAAGTGTCGACTGTAGGAGGCAGTTCCAGCCGGAGAAAGATGATTTTATCAGTAAAAACTTCTGGAATGCTGCAGCTGTAGGAGCCATGGTTGCTGGGTTCTGGACTAGGGGAGCCGGGCTGATCAAGACACGAACAATTTTGAACAATTGTGCTGGGTGCGATCTAGCAGAGGCTATTAAGGAGGAATTTATGATTTTTTGCCGTCCTTGACGGCTGACTCATATTTATTTATTTATTTATTTATTAACAGCTTTTATATTCCGCCCTTCTCACCCTGCAGGGGACTCAGGGCGGATTACAGTGTACACATATATGGCAAACATTCAATGCCAATTTTTGACATACAAACATATACAGGCTATTTAACTTTTTCTGGCCGCCAGGGGAGCTCTCGCTTTCATCGTCCATCTGCGACACTGATGAAGCACTTCCGCATTCCCCGCATGCTTCCCCGCTGGAATGCTTTGCTGGAGTCTTTATGGCCTCATAAATCAGTTAATTTAGCCTCCCCACACTTTAAGGTGGTACCTAATTTTTCCTACTTGACAGATGCAACTGTCTTTCGGGTTGCAAAGGTCGACAACAGGCTACACACAATTGGTTGGAAACCCACTCCAACCCGGGCTGGCTTCGAACTCATGACCTTTTTGGTCAGAGTGATCTTAATGCAGCTGACACTCAGCCAGCTGCGCCACAATCCCAGTGCTTACGAAAAGCCTTATAACTACATTTCTGAAGTTTACAAAGATTTGATGTAAATCAATACTGACGAGGTAGTGTCCACAACCTGTACTAATGTGATTTGTAAATATAGTATGCCCCCCTTATCTACAGATTCACGGTTTCATTTTTCCACACACACAAAAAATCTTTTCCCATAAGTGTTTATGAGCCCCTCTATATCCTCCAATGTAAATCAACAGTATGTTTCTGGTCCAGCTATAGTAAAAATGAAACCTGGTGTTATATTTTAAAAATGTCCTTGCTCTGGCTTACATAAAAATTCAACTGAAGATCAAACCTATAGAACCTTTCTTATTCTTAACTCTTTAAAGAGTTTCCAAAATGAGTAACGTCAGCCTGGAGGATAAGTAGAGTGAGGGAGAATTTGGAAAAGAAAACACACTGTTAAGGAAGGGGAAGAGGAGAGAGAAATAAATCATATATTGTCGAAGGCTTTCATGGCCAGAATCCATGGGTTGTTGTAGGTTTTTCCGGGCTATATGGCCATGTGCTGGAGGCAATTTTTCTCCTGACGTTTCGCCTGCATCTATGGCAAGCATCCTCAGAGGTAATGCAAGCACTGCCTGGAAGCAGCATTGGAGTCTTGACCCCATTATAAGTTGAGGAAGCTTTATCAGCCCCAAACAAAGGACTGAAAAACTTAGCTTACATCTGAGTATATACGGTACTCTGAAAATAGTCTCTTAGATTCACACACCACTATTCAGTACAAAATGAAGTATGCTTAGGGCTATTGATTTCAGTGGGATTAACTATACTTAAATATGTGTTGGTTTAGATCAGATGATTTTTATCACAGTGTGGAAAAGTTACTTTGGTGTTTATCTTCTCCAATTCTTTTAATATATAATAGCTCATATACTCGGGTACTGAGGATTTGTCTCTTTTGTAGGAGGTCCAATTTATTTTTGTGCATTTTTCAGACTCCATTTGGCAGAATAGTCAAAAGAATTTTTAAAGTTATGGTTTACATCATGAGACTGTAGAGTTGGGAGAGGAAATTAACCCTTCTTCTGTAAGTTAGGGATCTGGTGGTTGACTAGTTTTATCTGCTTCCCTGTTTGCACTTGAGGAGCCCCCAGACAAAGCAGCAACTGTACAAATAATCAAGTTTTAAAATAGGTGAACAGCTGTCACACTGGATTCAGTATTCATGGCTCTGTAAATAGAAAATGAAGAGCAGAAAGAACTCTTGAGAGAAACTGTTTATAAAGAATTAACTGTGAAAGAGTCCAGTAATAAAATCACCAAACAATTACAGTGTGTTTACTGAAGGGCCAGTTCTTTCACAATCCTCATGCATTAAAAGGAACTAGCACACACAATTTCATGCTTATTCTCTTTAATCTTTGAGCATTGTGATAAAACTATTCCACATCTATGGGACAGGAAGCTTTCGGGAAAGTTTGCTGAAGCAACTATACTGATGGAAGCTAAGGCAGAAGTGTCAGCCAGATGAAAAAAGCCATAGGCAGGACTTCAGTAACGGAAGGGGTGGGAATGCCAGCTTGGATTTAGAAGAAAAGTCTGCTATTTGGGAGAGCTCATCCAGAGGTTGGGAATGCGGTGCCCAGAGGCGGCCCTAGGTAATTTTCAACGGTAAGCAAACAGTATTTTGGTGCCCACCCCCCCAACCAATCACTGATATATATTTTCTGTTCATCGTGGGAGTTCTGTGTGCCATATTTGGTTCAATTCCATCATTGCTGGAGTTCGGAATGCTCTTTGATTGTAGGTGAACTATACATCCCAGTAACTACAACTCGCATATGTCAAGGTCTATTTTCCTCCAAGAGTGCCTTAAGAGCGCCCCTGGGCAAAATCAACTATACTACGAATGCTTACTTTGCGTAATGGTTGAGCCGCCCCTGGCGGTGCCATGTGTACGCAGATGACACCCAGCTCTATTACTCCATCCAAAGCCAAATAATAATAATAATAATAATAATAATAATAATAATAATAATCAACTTTATTTATACCCCGCCACCATCTCCCCAATGGGGACTCAGAGCAGCTTACATGGGGCCAAGCCCGGACAACATGTTACAGCAAAATAAAACCAGAACATAAATAACAAATAACATCATCAAAATTACATAGAAAAAAAGTATAAACACAGTAACAAAATAACATTCCAATAAACACAATAACGATAACTGTGGGCGGGCCACATGTACGGATAAAATGATAAAAACTCTAATGAGATAAAAATAAGAGAAAGTAATTTGCAAGGAGCTCATAAAAATATACAGGATTGTGGAACTAAACTTCCCATTTGGAGGGCGTGTACTCCAGTGGCAGAAGCGTTGAAGGGAGCAATAGTGTCATGTTGTGCACCTACTCGCCAAAGGCGCAGTGGAAGAGCCAGGTTTTAAGGTTCTTTTTTAACGTTTCTCGTGAAGGGGCTTTCCTGGTCTCAATCCAATGTTTGTCATCAGTAATGGACTGGATGAGGGTAGGCAAATTGAAACTTAATCAAGATAAGACAAAGGTGTTCCTGATCAGTCAATAAGGTAGATCAGGGAATAGGCATTCAACCTTTGCTAGATGGGGTTACTCCTGAAGACACAGGGCTGTAGTTTGAACTTGCCATTGAACTTGGAGGCCCAAGTTTCTGCAGTGGCCAGGAGTACCTTGGCACACTTAAAATGTGTGCATCGGCTGTGCCCATTCCCTGAAATGCTGGGTGTATAATGGTACATGCCTTAGTTATACATTGTATGTGAGGCTGCCTCTGAAGAGTGTTCGGATTGTTAGAGGGATTGCTGCAATAATATCCAGTATCTGTTTTATTTAATTCAAAAGTTACTTCTTGTGTTGGTATTCCAATTCTTTGCTATTCTAATTCTTTCCCATTTCCCAAGTCAACACAGAAAACCTGCCCTTTTGTCAGATATGAGAGTGGAACAAAGTATTAGAGACATGAATGGAAGGTTAATGAAAACGACTGCCCAGTTTCAAGTTATCTTCTTTCTTCTTTGTGGCCTCTGTGTATCGCACAACTGGGTTATACTGCACCTGTGCAGTAGGCTAACTGAATTTCCAAAAGCTTTAGCTACAGAACCTATCTTGTTCATAACTTTGGGACTGCCTGTATAGCTTGCTATGGCTTTGTAATAAAATGTAACAAATGATATTGCAACCTGAGGGAAAAGACAAAAGAATTGTAATTAAAGATATAAAAAACATTGCCCACATGCTGTTCCCCTCTTATCTACGCTTCTTTGTAGTATCTGAGAGAAATTGTCTTTAACATTTTTTTTGACTGATACTCCTTGTTGCAAAGTTACCATTTTGACAAACAGCATTTGTGTCATGCTGCCTTCTGGCTTATGAAGTTGTCTGTCAGGCATTAATTGTGATGATGGTGGTGATTTTTCTCTCTCTCTCTCCCTTTGTCGCTACGTTTTTGCAGCAGGTTTGCTATTTTAAATGGTTTGACTCATGTTGGCATTTCATTATCTAGCTATAAAAATGCATTTTTTTTTTGTCCTTGAACTTTTGAGAGGCACTTTAGAAAATGCGGAACAGTTAACATGGAACAGACTTTAAATATAAACAAACTAACTTGGGAATTCTTTTTCACATATTGAAGTTGCCGAGTTACATACCAGAAGAAATAAAAAAGGAACTATAGCTATGCTGACTGCTAAAGCTCTTTACAATATGTTGTCATGTTTGCAAATAGCTTAACCACCCCACAAGTGACAATAGAGGACATCTCCAAAAGATTTTTATCATCCAAGTCAACCAATATATTTCTTTAGCTCTGGGTTGGCTCCAAAATCTTTGTTGGCTTCTGCACAGACAATTGCGAGAGAAATTTAAAGAACAACTTAGAACCTCAGGCTTCCAGACAGCGAAAACATGGTTTGATGTGGCAATGTTTCAGAAACCAAAAGGTCTTATATCATATATATACAAAAATTTACTGACTTGGCACGCGGAAGAGGAAATAGTAAAATATTCTATGGTTAGATGGGCCCAAAATATAGGCCAAGAGATAAAAATGTCCCAGTGGGAAAAGACATGGAAGAGAAGAATGAAATACACTGCATGTCAAAACCTAAAGGAAAATGTTTATAAAATGCATCTGAGATGGTATCTCTCTCCAGAGAGACTAGCTAGGATATATAATTGCTCCAACAAATGTTGGAAATGTGAGAAAGAAAAAGGTACATTTTACCACACATGGTGGACTTGCAGCAAAGTAAAAAATTACTGGAAACAGATCCATGTATATCTTGAAAAAATGTTAAACACAAATTTCAAAATGACACCTCAAATGTACCTTTTGAATAGACCTGAGGAAGAATTAGAAAGAAAATTTGGAAAAATTTTGTTTTACACAACAGTGCCAGCTAGAATAGTACACCTTCTTTAGAAGAATGGGAAAGATATATTATAGATATGTTGATAATGGACAAATAACTGTATTATTAAGAGGAGAAATATTAGACAACTTAGTTAATGAATGGCAACCAATGATTCAATACCTTAATGTAAAGTTAAATTAAAATGTATATAGAGGATCCTATAAGACTGTAGACAAGGAAGAAGTGAATGTAAAGTAAGAATCTATGATACCTTTTTATGTATTATTTAAATAGTAGACTGTAACCCCTTAATAGAAATATATTATCAGATAAATGATTATAGAACATTAATAGATAGAAAGTATAGCACTGTATGCAACAAACACTTGCAAATGTATGTTTACTTAAATAAAATAAAAATAATTATAAAAAAAATCTTTGTTTGAAAATTAGTAAAGTGGTAAATTTTTAATTTTATTCAGCAAATCCTAAGATAGTGTGGGTAAGCACCTGTTTTAAATACAGGTACCTCTACATTCTAGTATACCTCAATTATGTGTGCTAGAGTAAGCATATCTTGGATAAGCAAGGTTTTTCTTTTACTGAGCACGACAAATGCAAACACTTTTAAAGCTTCTCTTCTGGTTTTAGCTTCATAGCAATTTTGAAGTACCGTATATACTTGAATTTAAGCCGAGATTTTCAGCCCCCCAAAAGGGGCTGAAAAGGCCTCCCTCGGCTTATGCTGGGGTCAAGCCCAGCAGCAGAGCCGAGAAGCAAGGCTCCGAAGCCAGTTGGCCATAGAGGACAAGGAGGATGGGTGGTGGCGGTGGCAATGAAACCCCAGGCAAGGCTCCGATGCCGTGCAGCTTCTCCTCCTCCTCAGCCAGCTGCCCATGGAGGAAGAGGAGGGTGAGGAGAGCAAAGACATCCTCAGCGGTGGTAATGTTTGCTCCCTCCTTCTCTTTTCCTCTCCCGCTACCCTTCTCCTCCATCGGCTGGTTGGCCATAGAGGAGGAGGAGGAGGCTCCAATGCCATACCGCTTCTCCTCCTCTTCTTCCTCCTCTTATGTCAGCTGGCCATGGACGATGAGGAGGAGAGTGAAGGCATGCTTGGCAGTGGCGATGTTTACTCCCTCCTCCTTCTCCTTCCACTCTGTTGGCTGGCTGGCAATGGAGGAGGAGGCTCTGATGCCACACTGATTCTCCTCCTCCTCCTCTTCCATGGTCAGCTAGCCATGGAGGAAGAGGAGCAGAGTGAAGGCATGCTCGATGGTGGCGACCCCAAAGGCCATATAATCAAACCGCCTCCCTGCCTTTATACAGGAAAACCAATATAAAAGCCTCAACAAGTGGCAATCCAACCTCAATAATAATAATAATAATAATAATAAGAAGAAGAAGAAGAAGAAGAAGAAGAAGAAGAAGAAAGAGACTTCAAAGGCCATCCAGTCCAAACCATTCTGCTTTAATACAGAAAATCACCATCTTAGCCCCAGTAAACGGTCATCCAACCTCGATAGTAGTAGTAGTAGTAGTAGTAGTAATTGGAAGGGATGTGTGTGTCCTGTGAGTTATGTGGTGGAGTTGCTCCCTCCTAGGCCTGGGTAACAACGGAAAAATTTGTTTCTAAAATCGATTTGTATTTGGGGTTTTTTTTTGTTTCGATATTTAAAATAATTACAAAATTTTCCTTTTAAAAAGTTCGATATTTACGAAATTTCGTAAATGGTAAAAAATTAACGAATCGATTTCCGAAACAATAACGAATCGATTCGTTAATGGCGGACGCGACCGCGAAATACGCGAAAAAACCTCCAAAACCTTCTGAAGCTTCCCTCTCCCTCTGTTGTTGACTGTTGGTGTGATATTATAATTTTTTTTCACTAATTAAACCATAAAACTGGCCCAGACATGCGGAAATAATAACGAAATAACCTCAAAACAATAACGAAACGAATACAATATCGAAATACGAAGCATTTACAAAACGTTTTTGAAAATTCGTTTTTTTTAATAATTGCTCCAGAATGGTTCGTTATCGTTTTGTAATTGAAAAAATTAACGAATTATTAACGAATTACGAATTAACGAAACGAAACCGCCCAGCCCTACTCCCTCCTTCTTCTCCTTCCCCTCTGTTGGCTGGCTGGCAATGGAGGACGAGGAGGAGGAGACTCCGATGCCACACTGATTCTCCTCCTCCTCTTCCATGGTCAGCTAGCCATGGAGGAGGAGGAGAGTGAAGGCATGCTCGATGGTGGCAGCCCCAAAGGCCATATAGTCAAACCGCCTCCTGCCTTTATACAGGAAAACCAATATAAAAGCCTCAACAAGTGGCAATCCAACCTCAATAATAATAATAATAATAATAATAATAATAATAATAATAATGAGACTTCAAAGGCCATCCAGTCCAAACCATTCTGCTTTAATACAGGAGGAAATCACCATCTTAGCCCCAATAAATGGCCATCCAACTTTGATAGTAGTAGTAGTAGTAGTAGTAATAGTAGTAATTGGAAGGGATGTGTGTGTCCAGTGAGTGATGTGGTGGAAGTGTAATTTCACATGGTGTGTTACATGGGGGAGAGAATAAAACTGTAGTGACAGCCTTGGCAGGAATGAAAGCAATGATGGAGCAGCTTCTGGCCGGTAAGAGGAGAATCATAGAATCATAGAGTTGGAAGAGACCTCGTGGGCCATCCAGTTCTATCCGCTGCCAAGATGCCGGAAAATCGCACTCAAAGCATCCCCATCAGATAGCCATCCAGCCTCGGTTTAAAAGCCTCCAAAGAAGGAGCCTTCACCACACTCCGGGGCAGAGAGTTCCATTGCTGAACAGCTCTCACAGTTAGGAAGTTCTTCCTAATGTTCAGGTGGAATCACCTTTCCTGTAGTTTGAAGCCATTGTTCTGCATCCTAGTCTCCAGGACAGCAGAAAACAAGCTTACTCCCTCCTCCCTATGACTTCCCCTCACATTTATCCATGCCCCTCATCATGTGTCCTCTCAGCTTTCTCTTCTGCAGGTTAAGCCGCTCCTCATAGGACTTGTTCTCCAGACCCTTGATCATTTTAGTTACCATCTTCTGGACAAATTCTAACTTGTCAACATCTCCCTTCAACTGAATAATTTTGCCAATTATTATAGATAATAAATGAACAAACCTAAAATTTGCATGTAAGGGTAAGTTTATTTCGGGGTGCGATGTCATCTGTACGCAGATGATGTCCAACTCTGTTACTCCTTTCCACTTGCTACTAAGGAGGCTGTTCAAGTCCTGAACCGGTGCTTGGCCGCTGTAACGGACTGGATGAGGGACAACAGATTGAAACTAAATCCAGACAAGACAGAGGTACTCCTGGTCAGTTGAAAGGCCGAACAGGGCATAGGGTTACAGCCTGTGCTCGACGGGGTTACACTCCCCCTGAAGGCGCAGGTGAGTGATCCTGGACTCATCGCTGAGCCTGGAACCCCAGGTTTCGGCAGTGACCAGGGGAGCATTTGCACAGCTAAAGCTTGTGCGCCAGCTGCGCCCATACCTCGGGAAGTCTGACTTGGCCACGGTAGTCCACACTCTGGTTACATCCCATTTAGACTACTGCAACGCTCTCTACGTGGGGTTGCCTCTGAAGACTGCCCGGAAACTGCAGCTAGTCCAACGCTCGGCAGCCAGACTACTAACGGGTGCTGGGTCCAGGGAGCACACCACTCTGCTGTTACACCAGCTCCACTGGCTGCCAATTAGCTTCCGAGCACAATTCAAAGTGCTGGTGTTAACCTATAAAGTCCTAACGACTCCGGCCTGGTTTACCTCTCCGAACGTATTCCCCCCTATGAACCATCAAGATTGTTAAGATCGTCTGGAGGGGGCCTGCTCTCGGTCCCACCAGCCTCGCAAGCACACCTGGTGGGGACGAGGGACAGAGTCTTCTCGGTGGTGGCCCCTTGGCTCTGGAACTCCCTCCCACTGGAGATTAGAACTGCCCCTTCTCTCCTGACTTTTAGAAAACAGGTGAAAACCTGGCTCTGGAAACTGGCATTTGACGAGTGAGTCAATAACTCGTGGCTATATGGATGGATGGTGATGAACTACGATTTTATTGTGACGACTTGGCCATTGTAATTATATTATTGTATTTTTGGTATTTTAATGTGTTAGTGTATTATGGAATGTGATGTTTTTAAATGATTGCTTGTGATATTATTGTTGGAAACCGGCCTGAGTCCCTCCACGGAGGTGAGAAGTTCTAAATAAATAATAAATAAATAAACGTTGCTGTTCTGCAGACAGGGAGCATTGGATCCAAAATGCACAGAAAGAGATTCCAGCTAAATATTAGGAAGAACTTCTGTCTCTGGAGGATTTTAATCAAAGGTTGGATGGCTATCTCTCGGGGTGCTTTGATTCTTACTAGATGGTCTTTGGGACCTCTTCCGTCTCTATGATTCTATGATTCTCTGTGTGACTTCAATCTGTCTGCTATAAGTTCTTTTTTTCCATATCAAGCAAGAAGAATGCAATATGCATACATTCCTCGAGGAATCATACAGAATCTGAATTTATACTGCTTTGACCTAAGATTGATTTTCAGTAATTTCTAACTTTGTGGAACTTGCTATGAATCTTGGTACACTTTGTTCTGTATTCTCTGTCCTCATTCAAACATGGTTGTGTGCAGCTGCTACTTTGTAAGTGCTAGGCGTGACGACATTCTTGGTGCGTCTAGTAAAACTGACAGCTCAACCATATGGTACAATAAATGGTAGAAGATGAATAAAAGAATTGTTTCACAGCAAGAGGTACTTAGAAGATTGGGTGATAAATCATTTCTGTTCTGAAGGCAGACTATATCAGTATTGAAAGCATACCTTTCCTATGTCGACCCAACACAAATCTTCTAATTTACATACACATTGAGAAATGTTGTTTTTCTCTATTTTGTACTATAACCTAAAGCAGGATGGAAAAGGGAGGAAATATTATCCCTAAGGAGCTCGCAGTGTAAAATTTGACAAGGAAAAAGGCATGGGAAGGATGGGAGGAGTGGATTTGAGCAGTTATGATTTCACATACTTAGTTTTTGTTGCGACGGTGTCAGGAGCTGCCAGGAAATCATCGACTGTGTCAGGAGACCCCAATTTACTAAAACTAGTCATTGTTTATTCATTTTACATCCTGTTGTGTCCCATAGTCTCAGAGCAGCTTATAACAATTTTGTTTTTCTCACAGTTCATTGCTTCAAAGGTTCACAATCTTAAAGAAAGCAAATGGCTTATGAGCTAAATCAGAGGTTTTTAATATCACACTGAAATTATGCACACTCTAAAAAATAAGTATCAAATTGTAACCTGTTAGAATCACGGACACCTTAAAGGGCCAGACTCAAAAGTGACTTCAATACAGAGTTTATTAAAACAAAGGAAAAAGGATGCAGAGGCACTTAAATGCAGTGCCACTGGTCAAAACTCAAGAAACAACCAGTCCTGGTTCAAAAAGGTTTACAGAAATATAATCCGGATTAGTTGGATAAAAGAAATGAATCAACAAAGTGTTCTGAGGTCAAACAAAAGGCACAGTACACAACTGGTTAACAAAAGGAGAAGCCGCAGGAAGCGAAGCGTCGTCAGCCGAAGTCCAGGTTTGAAGCGGGAGAAATCCAAAACAGTGCAGGTCCAGAGTCCGTAGAAGCAGCATCTTTAGCCAAGCTGATCCAGGTCCAGGAAGGGAGAAGTCCACACTCACAAGAAGCCAATCCGGGTCAATAACAAGCAAACGATCAAGAGATTCAAACTGCAGATCCCAAACCAACACCGAACACAAAACTGGCAGCAGCAAGTCACACAGCACCCAAAACACGAACGTACTCCAACACCTTGCCTTCTGCAAGGACCCCTCATCCCTGAACCCACTTTTATTTACAACTCATCATCAGAAGATGAACTGACCACCGCCCCATCATTATCCCCCACAGCTGCTTCCAGCTCTTCACGTGAGCCACCTTGTCTTCC
The DNA here is from genome assembly GCF_025583915.1 of Anolis sagrei ordinatus. NCBI lineage: Eukaryota > Metazoa > Chordata > Lepidosauria > Squamata > Anolidae > Anolis > Anolis sagrei. The sequence continues at coordinate 112,218,151 of NW_026847549.1, read as the reverse complement.
CCTCCAAGTCCTCCATCTCCTGTCAAGACTTAGATCCCCCCACGACTCAGTTGGATCCCGATTGCCAGTCTTCACCCGCAGAGAACCCCATAAAGGTATCACTAATTGTTGGCTCCTCACAAATAGCTCAAAAGATCAAGGGTCTGGAGAACAAGCCCTATGAGGAGCGGCTTAAGGAGCTGGGCATGTTTAGCCTGAAGAAGAGAAGACTGAGAGGAGATATGATAGCCATGTATAAACATGTGAGAGGAAGCCACAGGGAGGAGGGAGCAAGCTTGTTTTCTGCTTCCTTGGAGACTAGGATTCGGAACAATGGCTTCAAACTACAAGAGAGGAGATTCCATCTGAACACGAAGAACTTCCTGACTGTGAGAGCCGTTCAGCAGTGGAACTCTCTGCCCCGGAGTGTGGTGGAGGCTCCTTCTTTGGAAGCTTTTAAACAGAGGCTGGATGGCCATCTGTCAGGGGTGATTTGAATGCAACATTCCTGCTTCTTGGCAGGGGGTTGGACTGGATGGCCCATGAGGTCTCTTCCAACTCTTTGATTCTATGATTCTATTATTCTTATCTTAGTCCAATCCAAGGTGTCTCCTTCATCTCCTTCACTCATTGACCCATCATCCCCAGAGAATTCCTCAAACGACTCCTCATCTGTAGGCTATAAATATGTCCCCAATCCTCTTTCCCTGCTGGTCATCATCATATCTTAGTCCAGTCCATGGTGTCTCCTTCTTCTTCTTCTTCACTCATTGACCCATCATCCCCAGAGAATCCCTCAAACAACTCCTCATCTGTAGGTGCTGTAAGTATGTCCCGGATCCTCTTTCTCTGCTGCTCATCATCAGATTCCTGCTCCCGAGTAACCCTTTCCCCCCTTCTGGCACTCATACTACTGTTTGTAACGTTACTCACAGGCTCTACTACAACATAACCTCTATAAACAGAAAGTCTGAAAATCAATCCAGCAGCACAGCCAAGCTACCTCTTCAATGTTGTCAAACTCTAAGCCCAAATGGAAGACTTTTCCAACCTCCATTTTGAGGCTGTTGGAAAAGGTGTATATTTAAAATGGGTGGATGGGAGCAGAATTCTTTTTTCTACTTTCATGTAAACTCTTTATCTTGTAGTGAATGAAGTTCCCTCACCAAAAATACCTCTGACATATCTAAAGTGACTTTTCTTCTTCACTAAAGAATCCTACATTCCCCATACTCCTAGAAGTTAGGAGCAACTTGTCTCTGGTGATTTAAAAAAATGTCCATCTGGTGATAATCTAAATAGGAAAAATACAAATTACAGTGGTCTCCTGGTATTTGGTTACAGATCTGGGGATACTTAAATATGTTCATGCTCAAGTACTGTTGTATCCAGTGATGTAAAATGGTGTCACTTGCATAAAATGGCAAACTTCTCAAAGGTTTGCTTTTTGCAATTTCTTTTGAATATTTTCAATCTGTGATTAGTTGAATCCATGAATGCAGACTCTGTGGATACAGATTCACTTGGTGAGGATGCTGTAATACTAAGAAAGTGCTCCCACTAGGTGTCCTGCCAAGCTTTTTGGATCTGAAATTAATCTTGCCTTCTATATCACTTTTGTATTTCTATTATAACATAGTTTCACTATTGTGTAATAATGTGGATTTGTGTAACTATTACTCTTTCCCTCTGTGTTTGTGCATGTATCAAATTAGTGTTGTTCTGCTAGTGAACATAATGGCTGTGGAAAAGGTAAGAAACCTATTTGTTTCATTGCTGATAAGTATGTAGTGGAACTAATTACTATAGCTGTAAAACATCATAGATAGCAGTGCATACAACAGAGAGGTGAACTGAGATAAAGACAATATCTTGAAAGGCTCACCAGGAGGTATTGGCAGGGGGCCATTATGCATGCTAGTTTGAGTAAAACTACTGAGCAGGTTTAATTTTTTTCAGAATACAGAGGTTAAGCTACTAAATGATGAAAGGAGGCCCATCAGGTCCTTACATACTGGATTGATACGCTTCTATTTATTTTCCGCCCTTCTCATATATATATTCCGCCCTTCTCACCCCTCAGGGGACTCAGGGCGGATTACAGTGTGCACATATATGGCAAACATTCAATGCCATTTTTGACATACAACATATACAGACATAGACAGAAGCTATTTAACGTTTTCTGGCCGCCAGGGGAGCTGTCGCTTTCATCATCCATCTGCAACACTGATGAAGTTCTTCCTCATTCCTCGCATGCTTTTTGCTGGCGTGCTTGCTGGAGTCTTTTTTATGGCCTCATAAATTAGTTAATTTAGCCTCCTCACACTTTAAGGTGGTACCTAATTTTCCTACTTGACAGATGCAACTGTCTTTTGGGTTGCAAAGGTCGACAACAGGCTACACAATTGTGGCGCAGCTGGCTGAGTGTCAGCTGCATTAAGATCCCTCTGACCAAAAAGGTCATGAGTTCGAAGCCAGCCCGGGTTGGAGTGGGTTTCCAACCAATTGTGTAGCCTGTTGTCGACCTTTGCAACCCGAAAGACAGTTGCATCTGTCGAGTAGGAAAATAAGCTACCACCTTAAAGTGTGGGGAGGCTAAATTAACTGATTTATGAGGCCATAAAGAAGACTCCAGCAAAGCATTCCAGCGGGGAGGCATGCGGGGAATGCGGAAGTGCTTCATTAGCGTCGCAGATGGACGATGAAAGCGACAGCTCCCCTGGCGGCCAGAAAAAGTTAAATAGCCTCTGTCTATGTCTGTATATGTTGTATGTCAAAATTGGCATTGAATGTTTGCCATATATGTGTACACTGTAATCCGCCCTGAGTCCCCTGTGGGTTGAGAAGGGCGGAATAGAAATGCTGTAAACAAATAATAAATATAAATACACAATTGGTTGGAAACCCACTCCAACCCGGGCTGGCTTCGAACTCATGACCTTTTGGTCAGAGTGATCTTAATGCAGCTGACACTCAGCCAGCTGTGCCACAATCCCTGTCTGTAATTAATTTTAAAAATAACTTTATTCTTATATCCCACCACCATCTCCACAAAGGGAATCAGGGCGGCTTACAGAGGAATATAACAGTATAAAATTACAATAAAGTCTTTAAAGTGCAGCAGGACTTACGGTCATCTTACATCGCTTTCTCCTTATTGCCTTGCATCTCAGAAGTCTTTCAAAGTGAAGACTCATATAGCAGTCACAGGGGATTCTTCACTTGTGGAGTGAACTCAAATATATTCTGGCTGTTCAGCATTGGAACTCTCTGCACTGGAGTGTGGTGGAGGCTCCTTCTTTGGAGGCTTTTAAGCAGTCATCTGTCAGGGGTGCTATGAATGCAATTTTCCTGCTTCTTGGCAGGGGGTTGGACTGGATGGCCCATGAGGTCTCTTCCAACTCTATGATTCTAAGCCACGTATCTCCAGAACTTCATGTATCCATTCAACCAGAGCAGAGCCAGAATAGTAAAGCAGGGAAGAACAAAGGCAGTCTGCACAATCTAAAATTTTCCCTCAAACAAGCTACTTTCAATATTCATATCTGAGGGATACTTTTCAAAGGAGTATACAAAGGTATACAGTGTGACCAGGACCGTAGCCAGAAAAGAATTTCGGGAGGGGTTTAAATTTTGGGGGGGGGGGGGGTTGAAAATTTCACGGGGGGGGGGTTGAAACCTGCCTCCTAGCTCACGCTGAAGCCAAGAGCACAGCATGGGGCAGAGCAGCCTTCAATAGCCTGCAGCTCCGCCCTTGTCAACCACCTCCACCAAGTCTGGCCTCCTTAATGAGAGCATTCAACCCCCCCCCCCAACTTGGTTGCTTCACTACTGTTCTGTCGTGCGCTGGGCCTGTAAATAATTGTCTTTAGAACAGGATGTGCAACCTTTGCCCAGCGGGAAGCCAGGGGGCCTAAAGAGAAGTTCTCAGAGGTTTCCACCACAAACAGTCTTTAGATGGCTTGAGAAGTACAACAAAGTCTTTTATTAATGAACAATCAAACAGAAACTTCTCTTGTCTTCAGTAAAGTTAAGCAAATTATTCCAAGCTTTTAGGCAACTGGTGAATTCCTAATCTTGCCCACGAAGGACAGGCAACTGTCTTCAATAACTTCTTCTTTAAAGGAAAATCCCCTTTTTAACTTCTCCCAGGCTGACTGTAATCTAACCCTTACTGATGTGGGCTCCGCTACCGGGTCGAACTGCATCTCGAACGCCGAGTGGACCTACCAGCAAGGCAGTAGATGTTCTCCAGCTGGAGTTCTTTGGTCTTTAGGGCTGTTTTCCTGGAAATTCTTTGGAGACTCTTAAGACCTTTCTCCCCCGGAAGGTCTTAAGGGTTGAAACTTTTGTACAGGGGAAGCTTGCACACATCCTATACATAAGCTTACGTTGCTGAGACTAACTAAAAATGGCTCCCTTCCCTTCCCAATTGCCCTGAGCAACGGGCAGGACCAAAACTTAACAATGATGGACAGGTGACTTGCCCTATGACTGCAACCAAAGAAGCCACCTATCTGCAGAGTCCCTGAAACCTAGGACTGCAAGCAAACATTTAATACAAAGCAAATAAAGTTGGAGCTCCTGGTACAGCTGTACCAGAACAACTACATCGGCTATTGCTGCAAGTAATGACAGTGTGAATAAATTGCCAATATTTGCTTGAGATAGTGCTTGCAGTTCTGGAGGGACTCTTAATTTTTTGCATCTCATAGACTTAGCATGGGGATTTGGTTAACCAGTTAAAATTCATGAGTAAACCAGGTTTTTTTAAAAAATCTGAAACATTTCGGGGGGGGGTTTGAACCCCTAAAACCCACCCCTCGCTACGGGCCTGAGTGTGACTGCAATATTTTTCTTCTGAGGCTGTTCAGTTTAGAAAAGTAGGAGATAGTCACAAAGGCCTAAAATGCTGGTATTAGTTGAAGAACTGAATTTGAGTGACAGGACCATGATGCAAATTAGGAATATCATACTCTGTGCACACACCTATCTGGTAGAATTACTGATTTGTATTTGGATTGTGCATATGTCAAGCAGACTACGTTGGGATTGATGTCTTTAAGTGCCATTGTGTAATAAACATGTCATTTCAGGATACTGCACACAACCAGCCTAGGAATGCCTCTGTCCTTTTTCAACAGCCTGTCTGGTTTCCCAGGGTCAAATATCTTTGGACACTCATTTTTAATTCTCTGTTCTGGTACATGTTTCATCTAGTCACTCTTTGAGTACTTTTGTAGTTTACTTTGTGGAAGTCAAGCTCCATGAGCACAATTCATTCACAACTACACTCTGAACCAAACTATCTCATGAAAACACTATGCAAGAAGATCTCTACTGCTAACTGATAGAAACATAGAGTTGGAAGAGACCTCATGGGCCATCCAGTCCAATCCCCTGCCAAGAAGCAGGAATATTGCATTCAAATCACCCCTGACAGATGGCCATCCAGCCTCTGTTTAAAAGCTTCCAAAGAAGGAGCCTCCACCACACTCCGGGGCAGAGAGTTCCACTGCTGAACGGCTCTCACAGTCAGGAAGTTCTTCCTCATGTTCAGATGGAATCTCCTTTCTTGTCGTTTGAAGCCATTGTTCGTGCATCTAGTCTCCAGGGCCATGTTCTAGAAGGCATTCTCTCCTGACGTTTCGCCTGCATCTATGGCAAGCATCCTCAGAGGTGACCTCACCTCTGAGGATGCTTGCCATAGATGCAGGTGAAACGTCAGGAGAAATGCCTCTAGAACATGGCCATATAGCCCAAAAAAACCCACAAGAACTGAGTCAGGAAGTTCTTCCTCATGTTCAGATGGAATCTCCTCTCTTGTAGTTTGAAGCCATTGTTCCGTGTCCTAGTCTCCAGGAAGCAGAAAACAAGCTTGCTCCCTCCTCCCTGTGGCTTCCTCTCACATATTTATACATGGCTATCATCTCCTCTCTCTCTTCTTCAGGCTAAACATGCCCAGCTCCTTAAGCGCTCCTCATAGGGCTTGTTCTCCAGACCCTTGATCATTTTAGTCGCCCTCCTCTGGACACATTCCAGCTTGTCAATATCTCTCTTGAATTGTGGTGCCCAGAATTGGACACAATATTCCAGGTGTGGTCTAACCACACCTTGTGTGCCTCCAGAGTACAGATTGTCATCCAGCAAGGAAACTGGAGCAGAAAACTACGTATCCATAGCTGTAAAGCTGTGGATACTGCAGATTCTGCAACTGGTTCGAGCCCCCATCCTTGATCAATGTAATCACCATCCAGGCCTCTAACCTGTTCCTGCCAAATCGGTCTAATCATCTGCATAGCCAATCCGAATTCTGCCAAACTGGTTCAGAACCGACCTGAGTGGTCAATGTAGATGGCTTTAATTGGGTGAATGTTTCCATCTACTGGTCATACATATAATAGCAATTGAGCCTACTATTTATGAAAATATTCCCAACCTATGGATGAATATTAAAAACAAATTTAAAAAATATCAGAAAGAGTTACCAAGAATATAGAGACCAAGAGTGTCACTGAAGTAAGGTGATCATCAGTGGGCATCTGCCAAAGAGGAAATTTCAACCTTCAAGAAAAACTTGAAAACTTGGCTCTTTGGCTCATGCCTTTGGAGAGTGACCATTTATCCCATTTCTGTTTGCTCCATCTATAGTGTTGTCCCTATGATGCACTTTCCCCCATTCTAAGCTGAAAGCCTACCCCACTGTGTATCTGTCAGCTCATAGCGGCTGCTCCCAATGAAAACACAGGACCACGCTCTGGTATCAAAGAGAAACTTTACTGCTGGAAACATAGACATGCAAAAAGCTGAGCTTGCCCAGTGCCAGCTGGCACCTCCTTATATACCCTCCCCCTCATTCAAAGATGTAACTCTCGCCAAGCACAAAAACTCCGCGTAAATCACCTGCCCAAATCGTTGGCCGTTTGCTTTCAGGGACAGCCTCTGCAGGGATGGACGTGGCATCTTTTCCCCAGGTGATTGCTTCTTGCCCTCCTATAGGAAACTGGAACTCCCAAAAACCCAAAAACGCTGTAAATAGCTCAAAATAAGTTTTATTTATCACAAAGTCATTTCTTCAAAGCAATGAGCTGGAAAACTTTAGAGGGGTGAAGGAAAACATACATTACAGTCTCAATTAGTCCTGGGTCCAAGGGGTTTGAAGCTGAGAAGCCTCACCAAGTTTCCTCTTTCCTCAATGGCTGTGAATGCTGGAGCAAACCACAACCCCAGTTCAGATGGCCTATGTTTTGAAGACTCAGGATCTTCCTCTGGTGCCAAAAGAACCGGCTTGAAGGTGCTTGGGATCTCCTCAATGTTATCCAGGACGATCTGGACATAAAGCATGAGTCCCAAGGGTAAAAAACCTCAGAACTGGTGCTAAGAGGTAACTTAAATCAGGGTCCTTTAGAATCAAGTCTTTTACTCACGTCCATGTGGTAGGAACTCTGATGGCAGAATGAAGAAGAAAAAGGAAGCTCTCCCCTCTTGCAGGAAGAGGTGGAGCCAAACAGTACTGATTGACAGCTACAAGCAACCAATCCATACAACTATACATAAGCAGGGTAAAAAGGGGGCAGGATTAAGCATGATACAACAGCTTAAATCTTACAACTAACAGTTCTATACATAGGTGGCGCCACTCACGCCGTCACAGCAGATGCTTTATCAGTGTTTACATCAGAACCCTGGTTCCTGGCGCCAAAACCAAGCCCCTGGAAACTGGGTCCTGACAGTATCCCTTTTGGGCTCCCCTCCATTACATGTTTTCTATTCCTTCCTCATCCAAGGTTTTATCATTTTACCTTGTCCAATTTCTGAGAAAACGGGAAAGATAAAAAAGAAAAATGGGGGGGGGGGATGTTTGGTTGGCATCTTATCCTCTTCATCATGTATTTGAATCTATAACTCTCCTAGTTTCTTACTCGGTTCCTCCTATACTGTTATTTTCATGTGGGAGTGATGCTGGCTATTGTGACTGCTTGAGTCTGTGGTGAGCTGGAAATAGAACAATTTCATAGTTTTGAAAGAAAAGCACATCAATCCCCACCCACAGATAAGGATGATAATCATATAGACCTGTCTTTCAGACCAGTTGTAGACATGTAATTCTTAATGAAATAGGTGATATGAAAAGGCTGGAGTTTTCATGCGAGCCTCTCTCTCTTTTGTACTTAATTGCCCGATAAGTATAACCAATGTGTATATCACATCCTCCTGTGCTGTTCTGTGAGCTCAGGTGCAGCCTTTTCTTTTCTGTATCTTTGGTAACACGGGAGTTGGTTCTTCCAGGAGATAAGACGCCAGCTGCACATTATTAATACCAATTCCATTGAAGTAATGTGAAAAATGGCTGTTATTACATTTCATAGTTACAATGCAGTTAAGACTGTCAATTTCATTTAACAAAAAGTACCCCTCACTAAAAAGTCAGTTGGGATACTGTGAGTTAGCAAGAGGCTGCTATATTTGTCTTTCTTTCTAACATCACTGCATTTTTGTAATTTGCAGTACTGCAGCTTACATTTTGCAGTGGTACAGACAAGAGCTGAGTCCAGCCCACATGCTAATAGAATCATAGAATCATAGCGTTGGACGAGATTTTGGCCTGAATCAATAGGATCATAGTATCTAGATCTAGCGAAGTCATGCTACCTCTCTATTCCGCTTTGGTTAGACCACACCTGCAATATTGTGTCCAATTCTGGGCACCACAATTCAAGAGAGATATTGACAAGCTGGAATGTGTCCAGAGGAGGGTACCTCCGTAGAGAGCTGGACAGGGGGAGTGTGACTCTGTTGGTTCTCTTGGACATCTCAGCGGCTTTCGATACCATCGATCATGGTATCCTTCTAGGACGACCCTCTGGGATGGGTCTCGGGGGCACGGTTATGTTGTGGCTCCGATCCTTCCTGGAGGGTCGATCCCAGATGGTGAAGCTGGGAGACGCCTGCTTGGATCCCTGGCCATTGACCTGTGGGGTCCCGCAAGGCTCTATTCTGTCTCCCATGCTTTTTAACATCTACATGAAACCGCTGGGAGAGGTCATCCGGAGTTTTGGAGCTGGGTGCCACCTCTATGCGGATGACACACAGCTCTACTACTCCTTTCCACCTAATTCCAAGGAGGCCTCTCGGGTGCTGGATGAGTGCCTGGCCGCTGTGTCTATCTGGATGAGGAGGAACAAGTTGAAGATCAATCCCGACAAGACAGAGGTCCTTCTGGTCGATCGCAAACCTGACCGGGGTATAGGGTGGCAACCTGTGCTGGACGGGGTTACACTCCCCCTGAAGTCACAGGTCCGCAGTTTGGGAGTCCTCATGGATTCAACGCTCTCGCTTGAGGCTCAGGCGTCGGCGGTGTCTGGGAGGGCTTTCGCACAACTGAGACTCGTGCACCAACTGCGACCGTACCTCGCGAAGGCGGATCTGGCCGGAGTGGTCCATGCCTTGGTCACCTCCAGATTGGATTACTGCAATGCGCTCTACGTGGGGCTGCCCTTGAAGACGGCTCGGAAGCTCCAACTGGTCCAACGATCAGCAGCCAGGATGCTAACTGGGGCCCCTTACAGAGAGAGGTCAACCCTCCTGTTCAAGGAACTCCACTGGCTGCCGTTTATATTCTGAGCCCAATTTAAGGTGCAGGTGCTTACCTACAAAGCCCTGAACGGTTTGGGACCAGCCTACCTGCGTGACCGCATTTCCATCTACGAACCCACACATTCACTTCGGTCATCTGGAGAGGCCCTGCTCGTGATCCCACCGGCGTCGCAAGCGCGCTTGGTGGGGACGCGGGACAGGGCCTTTTCCGTGGTGGCCCCCCAACTCTGGAACACCCTCCCCAAAGACCTTAGACAGGCCCCTTCATTGGCTGTCTTCAGAAAGAACTTGAAGACCTGGCTTTTCCGATGCGCCTTCCCAGATTAGGAAATCTCCACTACCAAGTCCCATAAACACTTTATCAGAACCAGTGATTGTTGCACACCACACATCGCACTTGCCCTGGAAGCCCTTTATACACCTCCTGTCACATCAGCACTTTTAATCCTTGTACCCACTTTTTGGCCCGGCCCAGTTCTATTGTGTTTTAGTGTATTGTGCCTGTTGTTTATTTTGCTTTATTTCTGTTTTTAATTGTTTGATTTGCTTAGATTGTATTGTTGTGTTGTTGAGGCCTCGGCCTGTGTAAGCTGCATCGAATCCTTCGGGAGATGCTAGCGGGGTACAAATAAAGTTTAATAATAATAATAATAATAATAATAATAATAATAATAATATGATCAAGGGTCTGGAGAAAAAGCCCTATGTGGAGCGGCTTAAAGATAAAGAGCTGGGCATGTTTAGTCTGAAGAAGAGAAGACTGAGAGGAGACATGATGGTCATGTATAAATATGTGAGAGGAAGCCACAGGGAGGAGGGAGCAAGCTTGTTTTCTGCCTCCCTGGAGACTGGGACATGAAACAATGGCTTCAAACTACAAGAGAGGAGATTCCATCTGAACATGAGGAAGTACTTCCTGACTGTGAGAGCCGTTCAGCAGTGGAACTCTCTGCCCTGGAGTGTGGTGGAGACTCCTTCTTTGGAAACTTTTAAACAGAGGCTGGATGGCCATCTGTCAGGGGTGATTTGAATGCAATATTCCTCCTTCTTGGCAGGGGGTTGGATTGGATGGCCCATGAGGTCTCTTCTAACTCTTTGATTCTATGATTCTTGACCTCGTGGGCCATCCAGTCCAACCCTCTGCCAAGAAACAAGAAAATCGCATTCAAAGCACCCTCGACAGATGGCCATCTAGCCTTTGCTTAAAAGCCTCCAAAGAAGGAGACTACACCACACTCCGGGGCAGAGAGTTCCTCTGCTGAACAGCTCTCACAGTCAGGAAGTTCTTCCTAATGCTCAGATGGAATCTCCTTTCTTGTAGTTAAAAGCCAGTGTTCTGCGCCCTAGTCCAAGGCAGCAGAAAACAAGCTTGCTTCCTCCTCCCTATGACTTTCTCTCACATACTTAGTAGTACAGGCAGTCCCCAAGTTATGAACGATAGGTTCTGTACATTTGTTCTTCAATTGAATGTTTATGTAAATTGGAACAGGTACATTTTTAAGTGTTACTCCAGCCATCTCTCTGTCTGTCTATCTATCTATCTTTAGGCATGTGCAACCTAAATTGTTCTAAAGTACTAACTGGTTCTAAATGGTTCTAAAGTACTTACAAAACTAAAGTTCTGGTGGTGAAAACCTGGGGGCGATGGTGCTTTGCTTCTATGGTGTTGCTAAAGTTCTGGTGGTGAAACTTTCAGAACTCTTAACACAACTTTCAAAATTTCATTATAAATGGCAGTTCCTAATAGGTTCTGTTATAAAAATCACCAATAATGAAATAATAATGAAATTTTGAATATTTTGTAAGAGTTCTGACATTTTCACCACCAGAACTTTAGCAACACTGTAGAAGCAAAGCACCAGCGCCCCCTAGTTTTCACCACCAGAACTTTAGTTTTGTAAGTACTGTATATACTCGAGTATAAGCCTAGTTTTTCAGCCTTTTTTTAAGGCTAAAAAAGTCCCGCTCAGCTTATATTTGAGTCAAGGTTATTTATTATTTTACCCTGTTAGAAATGCATAATAAATGTAGTGTTGTTTGTTTGTTGTTGTTATTTTTGTTACATTGATCATTCTACTTTATTATTGTTTTTATTATATTTATTATTTTACTCTATATTTACTGTAATTATCACATTTTCATTATTTTACTCTATTATTATTAGTAGTAGTAGTATTACATTTATTATTTTACTATTTTTACTGTAAGTATCACATTTCCATTATTTTACTCTATTATTATTATTAGTAGTATTACATTTATTATTTTATTCTATTTTACTGTAATTATTACATTTCCATTATTTTACTCTATTATTATTATTAGTAGTATTACATGTATTATTTTACTCTATTTTTACTGTAATTATTACATTTCCATTATTTTACTCTATTATTAGTAGTAGTCTTATTACATTTATTATTTTACTCTATTTTTATTGGAAGGATATGCAATATCCATTGAAGAAGGTTAAAATAATGGTTTAATCAGAGTTCCACACTTATCTTAAATTATAGTTTTATGTAAATATTCAAAAGATTTAACCTACTGGTGCCTCAATTAATGTAATTGTATTGTATCTATTTTTATTTTGCAATTTCTGCCAGGGATGGGAACAGGGTGGCGGTGTGGAGGAGTTGTCCATCTCTCCGTTGCCATGGACTGACCACTTCCTGATCAGATTTAGGCTCACTGCACCCCCTAACCTCTGCAAAGGTGGAGGACCCATTAAGATGGTCCGCCCCAGGAGGCTTATGGATCCGAATGGATTCCTGACGGCTCTTGGGGAGTTTCCCGCCTCCTCGGTAGGTGACCATGTCGAGGCCTTGGTCGCTCTCTGGAATGGGGAGATGGCCAGGGCAATTGACGTGATCGCTCCGGAACGTCCCCTCTCAAGTAGCCGAGCTAAACCAGCTCCTTGGTTTACTGAGGAGCTGGCAGTGATGAAGCGAAGGAAGAGGGAACTAGAGAGCGTGTGGCGTTCGGACCCAAGCGAGTCAAATCGAGCACGGTTTGTGTCCTACCTAAGGGCATATGCCGCGGCAATAAAGGCCGCAAAGAAAATTTTCTTTGCAGCCACTATTGCGTCTGCAAAAACCGTCCGGCGGAGTTGTTTCGGATTGTCAGAGGTCTTTTAACTCCCGCCACTTCTGGCGGGAGCCCTGACAATTCGGTCACGCGCTGTGAAGCATTTGCTCGGTTCTTTGCAGACAAAGTCGCTTTGATCCGTTCTGGGCTGGACACCATATTAAATGCAGTCTCAGAGGATGTGACTCGAACACCTGCTTGTCCTATTTTGATGGATTCTTTTCAGTTTGTGAAACCCGAGGATGTGGACAAGATACTTGGAGGAATGAGACCCACCACGTCCATCCTAGACCCCTGCCCATCCTGGCTTCTGAAGGAGGCCAGAGGGGGATTGGCTGAGTGGGTAACGGTGGTGGTTAATGCCTCCCTTCGGGAAGGCAAGATTCCAGCGAGCTTAAAACAGGCTATTATAAAACCGCTGTTGAAGAAACCATCACTGGACCCCACTAAATTTGACAACTTTCGGCCTGTTTCCAATCTCCCCTTTTTGGGCAAAGTCATGGAAAGCGTGGTGGCCTCACAACTCCAGGTATTCTTGAGAGACACGGATATTCTGGATCCGGCACGGTCTGGCTTCAGACGGGGACATGGAACCGAGACGGTCTTGGTCGCTTTAGTGGATGATCTGCGCCGGGAGCTAGACAGGGGGAGTGTGTCCCTGTTGGTGCTGCTGGACCTCTCAGCGGCCTTCGATACCGTCGACCACGGTATCCTTCTGGGGCGCCTTGCGGAGATGGGCCTTGGGGGCACTGCTCTGCAGTGGCTCCAGTCATTTCTGGAGGGACGCACCCAGAAGGTGTTATTGGGGGACTCCTGTTCGGCACCACAGCCTTTGACCTGTGGGGTCCCACAGGGCTCTATACTGTCCCCCATGCTGTTCAACATCTACATGAAGCCGCTGGGTGAGATCATCCGGAGTTTCGGGGTGCGGTGTCATCTGTACGCAGATGATGTCCAACTCTGTCACTCCTTTCCACCTGCTACTAAGGAGGCTGTCGAGGTCCTGAACCGGTGTCTGGCCGCTGTAATGGTCTGGATGAGGGCCAACAAACTGAAATTAAATCCAGACAAGACAGAGGTACTCCTGGTCAGTCGCAAGGCCGAACAGGGTATAGGGTTACAGCCTGTGCTGGACGGGGTCGCACTCCCCTTGAAGGCGCAGGTTCGCAGCTTGGGTGTGACCTTGGATTCATCCTTGAGCCTGGATCCCCAGGTTTCAACGTCAGGAGAGAATGTCTCTAGAACATTAAAACTTGTGCGCCAGCTGCGCCCGTACCTTGGGAAGTCTGACTTGGCCACGGTGGTACACGCTCTGGTCACATCCCGCCTTGACTACTGCAACGCTCTCTACGTGGGGCTGCCCTTGAAGACGGCCCGGAAGCTTCAGCTAGTCCAGCGCGCGGCAGCCATGTTACTAACTGGAGCGGGACGCAGGGAGCACACAACGCCCTTGTTGTCTCAGCTCCACTGGCTGCCGATCTGCTACCGGGCCCAATTTAAGGTGCTGGTGTTATCCTACAAAGCCCTAAACGGTTCCGGCCCAAAATACCTTTCGGACCGCATCTCGGCCTATGAGCCCACGAGGGCCTTGAGATCGTCTGGGGAGGCCCTTCTCTCGATCCCGCCTGCTTCACAGGCACGTCTGGCGGGGACGAGAGAGAGGGCCTTCTCGGTGGTAGCCCCCCGGCTGTGGAACACCCTCCCTGTTGACATCAGACAGGCGCCCTCCCTGATGTCCTTCCGAAAAAGCTTGAAGACATGGCTTTTCGAGAAGGCATTTAATTAAGTGCTATTAATCGGTAATTGACAACGGGAACGGATTACGGACTACGAACTTGGTTATGATTCTATGATGAGACGAAGCGGACCATTTAGTTGTAATTGTATTATTCTGTATTATTGTTATTGTTGTTCTTGCCTTTTGTAATTATTTTTATATGTTGTACACCGCCGCGAGTCGCCCTAGGGCTGAGAGCGGCGGTCAACAAATGAAGTAAATAAAAAAAATAAAAAAAGTAATTTACCAGTAGCTGCTGCATTTTCCACCCTCGGCTTATACTCGAGTCAATATGTTTTCCCAGTTTGTTATGGTAAAATTTGGTGCCTCGGCATATGTTCAGGTCGGCTTATACTCGAGTATATACTGTACTTTAGAACCATTTAGAACCATGGTTGCACATGCCTACTATCTGTCTGTCTATCTATCTATCTATCTATCTATCTATCTATCTATCTATCTATCTTTGGATAGTATAGGGAAGGGTGAATAACCCTGTGGTATTAGTTTTGCTGTCTGTGTCCCTGTTCAGAAGATTTAATCTCACATTTTGTCCCTGTGATCACTGGATTTTGAAAAATGTGACTTGTTGTGGAAATAAGGAGACGCCTTTCCCATATGATGACTCTTTCAGGAGTGAATTTCCCATCCGAGGAGTAGGTTCTTCTCTATTCCTGTTGTCTCACCCCCGTTCTTAACTATGAGTCATTAGTAAGTCAGATGTTTGTAACTCGGGGATTTCCTGTATAACATGGTCCTGTTGGCAAAACAGAACAGTACATAGTGAGTTTTATTACAGAGGTGGATAGATCTAGTCAGTGATTTTGACCTGAACACAGAAGCCTCTTCTATTACGTGTATGTCTTCCACCTTTTCTGTCTAAAAAATAGACTTCTGTTAACAAAAAGGAAGATTGCATTTGTCAGGTCCTTGCTGGATTTGAGAAATAAACATACAGAGAAGTGCTCAAGGAAAGATTTCTTGGGTTCATCTTAGGTATTGGGGAAAAGATTTATTTTCAACCTATGGGTTTTCAAGCAAAAAACAAAACCAAATAAATAAATACTTGGTTACCCTACTTGTGCCTCTTTGAATCAATATCCACCTTCTCTGTACTAACTGGTCTTGGTCTTGTGCTCATTTGGGTGTGGGTGGGGGATATGGGGGAGGCCTGTTCCACTTCTGGCTCTCTGCTTGAAGGACAGAAACCATAGAAATCATAGAATCAAAGAGTTGGAAGAGACCTCATGGGCCATCCAGTCCAACCCTGCCAAGAAGCAGGAATATTGCATTCAAATCACCCCTGACAGATGGCCATCCAGCCTCTGTTTAAAAGCTTCCAAAGAAGGAGCCTCCACCACACTCTGGGGCAGAGAGTTCCACTGCTGAATGGCTCTCACAGTCAGGAAGTTCTTCCTCATGTTCAGATGGAATCTCCTCTCTTGTAGTTTGAAGCCATTGTTCCGTGTCCTAGTCTCCAGGGAAGCAGAAAACAAGCTTGCTCCCTCCTCCCTGTGGCTTCCTCACATATTTATACATGGCTATCATATCTCCTCTCAGCCTTCTCTTCTTCAGGCTAAACATGCCCAGCTCCTTAAGCCGCTCCTCATAGGGTTTGTTCTCCAGACCCTTGATCATTTGAGTCGGCCCTCCTCTGGACACATTCCAGCTTGTCAATATCTCTCTTGATTTTTCCTAGGGATCCCTAGGGATTCTGGCTGCCCATCCCATGCCCATCCCATGCCTTTTTAGTGAGGATCACCTCTGTGATTTGGCTGGCTAGTTCCTTAAAATGTCTAGACATTATTATTATTATTATTATTATTATTATTATTATTATTATTATTAACTTTATTTATACCCCACCACCATCTCCCCAAGGGACTCGGAGCAGCTTACATGAGGCCAAGCCCAAAAACACATCAGTAAAAACAACAAGCAATAAGCAAATAAACAATACAATTAATATAACTCACATATAAACAATAATAGGCAAAAGCTGTTTCCCCTATTTGGCCATTCTAGAATACATGAAAGTATACATGTCATTATTTTACTAAAATAATTTATATTGTCCTTTCAATTTAGCAAGATGGGCTGAACAATCCCTATATTACTGTATTGTTATAAATACAGCAACAACCTGGTTTAATAGCTTCTTTCTGCACTGTGATAAAGAGATCTGCATGCTATCTTAGGCCATATTGATTTTTTTTTGTTTAAATATTCAAAATGAGCTATCTGTTCCTTCTGCAGGTACTAACACTAGAGGCATGCAAACATAATACAATCTATTCTTACAGAAAAGGAAATCCCACAGAATCCAGTGATCCTATCCTCAAGTTTTGGGTGTATAAGACTATTTTTCCCATGACCACAACACTTTATCATTCGCAACTTTTCCTTATTTCATTTTAAGCTTCAATTCAATAGACATCCAGGCCCCTTGTACACTGCCATACAAAATCTAGATTATCTGCTTTGAATTATATTTGGATTATATGGCTGTATAGACTCAGATAATCCCCTTCAAAGCAGATAATGTGGATTACCCGCTTTGATATTCTGTATTATATGGCAGAGTAGAAGGGGTCCCAGGATCTCTTTTTAATTTAATTTAAAATCACATGCTTTAAAGGGCACATTTCCGGATCAACTAAGGAATGGACACCTGGAAATAATAATAATAATAATAATAATAATAATAATAATAATAATAATAATTTATTTGCACCTCTCTACCATCTCCCGAAGGATTCGGTGCGGCTTACAAGAGGCTGAGCCCAAATACAACAATAAATGATGGAAGTCAATTTACTCATCTTAATAAATTCAGGTAACTCACCCCAAAGGCTGGTTTTGCCCTGATTCCATCATCACATTGAGCCTAAAATGTGGAATGTGTCCAGAGGAGGGCGACTAAAATGATCAAGGGTCTGGAGAACAAGCCCTATGAGGAGTGGCTTAAGGAGCTGGGCATGTTTAGCCTGAAGAAGAGAAGGCTGAGAGGAGATATGATAGCCATGTATAAATATGTGAGAGGAAGCCACAGGGAGGAGGGAGCAAGCTTGTTTTCTGCTTCCCTGGAGACTAGGACGCAAAACAATGGCTTCAAACTACGAGAGAGGAGATTCCATCTGAACATGAGGATGAACTTCCTGACTGTGAGAGCCGTTCAGTAGTGGAACTCTCTGCCCCGGAGTGTGGTGGAGGCTCCTTCTTTGGAAGCTTTTAAACAGGGGCTGGATGGCCATCTGTCAGGGGTGATTTGAATGCAATATTCCTACTTCTTGGCAGGGGGTTGGACTGGATGGCCCATGAGGTCTCTTCCAACTCTTTGATTCTATGAAAAACAATAAACCTTTGTAGTATGATTATATCTCACACAATATTCTTGTCTTCAGTTTCTTCACCAAGCATATACTGTGTATACTTGAGCAGAAGCTGAGGTTTTCATCCCTTTTTTAGGCTGAAAAAGCCCCTCCCCCTCAGTTTATGCTCTAGTCGAAGTTATTACTTTACTTTGTTATTATTTTAATTTTTATTACATTTATTATTTTATTCTATTTATTATTATTATTACATTTACATTATTTTACTATATTATTATTATTACATTTAGCATTTTACTCTATTTGTTGTTATTATTACATATATCATTTTTCTCTATTATTATTACATTTATTATTTTACTTTATTATTGTTATTATTACATTTATTATTTCACTCTCTTTATTATTATTGGAAGGATACGTAAGCACATTTATATTGAAGAAGTTTAGAGTAATGGTTTAATCAGAGTTGGACTGTCTTATCCTAAATTACAGTTTTATGTAAATATTCAAAAACATTTAACCTACTGATACCTCAATTAATGTAATATTATTGGTATCTATTGGGACCAGGCTTTCGGACAGCAGACTTAATTAGCACTTTGGTTGGAAATTGACTGGAATGACGATACAGCTGACGATATTGTATTATTATGGACTGTTTTAATTAATGCTTTATGGGTTATTATTTTAATTGTGTTGTATTATTGTAATTGTTCATATGAAGCGGCATCGAATCATTGCCGAATGTAAGCCATCCTGAGTCCCCCTTCGGCGGGTAGAGAAGAGATGGGGTAGAAATACCAGAAATAAAATACCGGAAATAAATA
The DNA here is from genome assembly GCF_025583915.1 of Anolis sagrei ordinatus. NCBI lineage: Eukaryota > Metazoa > Chordata > Lepidosauria > Squamata > Anolidae > Anolis > Anolis sagrei. The sequence goes on along the minus strand of NW_026847549.1, from coordinate 112,199,546 downwards.
TTTTTATTTTGAAATTTACCAGTAGCTACTGCATTTCCCACCCTCAGCTTATACTTGAGTCAATATGTTTTCCCAGTTTTTTGTGGCAAAATTAGGTGCTTCTGCTTATATTTGAGTCAGCTTATACTCAAGTATATACAGTACGTTTTTTCATCTCAGTCCACAATGGAGGTTAATGAATTTATTTCAATTTGCTCATTATTTCTGCATGATTACCACTCCTTGATTACACTGCCTTTCTTTTGAATTCAATAGATAGCTTTTGAAAAGAGCTACTGAATTAAAGCAATCAACCCTGCAGCAGGAAGGATAAAGGGACCAAAAACTATGTCAAAAAAACCAAACAAAAAAAAAAAAAGAAAAAAAAAGAAAAAAAAAAAAAAAAAAAATAAAAAAAAAAAAAAAAAAAAAAAAAAAAAATAAAAAAAACAAAAAAAAAAAAAAAAAAAAAAAAAAAAAAAAAAAAAATAAAAAAAGAAAAAATTAAAAATAAACAATAAAATAAATAAACACCAAAAGAAAGGAAAAATTAAGAATTAATAAAAAAATAAAAAAAAAAAAAAAAAAAAAAAAAAAAAAAACAAAAAAAAAAAAAAAAAACCAAAAACTATGTCAAAAAGGTGCATTCCCTCAGCAGGAGATGGTGGACTCAGTTAGGATTTCTGACAGTAGCCTTAACAGTGATCAAGTTTTGTTTTTGACTGGCTAAGAATAAAAGTTCCCTCATATTGATTTAATTTCCCAAAATTTGCTATAACATCGAGTTTCATATTTATTATTATTATTATTATTATTATTATTATTATTATTATTAACTTTATTTGTACCCCGCTAGCATCTCCCGAAGGACTCGATGAGGCTTACAAAGGCCAAGGCCACAAAACACAACACAAACAATATAACACCAAAAGCAAAATTAAAAACAGTTAAAGCAATATTGACGACATGCAATAGACAGTATATCAAGACACAATAAAAACTGGGCCGGGCCAGAGTAATGGGTACAGGATTAAAAGTGCTGATGTGGCAGGTGGTATACGAGGATTATAGGGCAAGTGCAGTGTGCGGTGTGCAATAATCTTAGTTCTACTAAAAGTGCTTCGAGGACTTGTTATTGGAGATTCCTATTCTGGAAAGGCACATCGGAACAGCCAGGTCTTCAAGTTCTTTCTAAAGACTGCCAATGTAGGGGCCTGTCTAAGATCTTTTGGGAGGGTGTTCCAGAGTCAGGGGGCCACCACAGAAAAGGCCCTGTCTCGTGTCCCCACCAGCCGCGCTTGTGACGCAGGCGGAATCACGAGCAGGGCCTCACCAGATGACCTAAGTGAACGTGTGGGTTCATAGATGGAGATGCGGTCACTCAGGTAGGCAGGTCCCAAACCGTTTAGGGCTTTGTAGGTAAGCACCTGCACCTTGAATTGGGCTCGGAAAATAAACGGCAGCCAGTGGAGCTCCTTGAACAGGAGGGTTGACCTCTCTCTGTAAGGGGCCCCAGTTAGCATCCTGGCTGCTGCTCGTTGGACCAGTTGGAATTTCCGAGCCGTTTTCAAGGGCAGCCCCACGTAGAGCGCATTGCAGTAATCCAATCTAGAGGTGACCAAGGCATGGACCACCCCGGCCAGATCGGCCTTCGCGAGGTACGGTCGCAGTTGGCGCACAAGTCTCAATTGTGCAAAAGCCCTCCTGGACACCGCCGACGCCTGAGCCTCAAGCGCGAGCGATGAATCCAAGAGGACTCCCAAACTGCGGACCTGTGCTTTCAAGGGGAGTGTAACCCCGTCCAACACAGGTTGCCACCCTATACCCCGATCCGGTTTGCGATCGACCAGGAGGACCTCTGTCTTGTCGGGATTGATCTTCAGCTTGTTCCTCCTCATCCAGATCGACACAGCGGCCAAGCACTCGTCCAGCACCCGAGAGGCCTCCTTGGAATTAGGTGGAAAAGAGTAGTAGAGTTGTTTGTCATCTGCATAGGATACTGGTATTTTGGATGTCTACATGAAACCGCTGGGTGAGATCATCCGGAGTTTTGGAGTTGGGTGCCATCTCTACGCAGATGACACACAACTCTACTACTCTTTTCCACCTAACTCCAAGGAAGCCCCTCAGGTGCTGGACGAGTGTCTGACTGCTGTGGCTGTCTGGATGAGGAAGAACAATTTCACTCTGTTAGAGAAGTCTCTGGACACTGCATGTCATTTTTCTGTGTGCTGGATTTAGTAGAGAGTTGAAGACGATTTGAAAGATTATGGCTTGAAGGCATCATTAGAGGAACCACTATGAGAAGGATCAGGGGTGCTGAACTTGCAATCATCTTTGGGTTAGTGTTAATGGCTTATAGTTATGACTGATTAAGCTACAGGCAGTTACCTAGTTACAAATATCCGACTTACAAATGACTCATAGTTAAGAACAGGGGTGAGACAACAGGAAGTGAGAGAAATCTACCCCTCGGAAGGGAATTTCACTCCTGAAAGAGTGATCATGGCCAAAAGGTAGCTCCACTGGAGTTTTATCAGCAATCCTTGTTTCCACAACAAGCCAAATTTTTCAAAATCTAAATATCAAAGGAACAGAAAGTAAAGTGAAATCTGAACAGGGGCACCGACAGCAAAACAAACACCATGGGATGCTAATCCTTTCCTATGGTATCCAAAAACAAACTATCTATCTATCTATCTATCTATCTATCTATCTATCTATCTATCTATCTATCTATCTATCTAAACCGTTCTGACCCAGACTACCTGTCCGAACATATCTCCTGCCACAAAACCATCATGAAGTTTAAGATCTTCAGGAGAGGCCCTGCTTTTGATCCCACCACTATCACAAACACGGTTGATGGGGATGAGAGAAAGGGCCTTCTCAGCAGTGGCCCCCCGCCTATGGAACGCCCTCCCTAGAGATATCAGATTGGCCACCTCCGTCTTATCTTTTAGAAGGAAAATCAAGACCTGGTTATGGGACCAAACGTTTGATCAGTGAGCAGCAAGTGGAAGAAGATCACACAACTTATGGCAATGAATTGACCCGGACTGTTTTTTTGGATTCCGATTTTAATGGATGTGTCTTAATTAATTATAATTGTTGTTTTAATTTTTAATATTTTGATTGTACTGTGGTTGTTTTTATGATGCTAGCATCGTATGATGCTTTTGTTAGGCCGCCTTGAGTCCCCTTCAGGGGGAGAAGGGCAGGGTATAAATATAATCTATATAAATAAAAATGTAATGTTCGTTTGTGGGGTTAACAGAACTCAAAAACCACTGGACGAATTGACACCAAATTTGGACACAAGACACCTAACAACCCAATGTATGTCCTTCACTCAAAAAAATTGATTTTGTCATTTGGGAGTTGTAGTTGCTGGGATGTATAGTCAAAGAGCATTCTAAACGCCATCAATGATGGAATTGAACCAATCTTGGCCCACAGAACTCCCATGACCAACAGAAAACACTAGAAGGGTTTGGTGGACATTGACCTTGAGTTTGGGAGTTGTAGTTCACCTACATCCAGAGAGCACTGTGGACTCAAACAATGATGGATCTGGACCAAACTTGGCACAAATTCTCAATATGCCCAAATGTGAACACAGATGGAGTTTGGGGGAAATAGACCTTGACATTTGGAAGTTGTAGTTACTGGGATTTATAGTTCACCTACAATCAAAGAGCATTCTGAATCCCACAAACGACAGAATTGGGCAAACTTCCCACACAGAACCCCCATGACCAACAGAAAATACTTAAGGCCATCCAGTCCAACTCTCTTCACCAGGCCAAGAAAATGTAATCAGAGCCCTCCTGACAAAGAGCCATCCAGTCATAAATAGATAGATAGATAGATAGATAGATAGATAGATATGATTTACACAGAGAGAGAAATATAGTATCATAGATTTGGAAGGGACCCCTAAAGAAGGACAATTATATGTTGCATGTTCCAGGGTGGGCAAACCAGACACTCTCCACATCAACACTGACAAAGAAACAGCAAGAAATACTGTTTACCCACAAGCATAAATAAATTACATATATTAGAAACCAACCCTTTCTCATTACTTTATTTTCCAGATCACTAGACTGGGCCACAGCAACGCGTGGCAGGGGACGGCTAGTAAATAAAAATAAATAAAAATATCTATCCATCTGGCTGGAGTTACACTTTAAAATGACGTACCTATTCCGACTTACACACAAATTCTACTTAAGAACAAACCTACAGGACTTATCATGTTTGTAACTTGGGGACTGCCTATATAGTGTTTGCTGTGCAGATTCTTTTGTAGCTCTGTGTATACATTAGAAATACTTCACAAATCTATAGTTGGCACAGCCACTTGTGCAGTTTCTATTATAATACAAAAAAAAAATGAAAAGGAAAGTATTCCCACCAAAACATTCTGGTTGAAGTAGGTATATTGACACCCATTAATATGAAATGTGTATGTATCTTGTTGTGCATTGAGTACAGTGGGTCTGGGGGACTAGCATAATGTCATTTTGAACTTTTACTTTTTAATCTTAGGCAAATTTTAGCAGCTGATAAGTAGGTGTTAATGTAAAATGCAGAATGTAGCGCTTGTTGGCAAGTATGAAGAGTTTCTTTTCAGTGATGGAAAAGAGGGGGAGAAGGCTTAGTGAGAAATAGCTGAGATGGTGGCCTTCGTGATGCTTGTATCCTACGTGGTTGTGACTCAGAGCTGGTGGGGTAGCTGTGAAACCCAGATGCATTTTGTGTGGGTTCAAGGAAAGCCCACCTTCCAGTGCCTAGAGCTCTTTCAACATTAAGAATAGACAGTTATAACACATACCACACATTCAGGAAAGGCACAGAGTGACAGTTCTGTCTCTTAAAGCAGTTTTCCTATTGTGGTGGTTTAAACAAAATCTTAAGTGCTCTGTCGCAGAGTAAATCATAATGTGTCGGATTCTGAGTAATACTGCAATTTTCAACACAGAAATGTGTGATTGACTTGATTTCTATCATATTTTCTTTTCCCTGAAGAATTGGGAAAATCATGATAATATAGAAACTGATTATGTGTTATGGCAAATACCTAAGTAGCTCATTGATTAAAGTTTCCATCTAGGGATACAAAAAGATTGTTGCTATCAACATCTTTATTAATGACTTAGATGAAGGGCTAGAAGGCATGATCATCAAGTTTGCAGACGACACCAA
>NW_026847549.1:112163107-112194256 GCF_025583915.1 Anolis sagrei ordinatus | reverse complement strand
AATAAATAGAAGCGTATCAATCCAGTATGTAAGGACCTGATGGGCCTCCTTTCATCATTTAGTAGCTTAACCTCTATATTCTGAAAAATATTAAACCTGCTCAGTAGTTTTACTCAAACTAGCATGCATAATGGCCCCCTGCCAATACCTCCTGGTGAGCCTTTCAAGATATTGTCTTTATCTCAGTTCACCTCTCTGTTGTATGCACTGCTATCTATGATGTTTTACAGCTATAGTAATTAGTTCCACTACATACTTATCAGCAATGAAACAAATAGGTTTCTTACCTTTTCCACAGCCATTATGTTCACTAGCAGAACAACACTAATTTGATACATGCACAAACACAGAGGGAAAGAGTAATAGTTACACAAATCCACATTATTACACAATAGTGAAACTATGTTATAATAGAAATACAAAAGTGATATAGAAGGCAAGATTAATTTCAGATCCAAAAAGCTTGGCAGGACACCTAGTGGGAGCACTTTCTTAGTATTACAGCATCCTCACCAAGTGAATCTGTATCCACAGAGTCTGCATTCATGGATTCAACTAATCACAGATTGAAAATATTCAAAAGAAATTGCAAAAAGCAAACCTTTGAGCAGTTTGCCATTTTATGCAAGGGACACCATTTTACATCACTGGATACAACAGTACTTGAGCATGAACATATTTAAGTATCCCCAGATCTGTAACCAAACACCAGGAGACCACTGTAATTTGTATTTTTCCTATTTAGATTATCACCAGATGGACATTTTTTTAAATCACCAGAGACAAGTTGCTCCTAACTTCTAGGAGTATGGGGAATGTAGGATTCTTTAGTGAAGAAGAAAAGTCACTTTAGATATGTCAGAGGTATTTTTGGTGAGGGAACTTCATTCACTACAAGATAAAGAGTTTACATGAAAGTAGAAAAAAGAATTCTGCTCCCATCCACCCATTTTAAATATACACCTTTTCCAACAGCCTCAAAATGGAGGTTGGAAAAGTCTTCCATTTGGGCTTAGAGTTTGACAACATTGAAGAGGTAGCTTGGCTGTGCTGCTGGATTGATTTTCAGACTTTCTGTTTATAGAGGTTATGTTGTAGTAGAGCCTATGAGTAACGTTACAAACAGTAGTATGAGTGCCAGAAGGGGGGAAAGGGTTACTAGGGAGCAGGAATCTGATGATGAGCAGCGGAGAAAGAGGATCCGGGACATACTTACAGCACCTACAGATGAGGAGTTGTTTGAGGGATTCTCTGGGGATGATTGGTCAAAGAGTATGGTGTCAGAAGGGGGAAAACGGTTACTCGAGAGCAGGAATCTGATGATGACCAGCAGGGAAAGAGGATTGGGGACATATTTATAGCCTACAGATGAGGAGTCATTTGAGGGATTCTCTGGGGATCCTGGCACAAAGTTTGGTTCAAATATTTTGATCTAATAAGATGAATCATAGAATCATAGAATCAAAGAGTTGGAAGAGACCTCATGGGCCATCCAGTCCAACCCCCTGCCAAGAAGCAGGAATGTTTCATTCAAATCACCCCTGACAGATGGCCATCCAGCCTCTGTTTAAAAGCTTCCAAAGAAGGAGCCTCCACCACACTCCGGGGCAGAGAGTTCCACTGCTGAACGGCTCTCACAGTCAGGAAGTTCTTCCAATGTTCAGATGGAATCTCCTTTCTTGTAGTTTGAAGCCATTGTTCCGCGTCCTAGTCTCCAAGGGAAGCAGAAAACAAGCTTGCTCCCTCCTCCCTGTGGCTTCCTCTCACTTATTTATACATGGCTATCATATCTCCTCTCAGCCTTCTCTTCTTCAGGCTAAACATGCCCAGCTCCTTAAGCCGCTCCTCATAGGGCTTGTTCTCCAGACCCTTGATCATTTTAGTGCCCTATTTTTGAGGAGCCAACAATTAGTGATACCTTTATGGGGTTCTCTGCGGGTGAAGACTGGCAATCGGGATCCAACTGAGTCGCGTGGGAAACTAAGTCTTGACAGGAGATGGAGGACTTGGAGGGGAAGACAAGGTGGCTCACGTGAAGAGCTGGAAGCAGCTGCGGGGGTGAGTTCATCTTCTGATGATGAGTTGTAAATAAAAGTGGGTTCAAGGATGAGGGGTCCTTGCAGAAGGCAAGGTGTTGGAGTACGTTCGTGCTTTGGGTGCTGTGTGGCTTGCTGCTGCCAGTTTTGTGTTCGGTGTTGGTTTGGGATCTGCAGTTTGAATATCTTGATCGTTTGCTTGTTATTGACCCGGATTGGCTTCTCGTGAGTGTGGACTTCTCCCTTCCTGGACCTGGATCAGCTTGGCTAAAGATGCTGCTTCTACGGACTCTGGACCTGCACTGTTTTGGATTTCTCCCGCTTCAAACCTGGACTTCGGCTGACGACGCTGCTTCCTGCAGCTCCTCCTTTCATTCACCAGTTGTGTACTGTGCCTTTTTGTTTGACCTAAGAACACTTTGTTGATTTGTTTCTTTTATCCAACTAATCCGGATTATATTTCTGTAAACCTTTTTGAACCAGGACTAGTTGTTTCTTGAGTTTTTGACCAGTGGCACTGCATTTAAGTGCCTCTGCATCCTTTTCCCTTTGTTTTAATAAACTCTGTATTGAAGTCACTTTTGAGTCTGGCCCTTTAAGGTGTCCGTGATTCTAACAGGTTACAATTTGATACTTATTTTTTAGAGTGTGCATAATTTCAGTGTGATATTAAAAACCTCTGATTTAGCTCATAAGCCATTTGCTTTCTTTAAGATTGTGAACCTTTGAAGCAATGAACTGTGAGAAAAACAAAATTGTTATAAGCTGCTCTGAGACTATGGGACACAACAGGATGTAAAATGAATAAACAATGACTAGTTTTAGTAAATTGGGGTCTCCTGACACAGTCGATGATTTCCTGGCAGCTCCTGACACCGTCGCAACAAAAACTAAGTATGTGAAATCATAACTGCTCAAATCCACTCCTCCCATCCTTCCCATGCCTTTTTCCTTGTCAAATTTTACACTGCGAGCTCCTTAGGGATAATATTTCCTCCCTTTTCCATCCTGCTTTAGGTTATAGTACAAAATAGAGAAAAACAACATTTCTCAATGTGTATGTAAATTAGAAGATTTGTGTTGGGTCGACATAGGAAAGGTATGCTTTCAATACTGATATAGTCTGCCTTCAGAACAGAAATGATTTATCACCCAATCTTCTAAGTACCTCTTGCTGTGAAACAATTCTTTTATTCATCTTCTACCATTTATTGTACCATATGGTTGAGCTGTCAGTTTTACTAGACGCACCAAGAATGTCGTCACGCCTAGCACTTACAAAGTAGCAGCTGCACACAACCATGTTTGAATGAGGACAGAGAATACAGAACAAAGTGTACCAAGATTCATAGCAAGTTCCACAAAGTTAGAAATTACTGAAAATCAATCTTAGGTCAAAGCAGTATAAATTCAGATTCTGTATGATTCCTCGAGGAATGTATGCATATTGCATTCTTCTTGCTTGATATGGAAAAAAAGAACTTATAGCAGACAGATTGAAGTCACACAGAGAATCATAGAATCATAGAGACGGAAGAGGTCCCAAAGACCATCTAGTAAGAATCAAAGCACCCCGAGAGATAGCCATCCAACCTTTGATTAAAATCCTCCAGAGACAGAAGTTCTTCCTAATATTTAGCTGGAATCTCTTTCTGTGCATTTTGGATCCAATGCTCCCTGTCTGCAGAACAGCAACATTTATTTATTTATTATTTATTTAGAACTTCTCACCTCCGTGGAGGGACTCAGGCCGGTTTCCAACAATAATATCACAAGCAATCATTTAAAAACATCACATTCCATAATACACTAACACATTAAAAACAAAATACAGTCATATAATTACAATGGTCAGTCGTCACAATAAAATCGTTGTTCATCATCATCCATCCATATCACAGGGTATTGCCTCACTCGTCGAATGCCAGTTTCCAGAGCCACGTTTTCACCTGTTTTCTAAACATCAGGATAGAAGGGGCCGTTCTGATCTCCAGTGGAAGGGAGTTCCAGAGCCGAGGGGCCACCACCGAGAAGGCCCTGTCCCTCGTCCCCACCAGACGTGTTGCGAGGGTGGTGGGACCGAGAGCAGGGCCCCTCCAGAAGATCTTAACAACCTTGATGGTTCATAGGGGAGAATTCGTTCAGACAGGTAAACTGGGCCGGAGTCGTTTAGGGATTTATAGGTCAACACCAGCACTTTGAATTGTGCTCGGAAGCTAATTGGCAGCCAGTGGAGCTGGCGCAACAGAGGAGTAGTATGCTCCCTGTACCCCGCTCCTGTTAGTAATCTGGCTGCCGCTCGTTGGACTAGTTGGAGCTTCCGGGCAGTCTTCAGAGGCAACCCCACGTAGAGAGCGTTGCAGTAATCTAAATGGGATGTAACCAGAGTGTGGACCACCGTGACCAAGTCAGACTTCCCAAGATACGGGCACAGCTGGCACTCAAGTTTTAATTGTGCAAAAGCTCCCCTGACCACTGCTGAGACCTGGGGTTCCAGGCTCAGCGATGAGTCCAGGATCACTCGCAAGTTGCGAACCTGCGCCTTCAGGGGGAGTGTAACCCCGTCAAGCACAGGCTGTAACCCTATGCCCTGTTCGGCCTTTCGACTGACCAGGAGTACCTCTGTCTTGTCTGGATTTAGGTTCAACCTGTTGGCCCTCATCCAGTCCATTATAGTAGCCAAGCACCGGTTCAGGACTTGAACAGCCTCCTTAGTAGCAAGTTCGGAAGGAGTAACATAGTTGGACATCATCTGCATACAGATGACACCGGACCCCGAAACTCTGGATAAACTTACCCTTACATGCAAATTTTAGGTTTGTTCATTTATTATCTATAATAATTGGCAAAATTATTCAGTTGAAGGGAGATGTTGACAAGTTAGAATTTGTCCAGAAGATGGTAACTAAAATGATCAAGGGTCTGGAGAACAAGTCCTATGAGGAGCGGCTTAACCTGCAGAAGAGAAAGCTGAGAGGACACATGATGAGGGGCATGGATAAATATGTGAGGGGAAGTCATAGGGAGGAGGGAGTAAGCTTGTTTTCTGCTGTCCTGGAGACTAGGATGCGGAACAATGGCTTCAAACTACAGGAGAAGGGATTCCACCTGAACATGAGGAAGAACTTCCTAACTGTGAGGGCTGTTCAGCAGTGGAACTCTCTGCCCCGGAGTGTGGTGGAGGCTCCTTCTATGGAGGCTTTTAAACAGAGGCTGGATGGCCATCTGTTGGGGATGCTTTGAGTGCGATTTTCCGGCATCTTGGCAGCGGATAGAACTGGATGGCCCACGAGGTCTCTTCCAACTCTATGATTCTATGATTCTCCTCTTACCGGCCAGAAGCTGCTCCATCATTGCTTTCATTCCTGCCAAGGCTGTCACTACAGTTTTATTCTCTCCCCCATGTAACACACCATGTGAAATTACACTTCCACCACATCACTCACTGGACACACACATCCCTTCCAATTACTACTATTACTACTACTACTACTACTACTATCAAAGTTGGATGGCCATTTATTGGGGCTAAGATGGTGATTTCCTCCTGTATTAAAGCAGAATGGTTTGGACTGGATGGCCTTTGAAGTCTCATTATTATTATTATTATTATTATTATTATTATTATTATTATTGAGGTTGGATTGCCACTTGTTGAGGCTTTTATATTGGTTTTCCTGTATAAAGGCAGGAGGCGGTTTGACTATATGGCCTTTGGGGCTGCCACCATCGAGCATGCCTTCACTCTCCTCCTCCTCCATGGCTAGCTGACCATGGAAGAGGAGGAGGAGAATCAGTGTGGCATCGGAGTCTCCTCCTCCTCGTCCTCCATTGCCAGCCAGCCAACAGAGGGGAAGGAGAAGAAGGAGGGAGTAGGGCTGGGCGGTTTCGTTTCGTTAATTCGTAATTCGTTAATAATTCGTTAATTTTTTCAATTACAAAACGATAACGAACCATTCTGGAGCAATTATTAAAAAAAACGAATTTTCAAAAACGTTTTGCAAATGCTTTGTATTTCGATATTGTATTCGTTTCGTTATTGTTTTGAGGTCGTTTCGTTATTATTTCTGCATGTCTGGGCCAGTTTTATGGTTTAATTAGTGAAAAAAATTATAATATCACACCAACAGTCAACAACAGAGGGAGAGGGAAGCTTCAGAAGGTTTTGGAGGTTTTTTAGCGTATTTCGCGGTCGCGTCCGCCATTAACGAATCAATTTGTTATTGTTTCGGAAATCGATTCGTTAATTTTTTACCATTTACGAAATTTCGTAAATATCGAACGTTTTAAAAGGAAAATTTTGTAATTATTTTAAATATCGAAACAAAAAACCCCAAATACAAATCGATTTTAGAAACAAATTTTTCCGTTGTTACCCAGGCCTAGGAGGGAGCAACTCCACCACATAACTCACAGGACACACACATCCCTTCCAATTACTACTACTACTACTACTACTACTATCGAGGTTGGATGACCGTTTACTGGGGCTAAGATGGTGATTTTCTGTATTAAAGCAGAATGGTTTGGACTGGATGGCCTTTGAAGTCTCTTTCTTCTTCTTCTTCTTCTTCTTCTTCTTCTTCTTCTTATTATTATTATTATTATTATTATTGAGGTTGGATTGCCACTTGTTGAGGCTTTTATATTGGTTTTCCTGTATAAAGGCAGGGAGGCGGTTTGATTATATGGCCTTTGGGGTCGCCACCATCGAGCATGCCTTCACTCTGCTCCTCTTCCTCCATGGCTAGCTGACCATGGAAGAGGAGGAGGAGGAGAATCAGTGTGGCATCAGAGCCTCCTCCTCCATTGCCAGCCAGCCAACAGAGTGGAAGGAGAAGGAGGAGGGAGTAAACATCGCCACTGCCAAGCATGCCTTCACTCTCCTCCTCATCGTCCATGGCCAGCTGACATAAGAGGAGGAAGAAGAGGAGGAGAAGCGGTATGGCATTGGAGCCTCCTCCTCCTCCTCTATGGCCAACCAGCCGATGGAGGAGAAGGGTAGCGGGAGAGGAAAAGAGAAGGAGGGAGCAAACATTACCACCGCTGAGGATGTCTTTGCTCTCCTCACCCTCCTCTTCCTCCATGGGCAGCTGGCTGAGGAGGAGGAGAAGCTGCACGGCATCGGAGCCTTGCCTGGGGTTTCATTGCCACCGCCACCACCCATCCTCCTTGTCCTCTATGGCCAACTGGCTTCGGAGCCTTGCTTCTCGGCTCTGCTGCTGGGCTTGACCCCAGCATAAGCCGAGGGAGGCCTTTTCAGCCCCTTTTGGGGGGCTGAAAATCTCGGCTTAAATTCAAGTATATACGGTACTTCAAAATTGCTATGAAGCTAAAACCAGAAGAGAAGCTTTAAAAGTGTTTGCATTTGTCGTGCTCAGTAAAAGAAAAACCTTGCTTATCCAAGATATGCTTACTCTAGCACACATAATTGAGGTATACTAGAATGTAGAGGTACCTGTATTTAAAACAGGTGCTTACCCACACTATCTTAGGATTTGCTGAATAAAATTAAAAATTTACCACTTTACTAATTTTCAAACAAAGATTTTTTTTATAATTATTTTTATTTTATTTAAGTAAACATACATTTGCAAGTGTTTGTTGCATACAGTGCTATACTTTCTATCTATTAATGTTCTATAATCATTTATCTGATAATATATTTCTATTAAGGGGTTACAGTCTACTATTTAAATAATACATAAAAAGGTATCATAGATTCTTACTTTACATTCACTTCTTCCTTGTCTACAGTCTTATAGGATCCTCTATATACATTTTAATTTAACTTTACATTAAGGTATTGAATCATTGGTTGCCATTCATTAACTAAGTTGTCTAATATTTCTCCTCTTAATAATACAGTTATTTGTCCATTATCAACATATCTATAATATATCTTTCCCATTCTTCTAAAGAAGGTGTACTATTCTAGCTGGCACTGTTGTGTAAAACAAAATTTTTCCAAATTTTCTTTCTAATTCTTCCTCAGGTCTATTCAAAAGGTACATTTGAGGTGTCATTTTGAAATTTGTGTTTAACATTTTTTCAAGATATACATGGATCTGTTTCCAGTAATTTTTTACTTTGCTGCAAGTCCACCATGTGTGGTAAAATGTACCTTTTTCTTTCTCACATTTCCAACATTTGTTGGAGCAATTATATATCCTAGCTAGTCTCTCTGGAGAGAGATACCATCTCAGATGCATTTTATAAACATTTTCCTTTAGGTTTTGACATGCAGTGTATTTCATTCTTCTCTTCCATGTCTTTTCCCACTGGGACATTTTTATCTCTTGGCCTATATTTTGGGCCCATCTAACCATAGAATATTTTACTATTTCCTCTTCCGCGTGCCAAGTCAGTAAATTTTTGTATATATATGATATAAGACCTTTTGGTTTCTGAAACATTGCCACATCAAACCATGTTTTCGCTGTCTGGAAGCCTGAGGTTCTAAGTTGTTCTTTAAATTTCTCTCGCAATTGTCTGTGCAGAAGCCAACAAAGATTTTGGAGCCAACCCAGAGCTAAAGAAATATATTGGTTGACTTGGATGATAAAAATCTTTTGGAGATGTCCTCTATTGTCACTTGTGGGGTGGTTAAGCTATTTGCAAACATGACAACATATTGTAAAGAGCTTTAGCAGTCAGCATAGCTATAGTTCCTTTTTTATTTCTTCTGGTATGTAACTCGGCAACTTCAATATGTGAAAAAGAATTCCCAAGTTAGTTTGTTTATATTTAAAGTCTGTTCCATGTTAACTGTTCCGCATTTTCTAAAGTGCCTCTCAAAAGTTCAAGGACAAAAAAAAAATGCATTTTTATAGCTAGATAATGAAATGCCAACATGAGTCAAACCATTTAAAATAGCAAACCTGCTGCAAAAACGTAGCGACAAAGGGAGAGAGAGAGAGAAAAATCACCACCATCATCACAATTAATGCCTGACAGACAACTTCATAAGCCAGAAGGCAGCATGACACAAATGCTGTTTGTCAAAATGGTAACTTTGCAACAAGGAGTATCAGTCAAAAAAAATGTTAAAGACAATTTCTCTCAGATACTACAAAGAAGCGTAGATAAGAGGGGAACAGCATGTGGGCAATGTTTTTTATATCTTTAATTACAATTCTTTTGTCTTTTCCCTCAGGTTGCAATATCATTTGTTACATTTTATTACAAAGCCATAGCAAGCTATACAGGCAGTCCCAAAGTTATGAACAAGATAGGTTCTGTAGCTAAAGCTTTTGGAAATTCAGTTAGCCTACTGCACAGGTGCAGTATAACCCAGTTGTGCGATACACAGAGGCCACAAAGAAGAAAGAAGATAACTTGAAACTGGGCAGTCGTTTTCATTAACCTTCCATTCATGTCTCTAATACTTTGTTCCACTCTCATATCTGACAAAAGGGCAGGTTTTCTGTGTTGACTTGGGAAATGGGAAAGAATTAGAATAGCAAAGAATTGGAATACCAACACAAGAAGTAACTTTTGAATTAAATAAAACAGATACTGGATATTATTGCAGCAATCCCTCTAACAATCCGAACACTCTTCAGAGGCAGCCTCACATACAATGTATAACTAAGGCATGTACCATTATACACCCAGCATTTCAGGGAATGGGCACAGCCGATGCACACATTTTAAGTGTGCCAAGGTACTCCTGGCCACTGCAGAAACTTGGGCCTCCAAGTTCAATGGCAAGTTCAAACTACAGCCCTGTGTCTTCAGGAGTAACCCCATCTAGCAAAGGTTGAATGCCTATTCCCTGATCTACCTTATTGACTGATCAGGAACACCTTTGTCTTATCTTGATTAAGTTTCAATTTGCCTACCCTCATCCAGTCCATTACTGATGACAAACATTGGATTGAGACCAGGAAAGCCCCTTCACGAGAAACGTTAAAAAAGAACCTTAAAACCTGGCTCTTCCACTGCGCCTTTGGCGAGTAGGTGCACAACATGACACTATTGCTCCCTTCAACGCTTCTGCCACTGGAGTACACGCCCTCCAAATGGGAAGTTTAGTTCCACAATCCTGTATATTTTTATGAGCTCCTTGCAAATTACTTTCTCTTATTTTTATCTCATTAGAGTTTTTATCATTTTATCCGTACATGTGGCCCGCCCACAGTTATCGTTATTGTGTTTATTGGAATGTTATTTTGTTACTGTGTTTATACTTTTTTTCTATGTAATTTTGATGATGTTATTTGTTATTTATGTTCTGGTTTTATTTTGCTGTAACATGTTGTCCGGGCTTGGCCCCATGTAAGCTGCTCTGAGTCCCCATTGGGGAGATGGTGGCGGGGTATAAATAAAGTTGATTATTATTATTATTATTATTATTATTATTATTATTATTATTTGGCTTTGGATGGAGTAATAGAGCTGGGTGTCATCTGCGTACACATGGCACCGCCAGGGGCGGCTCAACCATTACGCAAAGTAAGCATTCGTAGTATAGTTGATTTTGCCCAGGGGCGCTCTTAAGGCACTCTTGGAGGAAAATAGACCTTGACATATGCGAGTTGTAGTTACTGGGATGTATAGTTCACCTACAATCAAAGAGCATTCCGAACTCCAGCAATGATGGAATTGAACCAAATATGGCACACAGAACTCCCACGATGAACAGAAAATATATATCAGTGATTGGTTGGGGGGGTGGGCACCAAAATACTGTTTGCTTACCGTTGAAAATTACCTAGGGCCGCCTCTGGGCACCGCATTCCCAACCTCTGGATGAGCTCTCCCAAATAGCAGACTTTTCTTCTAAATCCAAGCTGGCATTCCCACCCCTTCCGTTACTGAAGTCCTGCCTATGGCTTTTTTCATCTGGCTGACACTTCTGCCTTAGCTTCCATCAGTATAGTTGCTTCAGCAAACTTTCCCGAAAGCTTCCTGTCCCATAGATGTGGAATAGTTTTATCACAATGCTCAAAGATTAAAGAGAATAAGCATGAAATTGTGTGTGCTAGTTCCTTTTAATGCATGAGGATTGTGAAAGAACTGGCCCTTCAGTAAACACACTGTAATTGTTTGGTGATTTTATTACTGGACTCTTTCACAGTTAATTCTTTATAAACAGTTTCTCTCAAGAGTTCTTTCTGCTCTTCATTTTCTATTTACAGAGCCATGAATACTGAATCCAGTGTGACAGCTGTTCACCTATTTTAAAACTTGATTATTTGTACAGTTGCTGCTTTGTCTGGGGGCTCCTCAAGTGCAAACAGGGAAGCAGATAAAACTAGTCAACCACCAGATCCCTAACTTACAGAAGAAGGGTTAATTTCCTCTCCCAACTCTACAGTCTCATGATGTAAACCATAACTTTAAAAATTCTTTTGACTATTCTGCCAAATGGAGTCTGAAAAATGCACAAAAATAAATTGGACCTCCTACAAAAGAGACAAATCCTCAGTACCCGAGTATATGAGCTATTATATATTAAAAGAATTGGAGAAGATAAACACCAAAGTAACTTTTCCACACTGTGATAAAAATCATCTGATCTAAACCAACACATATTAAAGTATAGTTAATTCCACTGAAATCAATAGCCCTAAGCATACTTCATTTTGTACTGAATAGTGGTGTGTGAATCTAAGAGACTATTTTCAGAGTACCGTATATACTCAGATGTAAGCTAAGTTTTTCAGTCCTTTGTTTGGGGCTGATAAAGCTTCCTCAACTTATAATGGGGTCAAGACTCCAATGCTGCTTCCAGGCAGTGCTTGCATTACCTCTGAGGATGCTTGCCATAGATGCAGGCGAAACGTCAGGAGAAAAATTGCCTCCAGCACATGGCCATATAGCCCGGAAAAACCTACAACAACCCATGGATTCTGGCCATGAAAGCCTTCGACAATATATGATTTATTTCTCTCTCCTCTTCCCCTTCCTTAACAGTGTGTTTTCTTTTCCAAATTCTCCCTCACTCTACTTATCCTCCAGGCTGACGTTACTCATTTTGGAAACTCTTTAAAGAGTTAAGAATAAGAAAGGTTCTATAGGTTTGATCTTCAGTTGAATTTTTATGTAAGCCAGAGCAAGGACATTTTTAAAATATAACACCAGGTTTCATTTTTACTATAGCTGGACCAGAAACATACTGTTGATTTACATTGGAGGATATAGAGGGGCTCATAAACACTTATGGGAAAAGATTTTTTGTGTGTGTGGAAAAATGAAACCGTGAATCTGTAGATAAGGGGGGCATACTATATTTACAAATCACATTAGTACAGGTTGTGGACACTACCTCGTCAGTATTGATTTACATCAAATCTTTGTAAACTTCAGAAATGTAGTTATAAGGCTTTTATAAGCACTGGGATTGTGGCGCAGCTGGCTGAGTGTCAGCTGCATTAAGATCACTCTGACCAAAAAGGTCATGAGTTCGAAGCCAGCCCGGGTTGGAGTGGGTTTCCAACCAATTGTGTGTAGCCTGTTGTCGACCTTTGCAACCCGAAAGACAGTTGCATCTGTCAAGTAGGAAAATAAGGTACCACCTTAAAGTGTGGGGAGGCTAAATTAACTGATTTATGAGGCCATGAAGACTCCAGCAAAGCATTCCAGCGGGGAAGCATGCGGGGAATGCGGAAGTGCTTCATCAGCGTCGCAGATGGACGATGAAAGCGAGAGCTCCCCTGGCGGCCAGAAAAAGTTAAATAGCCTGTATATGTTTGTATGTCAAAAATTGGCATTGAATGTTTGCCATATATGTGTACACTGTAATCCGCCCTGAGTCCCCTGCAGGGTGAGAAGGGCGGAATATAAAAGCTGTTAATAAATAAATAAATAAATAAATATGAGTCAGCCGTCAAGGACGGCAAAAAATCATAAATTCCTCCTTAATAGCCTCTGCTAGATCGCACCCAGCACAATTGTTCAAAATTGTTCGTGTCTTGATCAGCCCGGCTCCCCTAGTCCAGAACCCAGCAACCATGGCTCCTACAGCTGCAGCATTCCAGAAGTTTTTACTGATAAAATCATCTTTCTCCGGCTGGAACTGCCTCCTACAGTCGACACTTTGAGTGAGCTCCGTGGCCGCTCAGTGGGCCTATCTTCGATCGATTCACTCCACTAGACTCGAAAGACCTCGCCAGAATCCTGGCTGCTGCAAAACCAACCACCTGTTCTCTTGATCCATGCCCCTCTTGGCTGATTAAGAGCTGCCTGGAAGGACTATATGATCCGTTGAGCAACATAATCAATGGCTCTCTTGAACAGGGGGTTTTCCTGGACAACCTAAAAGAGGCAAGGGTCTGTCCCTTGTTGAAGAAGCCTAGCCTGGATCCGATGACCCTTGCCAATTATCGTCCTATCTCTAATCTTCCATTCTTAGGTAAGGTGATACAGTATTGGGACAATTGCAGCAATTTCTGCACGATACAGCCGGCCTGGACCCTTTCCAGCCAGGTTTTCACCCAGGCCATGGGACGGAGACAGTTCTGGTTGCTATTACAGATAAACTTCATTGCCAGTCTGATAGCGGCGGATCGGTGCTACTGGTACTTCTCAACCTTACTGCAGCGTTTGACACCGTTGACTTTGATCTAATGATCCACCACCTCGCCATGTCTGGAGTTTGCGGTCAGGCCCTCAACTGGTTTAACTCATTTCTCCAAAACTGGAGTCAGTGCATGGAGTATATGGATCAAGTCTCTGAAAAATCCCCCCTTCCATGTGGAGTACCCCAAGGTGCAATTCCTTCCACTTTTCTTTTTAACATCTACGTTAGACCCCTCGCCAGTTTGACGACATCCAGCTTCTCTTGTACTTGAAGCCTGGAATAATGTCAATACCAGACAATTTCACCTTATGTCTGGAGGCTCTGTTGAACTGGCTACGTGCTAGTAGACTGAAGGTGACCCCGGCGAAGACTGAGATCCTTTGGAATGGCTGTCCAATAAGTCTGTCTTATCCACTACCTGCTTTGATGGTGCTGCCCTATCTCCATAATTTACCGTTAAGAGCTTAGGTGTCATTTTGGATTTGCAGCTGACAATGGAAGCTCAAGTCAATGTTGTCAGCAAACAGGCCTTTTTCCATCTACGACAAGCGAGGCAATTGGCACCCTACCTGTCGGATGAGGCTCTGACAACAGTCATCCACGTCACGGTCACATCTAGGCTGGACTATTGCAACGCCTTGTATGTTGGCCTTCCGATGTCTACGAACCGAAAGCTCTGTATTGTTCAGAATGCTGCAGCCAGGCTACTCACAAAAACGCCTATAAAATGCCATATAACACCAGTGCTGCGGCATTTACATTGGCTTCCAATTGATTATCGTGGTCTGTATAAGATGCTAGTACTGACCTTTAAAACTCTATACGGTCAGGGTCCATTGTACCTCAGAGACCGTCTCTCTTTTTTCCATCATCGGAGGTCGCAACGACCATCCCAATGCGATCTACTCTATATATCGGGTCCTAGAGAAGTGCGCTTGGAAAGTACCAGACGCAGGGCTTTTCTATTCCTGCCCCTGCCTTATGGAACTCCTTGCCTCCCTATATGAGAGTTATGTGTGATTTAGGGCCTTTTATTCTAGCACTTAAGACCCGGCTTTTCACTAGAGCATTTGATCCATGTTAATTCATTAATATCTGCACGTATGTATTTTATCCTGTACAATTTTGCTATGTAAATCGCCTAGAGCATCTTGGATGGAGGGAGATTAGTAAGTAATTAAATATGATGATGATGATTATATACAGGCAGTCCCCAAGTTACAAATAAGATATACTCTGTATGTTTGTTCTAGAGTTGAATATGCATGTAAATTGGAAAAGGTGCATTTTCAAAGTGTAACTCAAGCCATGTGTATGTATATGTGTGTATATATGTGTGCGTTGGAAAGCACAGGGAAGGGTTAACACCCTGTGGTGTTGGTTTTGCTGTCTGTGTCCCTGTTCAGAAAATTTCACCTCACTTTCTGTCCCTGGAGTTTGAAAATTTTGGCTTGTTGTAGAAAAAAGAACTGATGATAAACCTTCAGTGGAGACGCCTTTTCCCATGATAAGTCTTTCAGGAGGGAATTTCCCTTCCGAGGGATAGATTTCTCTCACTTCCTGTTGTCTCACCCCATTCTTAACTAGAAGTCATTTGTAAAACAGATGTTTGTAACTCATGGACTGCCTGTACAGTGTTCCTTGCTCATGATAAATCCAATTTGGGATAATAACGAAAAATATGCAATTCCTGTAAAGTGATTCAGAACAGTATTTCTTAAGTGGTAGAGTTATCTTTTCCATTCATTAAATTGCATGTTCAAAGGCAAATTCAAATCAAAGATGGTTAGGTACCAAGGCTTGGGGAATGGCTTCTAGCTGATACCCTAGAGCAGGGGTCCTCAAACTAAGGCTCGGGGGCTGGATGCGGCCCTCCAAGGTTATTTACCTGGCCCTCGCTCAGGGTCAACCTAAGTCTGAAATGACTTAAAAGTACACAATAACAACAACAGTCCTATCTCATCAGCCAAAAGCAGGCCCACACTTCCAATTGAAATATTAATAAGTTTATTTTTGTTAAAATTGTTCTTAATTTTAATTATTGTATTGTTTTAAAAAAAATTGCACTACAAATAAGATATGTGCAGTGTGCATAGGAATTCATTCATGTTTTTTTTTTCCGAATTATAATCCAACCCACCAACAGTTTGAGGGACTGTGACCTGGCCCTCTATTTAAAAAGTTTGAGGACCCCTGCCCTAGAGAGTACACAATGGGAGAAAACAAGGTGAACATACAAGGTTTGTGATCTACCCAGGGGTTCAAAAACAGTGCCCTAAGCAGTGCTTCTCAACCTTGGGTCCCTAGATGGTTTTGGCCTTCAAGTCCCAGAAATCCTAACAGCTGGTAAACTGGCTGGGATTTCTGGGAGTTGTAGGCCAAGAACATCTGGGGACCCCAGGTTGGGAAGCACTGCAAGGGGACATTTTGATAATGTTTTGTGCAAATTATGGGCTACTCATGCAAATCATGGGCAAATCAAAGCCCAAGAGAAGCTTTTTTGAAAGGGGAGGTAGCTTTGCTTCACTTAGGCCCTTTCTACACTGCCATATAAAATCCTGATTATCTGCTTTGAACTGGATTATCTGGCAGTATAGACTCAAATAATCCAGTCCAAAGCAGATAATGTGGATATCTGCTTTGATAATCTGGATTATATGGCAGTGTAGAAAAGGCCATACTTTTGCTAAAAAAAGTTTGCTCGACCAAAAAAGGCCCCAAAATAGGTGAAAATTTCTGCCTTCTTGTTCAATTATTATTATTATTATTATTATTATTATTACTACTACTATTATTATTATTATTCTCCAGCAAAGGATCACCGCCTTGTCGGGGCGCTGGAGCTTGAGCACCTCAATGATGTCATGAGCGAAACCGTGAAGGGACACCCAAGACGGGACGGTTGTGGCAGAGAGGTCAGACCAAGCGTGATCTCTGGGGAAGGCAATGGCAAACCACTCCAGTATCCTTGCCAAGAAAACTAAATGGACCAGTACAACCAGAGATATGTCGGTATGCCATTGGAAGATGGGACTCCCAGGTCGGAAGATGGCCAAAATGCTACTGGGGAGGAGCAGAGGATAAGTTCAACTAGCCCCAGATGTGATGACGCAGCTAGCTCAAAGCCGAAAGGAAGGCTAGTGGCCGACGGTACTGGAGGTGAACGACGAATCCGATGCTCTAAAGATCAACACACCATAGGAACCTGGAATGTAAGATCTATGAGCCAGGGCAAATTGGATGTTGTTATTGGTGAGATGTCAAGACTAAAGATAGACATTCTGGGGGTCAGCGAACTGAAATGGACTGGAATGGGCCACTTCACATCAGATGACCACCAGATCTACTACTGCGGACAAGAGGAACATCGAAGAAATGGAGTAGCCTTCATAATTAATAAGAAATTCGCTAAAGCGGTGCTTGGATACAACCCAAAAAGTGACAGAATGATCTCAATTTGAGTGCAAGGAAAGCCTTTCAACATCACAGTGATCCAAATATACGCCCCAACCACAGCTGCTGAAGAAGCAGAAGTAGATCAGTTCTATGAGGATCTGCAGGACCTACTGGATAATACACCAAAAAGAGACATTATTTTCATTACAGGAGACTGGAATGCCAAGGTGGGAAGTCAAATGACAACTGGGATCACAGGCAAGCATGGTCTGGGAGCACAAAATGAAGCGGGACGCAGGCTGATAGAATTTTGCCAGGAAAACTCGCTGTGTATAACGAATACTCTCTTCCAACAACCTAAAAGACGGCTTTACACATGGACCTCACCAGATGGTCAACACCGAAATCAGATTGACTACATCCTTTGCAGCCAAAGGTGGCGGACATCCATCCAGTCGGTGAAAACAAGACTGGGGCTGACTGTAGCTCAGATCACGAACTTCTTATTGCCCAATTTAGAATAAAACTAAAGAGATCAGGGAAAATACACAGACCAGTTAGATATGACTCACTAACATTCCTAGCGAATATACAGTGGAAGTGAAGAACAGATTTGAAGGACTAGATTTAGTAAACAGAGTCCCAGAAGACCTATGGACAGAAGTCCGAGACATTGTTCAGGAGGCGGCAACAAAGTACGGTCCAAAGAAAAAGAAAACCAAGAAGGCAAAATGGTTGTCTGCTGAGACACTGGAAGTAGCCCAAGAAAGGAGGAAAGCAAAAGGAAACAGTGATAAGGTGAGATATGGCCAGTTAAATGCGCAATTCCAGAGGTTAGCCAGAAGAGATAAGGAACTATTTTTAAATAAGCAATGCATGGAAGTGGAAGAAGACAACAGAATAGGAAGGACAAGAGACCTCTTCCAGAAAATTAGAAACATTGGAGGTAAAATTTCAGGCAAAAATTGGTATGATAAGAAACAAAGATGGCAGGGACCTAACAGAAGCTGAAGAGATCAAGAGAAGGTGGCGAGACTATACAGAAGATCTGTATAGGAAGGATAATAATATCGAGGAGAGTTTTGATGGTGTGGTGAATGAATTAGAACCAGACATCCTGAGGAGTGAGGTTGAATGGGCCTTAAGAAGCATTGCTAACAACAAGGCAGCAGGAGATGACGGGATCCCAGCTGAACTGTTTAAAATCTTAAAAGATGATGCTGTCAAGGTGATGCATGCCATTTGCCAGCAAATATGGAAAACACAAGAATGGCCATCAGACTGGAAAAAATCAACTTATATCCCCATACCAAAAAAAGGGAAATGCGAAAGACTGCTCAAACTTCCGTACAGTGGCCCTTATTTCTCATGCCAGTAAGGTAATGCTCAAGATCCTGCAAGGAAGACTCCAGCAATACATGGAGCGAGAGTTGCCAGATGTTCAAGCTGGGTTTAGAAAAGGCAGAGGAACAGAGACCAGATTGCCAATATCCGCTGGATAATGGAGAAAGGCAGGGAGTTTAAAAAAAAGTATCTGTTTTATTGACTATTCTAAAGCCTTTGACTGTGTGGATCATAATAAATTGTGGCAAGTTCTTGGTGGTATGGGCATACCAAGCCACCTTGTCTCTCTCCTGAGGAATCTGTATAAGGACCAAGTAGCAACAGTCAGAACTGACCATGGAACAACAGACTGGTTCAAGATTGGGAAAGGCGTACGGCAGGGTTGTATACTCTCACCCAACCTATTCAACTTGTATGCAGAACACATCATGCAATGTGCGGGGCTTGATGAATGCAAGGCGGGGTGAAAATTGCTGGAAGGAACATTAACAACCTTAGATATGCAGATGATACCACTTTGATGGCTGAAAGCGAGGAGGAGCTGAGGAGCCTTCTAATCAGTGAAAGAAGAAAGTGCAAAAGGGTTGCAGTTAAACATAAAACACCAAATTATGGCAACCAGAATGATTGACAACTGGAAAATAGAGGGAGAAAATGTGGAGGCAGTGACAGACTTTGTATTTCTAGGTGCAAAGATTACTGCAGATGCAGACTGTGGCCAGGAAATCAGAAGACGCTTACTTCTTGGGAGGAGAGCAATGTCCAATCTCGATAAAATAGTAAAGAGTAGAGACATCACTGGCAACAAAGATCCGCCTAGTCAAAGCCATGGTATTCCCTGTAGTCACCTACGGATGTGAGAGCTGGACCTTAGGGAAGGCTGAGCGAAGGAAGATCGATGCTTTTGAACTGTGGTGTTGGAGGAAAGTCTGAGAGTGCCTTGGACTGCGAGAAGATCCAACCAGTCCATCCTCCAGGAAATAAAGCCCGACTGCTCACTGGAGGGAAGAATACTAGAGACAAAGTTGAAGTACTTTGGCCACATCATGAGGAGACAGGAAAGCCTAGAGAAGACAATTATGCTGGGGAAAGTGGAAGGCAAAAGGAAGAGGGGCCGACCAAGGGCAAGATGGATGGATGGCATCCTTGAAGTGACTGGACTGACCTTGAGCGAGCTGGGGGTGGTAACGGCCGACAGGGAGCTCTGGCGTGGGCTGGTCCATGAGGTCACGAAGAGTCGGAGACGACTGAACGAATGAACAACAAACTATTATTATTATTATTATTATTATTATTATTATTATTATTATTATTATTATTTACAGCTTTTATATTCCGCCCTTCTCACCCCGCAGGGGACTCAGGGCCGATTACAGTGTACACATATATGGCAAACATTCAATGCCAATTTTTGACATACAACATATACAGACATACACAGAGGCTATTTAACTTTTTCTGGCCGCCAGGGGAGCTGTTGCTTTCATCGTTCATCTGCGACACTGATAAAGTACTTCCGCATTCCCCGCATGCTTTTTCTGCTGGAGTGCTTTGCTGGAGTCTTTTTTATGGCCTCATAAATTAGTTAATTTAGCCTCCCCACATTTTAAGGTGGTACCTAATTTTCCTACTTGACAGATGCAACTGTCTTTCGGGTTGCAAAGGTCGACAACAGGCTACACAATTGGTTGGAAACCCACTCCAACCCAGGCTGGCTTCAAACTCATGACCTTTTGGTCAGAGTGATCTTAATGCAGCGGACACTCAGCCAACTGTGCCACAATCCCAGCATTGAGCCCCAACTCCAGCTTCTGGGGTATTTTGGGGCTTGTAGACCTAAACGTAACTTTTCCACATTCTGGCCTGTAAATTCTTTTGTGTAAGAAAACCAGCCCCAAATATATTAATATTACAATCCCAGATTGGAGCATTTTATTCAAACCCACCTACAAGTAAGTAAATTTGTGTTATATGACCTCTACTTTAAACCAAATTGCAAGCTCCTTCTGTAGAAAGAAATAACAGCTTTTCACAGAATTATAGAATAATAGAGTTGGAAGAGACCACATGGCCATCTAGTCCAACCCCCTGCCATGCAGGAAAAGCACAATCAAAGCTTTTAATATACTTTAAGTGAAATAGTCTCTGTTTGCTTTGTACACAGGTTGGGATGACAAATAAAACTTGCAAGCTACAACAAAGCAAAGGAAATGTAGAAGCAAATTGGGCAGTGAGGCAACAAAATAGGCACCCAGCTATAACATCTTCTGACTTCTGTATCAAGAGGTCATAGTTTCCAAGGAAACAAGAAAGTCTCCATGAACATTGTGTCCTAGCCTGAATGGAGGAAACGGTGCATGCTTAATTGATTATAGTTATTAGTTTGACAGCAGCAGTTCCTAAAATCAGAAGTTTTGAAGGTGTTTCAGACCACATTAAGCTTCCATCTCAACCATTTCTCAGTTTCAGCTATGTCAAGGAGATTGTCACTTTCAGCGTACACCATTTAGAGTGTGTACTCCTACTTCAACATTTAAAAATGTGTTAACTATCATTCTGCCAAGAGATGTTGGAAATATTTTCAAAATAGTAATAGGCAATAGATATAAATATTATGGAAACATCAACACTAGGGAATGTGGCATATTTGAAATATATATTTTTTAAAATCCACAACTCATGCTAACTAACAGACAGGTGAAATAACCATTTTCATTCAAATGCAAAAAAGTTAACAGTAACAATTGGGAGGGATAGCCAATACTCCAGAGGACAGGAGCAGGATTCAAAACGATCTTGACAAATTAGAGAGATGGGCCAAAACTAACAAAATGAAGTTTAACAGTGACAAATGCAAGATACTCCACTTTGGCAGGAAAAACAAAATGCAAAGATATAGAATGGGGTGTGCCTGGCTCGAGAGCAGTACGGGTGAAAAAGATCTTGGAGTTCTCGTGGACAACTAGTTAAACATGAGCCAACAATGTGATGTGGCGGCAAAAAAGCCAATGGGATTTTGGTCTGCATTAATAGGAGCATAGTGTCTAGATCTAGGGAAGTAAGGCTACCCCTCTGTTCTGCTCTGGTTAGACCACACCTGGAATATTGTGTCCAATTCTGGGCACCACAATTCAAGAGAGATATTGACAAGCTGGAATGTGTCCAGAGGAGAGCGACTAAAATGATCAAGGGTCTGGAGAACAAGCCCTATGAGGAGCTGCTTAGGGAGCTGGGCATGTTTAGCCTGAAGAAGAGAAGGCTGAGAGGAGATATGATAGCCATGTATAAATATGTGAGAGGAAGCCACAGGGAGGAGGGAGCAAGCTTGTTTTCTGCTTCCTTGGAGACTAGGATGCGGAACAATGGCTTCAAACTACAATAGAGGAGATTCCATCTGAACATGAGGAAGAACTTCCTGACTCTGAGAGCCGTTCAGCAGTGGAACTCTCTGCCCCGGAGTGTGGTGGAGGCTCCTTCTTTGGAAGCTTTTAAACAGGGGCTGGATGGCCATCTGTCAGGCGTGATTTGAATGCAATATTTCTGCTTCTTGGCAGGAGGTTGGACTGAATGGCCCATGAGGTCTCTTCCAACTCTTTGATTCTATGATTCTATGATTCATTGATTCTATGTAAGCAACAAGAAAGAGAAGGAGCTTGTCAGGTCTTGAAAGAAATGGAGTCTACCAACAAGATGCAATTGTTGGTAGAACCGCATGAGACATCTACTGTACATTGTAGATTTTTATTTATTTATCGTGTCAGGAGCAACCAGACAGTTGTATTACATTTTTAACAAAACAAACAAACAGACAGACAAAACACAAAGTTTGCAAGGTTGGTAATTGATTAAATGTCCTTTGACCAGTATCTGGCCACTTGGAGTGCCTCTGGTGTTGCCGCAAGAAGGTCCTCCATTGTGCATGTGGCAGGGCTCAGGTTGCATTGCAGCAGGTGGTCTGTGGTTTGCTCTTCTCCACACTCGCATGTCGTGGATTCCACTTTGTAGCCCCATTTCTTGAGGTTGGCTCTGCATCTCGTGGTGCCAGAGTGCAGTCTGTTCAGCGCCTTCCAAGTCGCCCAGTTTTCTGTGTGCCCAGGGAGTCTCTCATTTGGTATCAGCCATTTGGTTGAGGTTCTGGGTTTGAGCTGCCACTTTTGGACTCTCGCTTGCTGAGGTGTTCCAGCGAGTGTCTCTGTAGATCTTAGAAAACTATTTCTTGATTTAAGTCGTTGACGTGCTGGCTGATACCCAAACAGGGGATGAGCTGGAGATGTCTCTGCCTTGGTCCTGTCACTATTGGCTGCTACTTCCCGGTGGATGGTGCAATACCAGCTAGACCAGTGGTTCTCAACCTGGGGTCCCCAGATGTTTTTAGCCTTCAACTCCCAGAAATCCTAACAGCTGGTAAACTGAGCTACTCCAGTGGTGTAGGGTGCAGACACCCCGTGATAATGCGGCATGTCTCATTAAGAGCCACATCCACTGTTTTAGCGTGGTGAGATGTGTTCCACACTGGGCATGCATACTCAGCAGCAGAGTAGCATAGCACAAGGGCAGATGTCTTCACTGTGTCTGGTTGTGATCCCCAGGTTGTGCCAGTCAGCTTTCGTATGATATTGTTTCTAGCGCCCACTTTTTGCTTGATGTTCAGGCAGTGCTTCTTGTAGGTCAGAGCACGGTCCAAAGTGACTCCCAGGTATTTGGGTGTGTTCCAATGCTCCACTGGGATTCCTTCCCAGGTAATCCTCAGAGCTTGGGATGCTTGTCTGTTCTTAAGGTGAAAGGCACATGTCTGTGTTTTAGATGGATTAGGATCAGCTGGTTTTCCCTGTAATAGGCAGTAAGAGCACCTAGAGCTTCGGAGAGCTTATGTTCAACCATCTCAAAGCTCCCTGTTTGAGCTGTAATGGCATGATCATCAGCATTGTAGATGCCATAGCCCTGTTCCGGTAATGTATCTAAATTATGCAATATCTGAAACAGGTCTGAGGTTGTGCGTGCTACTCTTGCCTCCTGGTATCCAAACCCATTAAGCTGAGCCATAAAGTCAGAGCAGAATTCATAGAATCATAGAATCATAGAATCAAAGAGTTGGAAGAGACCTCATGGGCCATCCAGTCCAACCCCCTGCCAAGAAGCAGGAATATTGCATTCAAATCACCCCTGACAGATGGCCATCCAGCCTCTGTTTAAAAGCTTCCAAAGAAGGATCCTCCACCACACTCCAGGGCAGAGAGTTCCACTGCTGAACGGCTCTCACAGTCAGGAAGTTCTTCCTAATGTTCAGATGGAATCTCCTCTCTTGTAGTTTGAAGCCATTGTTCCGCGTCCTAGTCTCCAGGGAAGCAGAAAACAAGCTTGCTCCCTCCTCCCTGTTGGCTTCCTCTCACATATTTATACATGGCTATCATATCTCCTCTCCTTCTTCAGGCTAAACATGCCCAGTTCTTTAAGCCGCTCCTCATAGGGCTTGTTCTCCAGACCCTTGATCATTTTAGTCGCCCTCCTCTGGACACATTCCAGCTTGTCAATATCTCTCTTGAATTGTGGTGCCCAGAATTGGACACAATATTCCAGATGTGGTCTAACCAAGGCAGAATAGAGGGAGCATGACTTCCCTAATCTAGACACTATGCTCCTATTGATGCAGGCCAAAATCCCATTGGCTTTTTTTGCCGCCACATCACATTGTTGGCTCATGTTTAACTTGTTGTCCACGAGGACTCCAAGATCTTTTCACACGTACTGCTCTCGAGCCAGGCGTCACCCATTCTGTATCTTTGCATTTCATTTTTTCTGCCAAAGTGGAGTATCTTGCATTTGTCACTGTTGAACTTCATTTTGTTAGTTTTGGCCCATTGGCGATCAGATCATTCCCAAACATATTGGCAGTTCTACTTACCCTCAAATGAATGTAAGATGTCTACAGCACCTTTCTTTTGTTAAGACATGCTTTTGTAGTCAATACATGAGCAAAGATCCCACAATTTCAACATTTTAGTACAATTTGCGCCATTTTTACTTTTTGCCTGACGTCTTGAGGACTGATTTGTGATCCCTTTCACATATATACTATTTGGGTGGTTGTAGGGTTTTTGGTTTTGTTTTTTTTTGGGCTATATGGCCATGTTCTAGAGGCATTCTTTCCTGACATTTCACCTGCATCTATTACAACAATCTTCAGAGGTAGTGAGGTCTGTTGGAACTAGGAGAATTGGGTTTTTATACCTGTGGAATGATCAGAGTGGGACAAAGTACTCTTGTCTGTTGGAGCTAGGTGTGAACAGACAAGCTCCAGCAGTCAAGAGTTCTTTGTCCCACCCTGGTCATTAAACAGATATATAAACCCAATTTTCCTAGTTCCAACAGACCTCGCTACCTCTGAGATGCTTGCCATAGATGCAGGCAAAACGCCAGGAGAGAATGCCTCTAGAACATGGCCATATAGCCTGAAAAAACCTACAACAACCCAGTGATTCCGGCCATGAAAGCCTTCGACAATACATATATACTATTTGATTCTCTGATACAGTGACAGAGATTAAGAATGTGGTAGGCTACGTGTATATTGATTATTTACTTACAGTTGCATGACCAGGTATAAGTGGTTTGGACTCTCATAGATATCTTCCAGTGCAACAATATTTTCATGTTTGATCCTGAATAATAGATACAAAAAAGAAATACCAGGGGTAAGTTAAGTGTCCAATGGAAATCCATTCATATAAAAACAATGTGAACCATTCAGAATATTTGCAATTTCATAATAATTCAACACTTGCTGTAGTAAGAGGTGCACATCGGAAGTAGGTAATGTTGGTAAATGCATCTAGTTCTGCTAAAATGTCTTCATATATTGGATTTGCTTTTCCACACACAGTAATGAGCAAAGTCTGGTCAGATCACCCAATGCAATTATATATTGGGCCTAATGGTAGGCAGGGCTACAACTAAGTGGTTTGATGATTCACTTAAATCATTTGGAACCTTGACTATTTGAAACCTCAACTTTTCATAAATAACAAGGCATTTATTTTTCAAACACCAAAGAAAATGGAAGGAGCATGATGTAGCCATGTATAAGTCAACCAAAATGCATGAATTTTGATATGACCTGACCTAAGGGAGCCATCTGACCTTCACCACTGTTGCTATTTTCCTGTTCAAGCTTTCCAAAAGTCCAGAAACAGTGTGGCAGCAAAGAGAATAGATGGGGGGGGGGGGGGTTGTATGGTCCTTTTTGGTTCTCCCACACAATTCACTGTCCTACGCAAGAGAAGATGGTTCCTTTTTTCATAAGAGTTAATGTACAGTTTACCCATTAATATATCAACCTAGGGGTTTTTTTTTCAATTTTTTCACTAAAATTTCTAGACTTATGCATGAGGATTTCCAATATTTTTATCATCAGAAATCAAGTGTACGTTGGACAGTATGTGTGTGCCTTCAAGTCAACTTATGGTGACACCATGTATTTCATAGGGTTTTCTTATGCAAGAAATGTTCAGAAACAATTTTGCTAGTTCCTTCCTTGGAATTATAGCTTATGCTATGGCACCAGCTATTTATTGGCTGCTTCCGATCCAAGGACCAACAAGAGCTAGTTTCAGACTTAACCATGAAAGCACACACTTTAGCTATACGAACCCACACGATCTCTTCATTCATCTGGAGAGGCCCTGCTCTCGATCCCACCAGCATCGCAGGCACGATTGGTGGGGACGAGAGAGAGGGCCTTTTCGGTGGTGGCCCCTCGACTCTGGAACTCGCTCCCTAAAGACATCAGACAGGCCCCAACTCTGGCAGTCTTCAGGAGCAGCTTGAAGACGTGGTTGTTCCAGTGTGCCTTCCCGGAATAATGATCCCATAGCACTTTGTCTTCCAAAGCACTTTATACTTTTAGGTCTGCTCGTATGTCTTCCACAAACGCCACTATCACCTTTTTGTCCATGCCTCAGCACTATTCCAGTCATGCCAGCCACATGACCTTGGAGGTGTCTACAGACAACGCTGGCTCTTTGACTTAGAAATGGAGAAGATTTCATCTCGCTTTCTGTTCCCGTGATCATTGGATTTTGAAAAATGTGGCTTGTTGTGGAAACAAGGATTGGCGATGCAGCTTCAACAGAGACATGATAGCTCTTTCAAGAGAACATTTCCTTTCCTAGGGGTAGATTTCTCTCACTTCCAGTTATCACACCATTGTTCTTAACTATGAGTCATTTGTAAATTGGATGTTTGTTTGCTTATTTATTTATTTATTTATTTATTTACAGTATTCATATTCCGTCCTTCTCACCCTGCAGGGAACTCAGGGCAGATTACAATGTACAATGTACATATACATGGCAAACACTCAATGCCATAGATACACAACATATATAGGCAGACATAGAGGCAATTTAACATTCCAGCTTTTCTTAAGGGTATTCTGGCCACAAGGGGAGCTGTGCCTTCACTGACCATTTCTGACACTGATGACGTACTTCCTCATTCTTTGCATGCTTGCTGGAGATTTTTATGGCCTCGTAAATTAATTAAATTTGCTTCCCCCATAAGTGGTATCTAAATTTCCTACTTGACAGATGCAACTGTCTTTCGGGCTGCAAAGGTCGCCCGCAAGCTACACAAAATTGGTCGGAAGCTCACTCCGACTCGGGCTGGCTTCGAACTCATTACCTTTCGTTCAGTAGTGATCTTCATGCAGCTGACTCCTAGCCAGCTGTGCTACAGTCCCAGTGTAACTCAGGAACTGCCTATATTTTCATAGAATTATAGAACCGTGTTGTGAAAATCTTTGCTACCATAGTTAACAGGAGACAGCAATGTAGCTGAGGTCCAAAACAGATTGGATGAATTTCACAGAATATGGGGGTGTGAAAAATGAATTTATCAGTAGGTGGGAATAATATGATACTCTAGAGTCACACATTAGAACCTAAAGAGCCAGTGTGGCAAATATGTTTGAGTGCTGGACTACGACTCTGGAGACCACTGTTTAATTCCTCACTTGTCAATGGAAATCCACCGGGTTACCTTGGGCAAGTCACACACTTTTCAGCCTCAGAGAACACTGTGATACTGGGTTATGCATCTTCATGACTGCTGCTGCGGTAAGGGTGACCGTCCAGCGTGGCTAAACTTGGTTTGGTCCAACTTGTTCAGGACTCCGCTCCAATTACTGCTTCAGTTTGTAAATACCACAGCAGAATTCACAGCAGATTCACAGTGAGTTTAAGTCCCCCGGGCCAGATCAACTTACACCCAAGAGTATTGAAGGAACTAGCGGAAGTCATCTCGGAACCACTGGCAATCATCTTTGAGAGTTCTTGGAGAACGGGAGAAGTTCCAGCAGATTGGATAAGGGCCAATGTGGTCCCAATCTTCAAGAAGGGAAAAAAGGATGACACAAACAATTACAGTCCGGTCAGCCTCACGTCGATACCAGGCAAGATTCTAGAAAAGATTGCTAAGGAAGTGGTCGGCAAACACTTAGAAACAAATGCGGTCATCGCTAATAGTCAACATAGATTTATCAAAAACAAGTCATGCCAGACTAATCTGATCTCTTTTTTCGATAGAGTTACAAGCTGGGTAGATGCGGGGAATGCCATGGATGTAGCATACCTGGATTTCAGTAAGGCCTTCGACAAGGTCCCCCATGACCTGGCAAACAAACTAGTCCAATGTGGGCTAGGCAAAACTACGGTGAGGTGGATCTGTAATTGGTTAAGTGGACGAACCCAGAGGGTGCTCACTAATGCTTCCTCTTCATCTTGGAAAGAAGTGACAAGTGGAGTGCCGCAGGGTTCCGTCCTGGGCCCGGTCCTGTTCACCATCTTTATTAATGACTTAGATGAAGGGCTAGAAGGCATGATCATCAAGTTGCAGATGACACCAAATTGGGAGGGATAGCCAATATTCCAGAGGACAGGAGCAGAATTCAAAACGATCTTGACAGATTAGAGAGATGGGCCAAAACTAACAAAATGAAGTTCAACAGTGACAAATGCAAGATACTCCACTTAGGCAGAAAAAATGAAATGCAAAGATACAGAATGGGGGACAATGCCTGGCTCGAGAGCAGTATCTTGGAGTCCTCGTGGACAACAAGTTAAACATGAGCCAACAATGTGATGTGGTGGCAAAAAAAGCCAATGGGATTTTGGCCTGCATTAATAGGGGCATAGTGTCTAGATCTAGGGAAGTCATGCTACCCCTCTATTCTGCTTTGGTTAGACCACACCTGGAATATTGTGTCCAATTCTGGGCACCACAATTCAAGAGAGATATTGACAAGTTAGAATGTGACCAGAGAAGGGTTACTAAAATGATCATGGGTCTGGAGAACAAGCCCTATGAGGAACAGCTTAAAGAACTGGGCATGTTTAGCCTGAAAAAGAGAAGACTGAGAGGAGACATGATAGCCATGTATAAATATGTGAGAGGAAGCCACAGGGAGGAGGGAGCAAGCTTGTTTTCTGCCCTGGAGACTAGGACGCGGAACAATGGCTTCAAAGGCTAACAAGAATCATAGAATCAAAGAGTTGGAAGAGACCTCATGGGCCATCCAGTCCAACCCCCTGCCAAGAAGCAGGAATATTGCATTCAAATCACCCCTGACAGATGGCCATCCAGCCTCTGCTTAAAAGCTTCCAAAGGAGCCTCCACCACACTCCAGGGCAGAGAGTTCCACTGCTGAATGGCTCTCACAGTCAGGAAGTTCTTCCTAATGTTCAGATGGAATCTCATTTCTTGTAGTTTAAAGCCATTGTTCCGTGTCCCAGTGTCCAGGGCAGCAGAAAAACTTTCTGACTGTGAGAGCCGTTCAGCAGTGGAACTCTGCCCCTGAGTGTGCTGGAGGCTCCTTCTTCGGAGGTTTTTAAACGGAGGCTAGATGGCCCTCTGTCAGGGGTGCTTTGAATGCAATATTCCTGCTTCTTGGCAGAGGGTTGGACTGGATGGCCCATGAGGTCTCTTCCAACTCTAAGATTCTATGATTCTATGACCCGGGATTTTGGGGCCCTGGTCTCCACCTATCAGTTCCCATATGCTATTTTTATAAACATGGGCTAACTTTCCTTTGCAACATGCAAATGTGTGTGAAGGAAATTAAACCCATTTAAAATTATCATTTAAATGAAGTACCAAATGCTTGTTTTAGTGCAAACTTTATATTTCAACAGCTGGAACAAACAGTGCTAAACCACCACTGGCACAGATACAGAGGGCTCGGAGTTCTTGCTGTTTAGGTTATGACTTTCAGAAAAAGAAACATACAAACCACCATCTAATTAGCTCCTCAAAGGCAAACCCTCTCAGGGATTATTACTTAAAGTGGTTCTAAACAATTTCCAGTGTGCATAATTAATTTTCATTATCCCCCGCCCCCAAATGAGGAATCATTTAGCTGTAAGGAATAGAATATTAATTAAGACAAACAAGAGATATTGCCTCAAAGAGGGAAGGGATGTTTAAGGAAATGTAAGAAATCAGCAAGAATCCATAGTGGAGAGGAGGGTGTGGGGAGGATCAGTGAATAGGAAATTCCAAGGCAAATATTCTTGATCATTGCAAATACAAAAAATTAGGATAGAATGACTTAGTCACTGTGGACACATATCCTCTTTCTTTGACCAAGGTGTAAGACCACAACTGTGAGAAATAAAGGACTCGATGACAGATTTCTTTGTAATGCAATTGCTTACACTATGTGTGTGTAAAGTATAAGTACACAAAACCTGAAAATCCAGAGTCTATTCTTTATTTTCAGCCACTCACTTACTGATAGCTTGAGTGTAGCTGCTTCCTTCCTCTGTGACATGATATGAAGAGACGGAAGTTGGGAAGATGGATAAGAGCATACTATGGAGAAGGCCATCTGGTCTTGTGGGAAATCAAAATTGTAGGATGACCACTATTTGAATGGAATGTGCCCAGTAGAGGGGGTGGGATTGGGGAATGATAGAATCATAGAGTTGGAAGAGACCAGTCCAATCCCCTGCCAAGAGGTAGGAAAATTGCATTCACATCACCCCTGACAGATGGCCATCCAGCCTCTGTTTAAAAGCCTCCAAAGAAGGAGCCTCCACCACACTCCAGGGCAGAGAGTTCCACTGCTGAACAGCTCTCACAGTCAGGAAGTTCTTCCTCATGTTCAGATGGAATCTCCTTTCTTGCAGTTTGAAGCCATTGTTCCTTGTCCTAGTCTCCAGGGAAGCAGAAAACAAGCTTGCTCCCTCCTCCCTGTGACTTCCTCTCACATATTTATACATGGCTATCATGTCTCCTCTCAGCCTTCTCTTCTTCAGGATGAACATGCCCAGCAATTTAAGCTGCTCCTCATAATGCTTGTTCTCCAGACGCTTGATCATTTTAGTCGCCCTTCTCTGGAGACATTCATTCTAGGTTGGTCTGCTTAACCAATTACAGATCCACCTAATCGTAGTTTTGCCTAGCCCACATTGCCAGAAGGTCATGAGGGATCTTATCAAAGGCCTTACTGAAATCCAGGTACGCTACATCCACGGCATTCCCCGCATCTACCCTGCTTGTAACTCTATGGAAAAAAGAGATCAGATTAGTCTGGCATGATTTGTTTTTGATAAATCCGTGTTGACTATTAGCGATGACCGCATTCATTTCTAAATGTTTGCAGACCACTTCCATAATAATCTTTTCCATAATCTTGCCTGGTATTGACATGAGGCTGACCGGACGGAAATTGTTTGGGTCATTAGGAGTTTGACGGGAAACCTTTAGAACCATCTTCTTTACAGCTGTGGTATGACAGAATAAACCTGTTTTCAAATATTATTCTTTGTGAGCTTGCCTTTCATTCCAAGA
>NW_026847549.1:112142587-112163007 GCF_025583915.1 Anolis sagrei ordinatus | reverse complement strand
ACAGCGGCCAAGCACTCGTCCAGCACCCGAGAGGCCTCCTTGGAATTAGGTGGAAAAGAGTAGTAGAGTTGTTGAAGACAACAAATGGGATACTGGTATTTTGGATGTCTACATGAAACCGCTGGGTGAGATCATCCGGAGTTTTGGAGTTGGGTGCCATCTCTACGCAGATGACACACAACTCTACTACTCTTTTCCACCTAACTCCAAGGAAGCCCCTCAGGTGCTGGACGAGTGTCTGACCGCTGTGGCTGTCTGGATGAGGAAGAACAATTTCACTTTGTTAGAGAAGTCTCTGGACACTGCATGTCATTTTTCTGTGTGCTGGATTTAGTAGAGAGTTGAAGACGATTTGAAAGATTATGGCTTGAAGGCATCATTAGAGGAACCACTATGAGAAGGATCAGGGGTGCTGAACTTGCAATCATCTTTGGGTTAGTGTTAATGGCTTATAGTTATGACTGATTAAGCTACAGGCAGTTACCTAGTTACAAATATCCGACTTACAAATGACTCATAGTTAAGAACAGGGGTGAGACAACAGGAAGTGAGAGAAATCTACCCCTCGGACGGGAATTTCACTCCTGAAAGAGTGATCATGGCCAAAAGGTAGCTCCACTGGAGTTTTATCAGCAATCCTTGTTTCCACAACAAGCCAAATTTTTCAAAATCTAAATATCAAAGGAACAGAAAGTAAAGTGAAATCTGAACAGGGGCACCGACAGCAAAACAAACACCATGGGATGCTAATCCTTTCCTATGGTATCCAAAAACAAACTAACTATCTATCTATCTATCTATCTATCTATCTATCTATCTATCTATCTATCTATCTATCTATCTATCTATCTATCTATCTAAACCGTTCTGACCCAGACTACCTGTCCGAACATATCTCTTGCCACAAACCATCATGAAGTTTAAGATCTTCAGGAGAGGCCCTGCTCTCGATCCCACCACTATCGCAAACACGGTTGATGGGGATGAGAGACAGGGCCTTCTCAGCAGTGGCCCCCCGCCTATGGAACGCCCTCCCTAGAGATATCAGATTGGCCACCTCCCTCTTGTCTTTTAGAAGGAAAATCAAGACCTGGTTATGGGACCAAGCGTTTGATCAGTGAGCAGCAAGTGGAAGAAGATCACACAACTTATGGCAATGAATTGACCCGGACTGGTTTTTTGGATTTCGATTTTAATGGATGTGTCTTAATTAATTCTTGTTTTAATTGTTGTTTTAATTTTTAATATTTTGATTGTACTGTGGTTGTTTTTATGATGCTAGCATCGTATGATGCTTTTGTTAGGCCGCCCTGAGTCCCCCTTCGGACATTGTTATATAAAATATATAATATAAATCTATATAAATAAAAATGTAATGTTCGTTTGTGGGATTAACAGAACTCAAAAACCACTGGACGAATTGACACCAAATTTGGACACAAGACACCTAACAACCCAATGTATGTCCTTCACTCATAAAAATGATTTTGTCATTTGGGAGTTGTAGTTGCTGGGATTTATAGTTCACCTACAATCAAAGAGCATTCTGAACTCCAACAATGATGGAATTGGGCCAAACTTAGCACACAGAACTCCCATGACCAGCAGAAAATACTGGAAGGGTTTGGTGGACATTGACCTTGAGTTTTGGAGTTGTAGTTCACCTACATCCAGAGAGCACTGTGGACTCAAACAGTGATGATCTGGACCAAACTTGGCACGAATATATGTCCAAATATGAACACAGATGGAGTTTGGGGAAATAGACCTTGACATTTGGGAGTTGTAGTTACTGGGATTTATAGTTCTCCTACAATCAAAGAGCATTCTGAACCCCACTAATGACAGAATTGGGACAAACCTCCCACACAGAACCCCCACGACCAACAGAAAATACTTAAGGCCATCCAGTCCAACTCCCTTCAACAAGGCAAGAAAATGTAATCAGAGCCCTCCTGACAAAGAGCCATCCAGTCATATAGATAGATAGATAGATAGATAGATAGATAGATAGATAGATAGATATGATTTACACACAGAGATAGATATAGTATCAGATATTTGGAAGGGACCCCTAAAGAAGGACAATTATATGTTGCATGTTCCAGGGTGGGCAAACCAGACACTCTCCACATCAACACTGACAAAGAAACAGCAAGAAATACTGTTTACCCACAAGCATAAATAAATTACATATATTAGAAACCAACCCTTTCTCATTACTTTATTTTCCAGATCACTAGACTGGGCCACAGCAACGCGTGGCAGGGGACGGCTAGTAAATAAAAATAAATAAAAATATCTATCCATCTGGCTGGAGTTACACTTTAAAATGACGTACCTATTCCGACTTACACACAAATTCTACTTAAGAACAAACCTACAGGACTTATCATGTTTGTAACTTGGGGACTGCCTATATAGTGTTTGCTGTGCAGATTCTTTTGTAGCTCTGTGTATACATTAGAAATACTTCACAAATCTATAGTTGGCACAGCCACTTGTGCAGTTTCTATTATAATACAAAAAAAAAATGAAAAGGAAAGTATTCCCACCAAAACATTCTGGTTGAAGTAGGTATATTGACACCCATTAATATGAAATGTGTATGTATCTTGTTGTGCATTGAGTACAGTGGGTCTGGGGGACTAGCATAATGTCATTTTGAACTTTTACTTTTTAATCTTAGGCAAATTTTAGCAGCTGATAAGTAGGTGTTAATGTAAAATGCAGAATGTAGCGCTTGTTGGCAAGTATGAAGAGTTTCTTTTCAGTGATGGAAAAGAGGGGGAGAAGGCTTAGTGAGAAATAGCTGAGATGGTGGCCTTCGTGATGCTTGTATCCTACGTGGTTGTGACTCAGAGCTGGTGGGGTAGCTGTGAAACCCAGATGCATTTTGTGTGGGTTCAAGGAAAGCCCACCTTCCAGTGCCTAGAGCTCTTTCAACATTAAGAATAGACAGTTATAACACATACCACACATTCAGGAAAGGCACAGAGTGACAGTTCTGTCTCTTAAAGCAGTTTTCCTATTGTGGTGGTTTAAACAAAATCTTAAGTGCTCTGTCGCAGAGTAAATCATAATGTGTCGGATTCTGAGTAATACTGCAATTTTCAACACAGAAATGTGTGATTGACTTGATTTCTATCATATTTTCTTTTCCCTGAAGAATTGGGAAAATCATGATAATATAGAAACTGATTATGTGTTATGGCAAATACCTAAGTAGCTCATTGATTAAAGTTTCCATCTAGGGATACAAAAAGATTGTTGCTATCAACATCTTTATTAATGACTTAGATGAAGGGCTAGAAGGCATGATCATCAAGTTTGCAGACGACACCAAATTGGGAGGGATAGCCAATACTCCAGAGGACAGGAGCAGAATTCAAAACGATCTTGACAGATTATAGAGATGGGCCAAAACTAACAAAATGAAGTTCAACAGTGACAAATGCAAGATACTCCACTTTGGCAGAAAAAATGAAATGCAAAGATACAGAATGGTTGACGCCTGGCTCGAGAGCAGTACGTGTGAAAAAGATCTTGGAGTCCTCGTGGACAACAAGTTAAACATGAGCCAACAATGTGATGTGGCGGCAAAAAAAGCCAATGGGATTTTGGCCTGCATCAATAGGAGCATAGTGTCTAGATCTAAGGAAGTAATTCTACCCCTCTATTCTGCTTTGGTTAGACCACATCTGGAATATTGTGTCCAAGTCTGGGCACCACAATTCAAGAGAGATATTGACAAGCTGGAATGTGTCCAGAGGAGGGCGACTAAAATGATCAAGGGTCTGGAGAACAAGCCCTATGAGGAGCGGCTTAGGGAACTGGGCATGTTTAGCCTGAAGAAGAGAAGGCTGAGAGGAGATATGATAGCCATGTATAAATATGAGAGGAAGCCACAGGGAGGAGGGAGCAAGCTTGTTTTCTGCTTCCCTTGGAGACTAGGACATGGAACAATGGCTTCAAACTACAAGAGGAGATTCCATCTGAACGAGGAAGAACTTCCTGACTGTGAGAGCCGTTCAGCAGTGGAACTCTCTGCCCGAGTGTGGTGGAGGCTCCTTCTTTGGAAGCTTTTAAGCAGAGGCTGGATGGCCATCTGTCAGGGGTGATTTGAATGCAATATTCCTGCTTCTTGGCAGGGGGTTGGACTGGATGGCCCATGAGGTCTCTTCCAACTCTTTGATTCTATGATTCTATGATTCTATGATTCATGCGGATAAGTCCTGTGTGACTTAACAATTAAAGAAAGTGGTTACTAATGATTGGCTATGTTTTGAATTTATTCTAGCATGTGAAGTTAAAACTCTTTGACAGGTGGAAAAATGATGATAAACTTCTGCATATACTCATGTCGAAGTCTAAAAAAATACAGTATATACTTGAGTATAAGCCGACCCGAATATAAGCCGAGACACCTAATTTTACCACAAAAAACTGGGAAAATGGATTGACTCGAATATAGACCGAGGGTGGAAAATGCAGCAGCTACTGGTAAATTTCAAAATAAAAATAGATACCAATAAAATTATATTATTGGTATCTATTTTTATTTTATTTAATATTTTATGTATTTTATTTATATTTATTTAATATAATAATATAATAGAAATAAAATAATATTTTTATTTATTTAATATTTTATTTAATATTTAGGCATCAGTAGGTTAAATGTTTTTGAATATTTACATAAAACTGTAATTCAAGATAAGACTGATCAATTTTGATTAAACATTATTCTAACCTTCTTCAATGTAAATATGCTTACATGTCCTCCAATAATAATAGAGTAAAATAATAATAATAATAATAATAATAATAATAATAATAGAGTAAAATAACGGAATGTAATAATAACAATACAGTAAAACAGTGGTTCTCAACCTTCCTAATGCTGCAACCCCTTAAGACAGTTCCTCGTGTTGTGGTGACCCCCAAATATAAAA
Organism: Anolis sagrei ordinatus; assembly: GCF_025583915.1. Taxonomy (NCBI): domain Eukaryota; kingdom Metazoa; phylum Chordata; class Lepidosauria; order Squamata; family Anolidae; genus Anolis; species Anolis sagrei. Next base: position 112,158,052 of record NW_026847549.1, on the reverse strand, counting down.
TTATTTTTGTTGCTACTTCATAACTGTAATTTTGCTACTGTTATGAATTGCAATGTAAATATCTGATCTGCAGGATGTATTTTCATTCACTGGACCAAATTTGGCACGAATACCCGATATGCCCAAATTTGAATACTGGTGGGGTTGGGGTAAGATTGATTTTGTCATTTGGGAGTTGTAGTTGCTGGGATTTATAGTCCACCTACAATCAAGGAGCATTCCGAACCCCACCTACAATGAAATTGAACCAAACTTGTCACACAGAACTCCCATAACCAACAGAAAATACTGGAAGGGTTTGGTGAGCATTGATCTTGAGTTTTGGAGTTATAGTTCACCTACATCCAGAGAGCACCGTGGACTCAAATAATGATGGATCTGGGCCAAACTTGGCACGAATACTCAATGTACCCAAATGTGAACACCGGTGGAGTTTGTGGAAAATAGACCTTGACATTTGGAAGTTGTAGTCGCTGGGATTTATAGTATACCTGCAATCAAAGAGCATTCTGAACCCCACCAATGATAGAATTGAGTCAAACTTCCCACATAGAACCCCCACAACCAACAGAAAATACTGTATTTTCTGATGGTCTTTGGTGACCCCTCTGACACCCCCTCATGACCCCCCCAGGGGGTCCCGACCCCCAGGTTGAGAAACGCTGCAGTAAAATAATAAATGTAACAATAACAATAATAAATAGAGTAAAATAATAACAATAATAAAATAATAAATGTAATAATAATAACAACAACTAAGTAAAATAATAAATAACATTGACTCGAGTATAAGCCGGGGGAGACTTTTTCAGCCTAAAAAAAGGACTGAAAAACTAGGCTTATACTCGAGTATATACAGTACTTCAAAAATCAAACCAGTAAATCTAAAGTACAGGTAAATACTGTACTTTAGCTCTTACCAAAAAGGAACCATACATTTCTCTGGCCCACAAGATCTCTTCCATCTCAAGGATTCTAGAGTACTGAAAGGCATAGTCAATCCTGGGGAAAACCTATGGTACACTGACCCTCCTCTACTCTTTCCATTGCAACACCTCTTTTGACCTTTTTAATACCTGGACATGAAAATGACAGCATTAGCAGCATCTCTTCGTATTTATTTATTTATTTATTTACTTTACTTTACTTGTATACCGCAGTTTCTCAGCCCAACAGGCGACTCAACGCGGTTTACAACAAGGATAAGAATCAATCAACGATATACAATTTAAAACCATAAAAGTATAATATACAATATTGACACAACAATAGACAACACAATGCATCTCATAACTAGAGTCGTGATCCAATCCGTCGTCCAAATTTCCATTCCTGTAATCATCACATTCATTGCACTGTTTAACCGAATGCCCGTTCAAACATCCAAGTTTTTAATCTTCTTCGGAACACCATTAGCGAGGGGGCTGATCTTACCTCCATAGAAAGGGCGTTCCACAGCCGGGGGGCCACCACAGAAAAGGCCCTGTCTCTCGTCCCCACCAGCCGCACCTGTGAAGCAGGCGGGATAGAGAGCAGGGCCTCCCCAGAAGATCTTAGGGTCCTGGCGGGCTGATAGGCAGAGATACGTTCGGATAGGTAACTTGGGCCAGAACTGTATCAAAGGAGTGACAAGACAGTATTGGGGATTGGTTCATCTTTTAGGTTTTCATAGGTTATCATCTTTTACCACTCTATACAGAGAAGGAGGTTGTTCCTTTTTTCATATAGACCATATAGACTTTCGTTCCTTCTCTCCTTCTTTCCCTCTTTCATTTTTTTTGTTTCCTTGTCTCCTTCCTTCCTTCTCTACTTTTCTTTCCTTCTCTCCTTTCCCTCTTTCTCTTCCTCCTTCTCTCCTTCCTTTCCTTCCTTCCTTCCTTCCTTCCTTCCTTCCTTCCTTCCTTCCTTCCTTCCTTCCTTCCTTCCCCCTTTCTGTGTATGTGTTTTGTGTGTACCTATATGTGTGTATATATTTCTGTATATATTTGTGTATATGTGTGTTTGTGTACATATGTGGTTTTGTGCATGAGTTGTAATGTTTGGGTTTTTTTGCTTTTTAAGTTTCTTCTGCTGTATTTTCCAGTGTTTTTATGAGTGATGGTCACTCGTTGGCCTGATAGGTGTATTCTGTCCAAATTTCATGTCAATTTGTTCAGTGGTTTTTGAGTTATGTTAATCCCACAAACGAATATTACATTTTTATTTATATAGATTTATTATGGCTGCAGCATTTTACGTTAAGATGCTTTGAGTCTCCTACAGGAGAAATAAAAGTGAGTTATGAATAATAATAATAATCATCATCATCATCATCATCATCATCTAGATAAATAAAAATGTAATGTTCATTTGTGGGATTAACAGAACTCAAAAACCACTGGAGAATTGACACCAAATTTGGACACAAGACACCTAACAACCCAATGTATGTCCTTCACTCAAAAAAATTGATTTTGTCATTTGGGAGTTGTAGTTGCTGGGATTTATAGTTCACCTACAACCAAAGAGCATTCTGAACCTCACCAACGATGGAATTGAACCAAACTTGGCACACAGTTCTCCCATGACCAACAGAAAATACTGTAAGGGTTTGATGGGCATTGATCTTGTGTTTTGGATTTGTAGTTCACCTACATACAGAGAGAATTGTGGACTCACAATGATGGATTCTGGACAAACTCTACACGAATACTCAATATTGCCCAAATGTGAACACTGGTGGAGTTTGGGGAAAATACAATCTTGACATTTGGGAGTTGTAGTTGCTGGGATTTATAGTTCACCTACAATCAAAGAGCATTCTGAACCCCACCAACGATGGAATTGAACCAAACTTGGCACACAGTTCTCCCATGACCAACAAAAAAAACTGGAAGGGTTTGGTGAGCAGTGTCCTTTAGTTTTGGAGTTGTAGTTCACCTACATCCAGAGATCACTGTGGACTCAAACAATGATGGATCTGGACCAAACTCTACACAAATACTCAATATGCCCAAATGTGAACACTGGTGAGAGTTTGGGGAAAATAGAATCTTGACATTTGGGAGTTGTAGTTGCTGGGATTTATAGTTCACCTACAATCACAGAGCATTCAGAACCTCACAAATGATAGAATTGGACCAAATCTCCCACACAGAACCCCCATGTGGGCCACCACAACGCGTGGCAGGGGACGGCTAGTCAGATAATAAAACCATAACAAAATCAGTAAGAACATGAACATTACAGTCTCCTATTTAAAACATTGTCCAATCACATCATTCAACCATTCCATTTTCCTATGTATTCGGAAATGCCTGCTCAAAGAGCCAAATCTTGACTCTCTAGAATTTCTCGCTACCTGTTGTCTCACCCCTGATCTTAACTATGAGTTGCTTGTAAGTGGGATGTTTGTAAGCTGGAGACTGTGTGATACATTATTGTGTAACAGGTTAATCATTTATTGTGAATAACTTCAGGCGCTATTGACTCTAAAATTTTAATGCCCAGATAAATTAACACATTTGAGATTTTATATTAACTTACTGCTTCATCCTTGAAAGATTTATAAGGTAGTCCCCCGCCCTTTTTTATTCCTTTGGTTTTCCATCTCATTAGGCACGTTAATAATTAAACAGCTGAGGCATAGATTTGTTTCTCCTCGTGCAATTTATCTTCCAGTCACTCCAAAGATCTCTAATTAACCAGTCCACAAGTAGAGATGACAATTTCGCTGCATCTGTTGGTACCACCAGCACTTCTTGCACACAGGAATGAATATTTATTATCATTAGTACTATAACGTTGGTGCTCGAAAGACACCAAATAGAGCCACCGATCTGCAAGGCTGCAAGTGAAAGAGCGAACTGTCGTGACTCATACTTGAAACAGCAGAATCTGTATTGGAATCCATATATAACTTGAACGTGCACTGTTCTGTCGCTCGCTGGGCTTGAAACGAATTGCCTTTAAAACAGGACGTGCAACTTTAGCCCAGCGGGAAGCCAGGGGGCCCGAAGAGAAATTCTTAAGGATTTTCACCATAAACAGTCTTTAGAGGACTTGTGAAATATAACAAAGTCTTTTATTGGTGAACAATCAACAGAAACTTCTTTTGTCTTCAAAAGGTTAAACAAATGCTTCCAGGCTTTTGTGCAACTGGTGGCTTCTAACTGTTACTTTTACTCTAAAGGAAAATCCCTTTCCAAACTTCTCCCAGGCTAACTGTGATCCTAAACCTAACTGCGTCTCAAAACCGAGTGGACCTACCAGTAGGCCTGTAGTCCGGGAATTAAGTGCAGTGTGTAGCAGGCAGCAACAATAATAGATACTAGGGCTGGGCAACCACGGAAAAATTTGTTTCTAAACTCGATTCGTTTTTAGGGGTTTTTTGCGTTTCAATTTTTAAAAGAATTCCGAAATTTTCCTTAAATTTTTTTCGATATTTACGAAATTTCGTAAATTACGAATCAATTACGAATCGATTTCGAAACAATTACGAATCGATTCGTTAATGGCGGGCGCGATCGCGCAAATACGCTAAAAAAACCTCCAAATGGGACAGGAAGCTTCCCTCTCCCTCTGTTGTTGACTGTTGGTGTGATAATTTATTTTTTTTCACTGAGAAAACAAACAGCAACCCTAAAACTTGCACCAGACATGCGGAAATAATAACGAATCGATTTCAAAACAATTACGAAACAATTACAAAACGAATTGAAAAAATTCGTTTCGTTTTTTAGTTGCTCCTGAATGGTTCAATATCGCTTCGTTATAAAAAAAATAACGAATTAATAACGAATTACGAAATTAACGAACGATATCGCCCAGCCCTAATAGATACGGGTTTATGACTGTTCATTTCTGGGGCCTATTAAGAGGAAGTGACCTGGGTAATTGGTAGGAAGAATAAGGCCATATTCAACAATGTCTAGGGCTGAGCTAGAACTAGTCATTCTCAAATGCTTGTTGAAATCACCAGGTCTTCAAGCTCTTACAAAAGGAGGAGAGGGATGGGGCCTGTCTAATTTCCCTGGAGAGAGCGTTCCAGAGGCAGGGGCCACCACCGAGAAGGCCCTCTCTCTCATCCCCACCAACCATACCTGTGACGGTGGTGGGAGTGAAAGGGGGTCACCCCGGAAGATCTTAGAGTTTGCGCCGGTTCATAGAAGGAGATGTGATTGTGAAAATAGGCGGGGCCCAAACCATTTAGGGCTTTATAGGTCATGACCTGCACCTTGAATTTGGTGTACTTTATTAAGGAGTACTGGTGAAAGGGTTGGATTCTCCACATCTGCGGAGAATAGCACCATCCTGGTGAAGAGAATATGGCATCTAGTTTTGTCTTCACAGTAAAGAACCGTAACAGTGTCAACAACTCAAAGCTCTTCAACTCCCAACCTGAAATGCCAGGAGAAATTTTCAAAATGTCCGTTTTGATACTCTGGCATGTGAGTACTTGGCAACTTTAATGCACCACCCAGCTCACATATGAAGTTCAAGTCTTGAACAGATGTGAAGACTGGTTCACAGTTTATTGTTGGCTCTCCTCCAAGACAGCAGTTGCACATGTGTCTGCGTGTGTTTCTGCATGTGGAAAAATCAAGACCCACTATATGTGTTTCTTCTACCATCCCACTTCTGAAACAGAGCTTTCTTCCATAACTGAAACGGAGCTCCCTTCCACCTTGCCAGTCTGTGTTTGATGCATGTAATGGCACATGTTTGTTCTGCAAGGTTTATCTTTTGCTAAGTGGGCTTTGATCTCTTTTGCCCTAGTGCTGGAAGGTCATATAATCAATATAAATTAGTGTACGCCTGCACACACATGCACGGTCATCACTTTGTTGTGATTGTACTCTTATGCCATTGTATCCATGGATACAGACACTACTTTCCTGTGGATGAGTTTAATGCCCATTTTTTTGCACGCAGCACTGGCTCCAGCTATAATGTTTCTGTGTGGCATAGCTTACACAATAGCACAATTAAAAATGTCAATGGCTCACACTTACAATAGTCCATAAATAGTCAATGCACAGAACAACTGTGACTCCAGCTAGATAAATACTATGGCACAGACTGAATCTACATTGCCATATAATGCAGTTTCAGAATGCAGATTAACTGAATTGAACTGGATTATATGAGTCTACAGTGCTCGGGAAAGTGGAAGTCAAAAGGAAGAGGGGCCGACCAAGGGCAAGATGGATGGATGGCATCCTTGAAGTGACTGGACTGACCTTGAAGGAGCTGGGGGTGGGGACGGCCAACAGGGAGCTCTGGCGTGGGCTGGTCCATGAGGTCACGAAGAGTCGGAGACAACTGAACGAATGAACAACAGTGCCATATAGTGCCATATAGTGAAACTTATGACAGTGTAGATGGAGCTCCTCCCACCCTCCCTGATGCCCATCTCAACTCCTCTGGACACTCTGTTTTCTTAAAAAAAAACTGGTGGGTTGCCAGTTATAGAAGTCCCCAGCAGTAGCAAATTGCTTTTTAAGTAGATCTCAGGATTTCTCTGTATTGTTTGATAATTTTTAAAAAGCCTTTCCCCTCCTCTCATAATCAGAACTGAACATCCAGCTACTTCTGGAAGGGCAGATTAGCCTATGGATTGAAGTTCTATCAAACATAAGACAAATAGTGGGGGAATACTTCAGGAAAGCGCTACTCATTATTTCAGTATTTGAAAGAATAAGGACTCGATAAATAAAAATCTTATTATTATTATTATTATTATTATTATTATTATTAACTTTATTTATACCCCGCAAAATCTCCCGAAGGACTCGATACAGCTTACAAAGGCCAAGGCCGCCAACAAACAACAACATACAATATAATAGAAACAGACATCACAAAAGCAGAACAAATCAAACAATAGCAAAATAACAACAATAGCAGTACATCAAGACATTATTAAAACTGGTTCGGCCGGTGCACTGGGTACAAGGGATTAAAAGTGCTGAAATGGCAGGAGGCACGTAGGATTTCAAGTGCGGTGTGCAGTAACGATTTGTTATGCTAAGGTGCTATTTGGACTTGGGGTGGGGATTCCTAATCTGAGAAGGCACAACGGAACAGCCAAGTTTTTAAATTCCTTCTGAAAACGGCTAGAGTAGGGGCCTGTCTGAGATCTTTTGGGAGGGCGTTCCAAAGTCGGGGGGCCGCCACAGAAAAGGCCCTGTCCCGTGTCCCCACCAAGCGCACTTGCGACATAGGTGGGATCACGAGCAGGGCCTCTCCAGATGACCGGAGCGAGCGTGTGGGTTCGTAGATAGTGATGCGGTCACGCAGGTAGGGTGGTCCCAAACCGTTTAGGGCTTTGTAGGTAAGCACCTGCACCTTGAATTGGGCTCGGAAAATAAACGGCAGCCAGTGGAGCTCCTTAAACAGAGGGGTAGACCTCTCTTGATAATGAGCCCCAGTTAGCATCCTGGCAGCTGCCCGCTGGACCAATTGAAGTTTCCGAGCCGTCTTCAAGGGCAGCCCCACGTAGAGCGCATTGCAGTAATCCATTCTAGAGGTGACCAAGGCGTGGACCACCCCGGCCAGATCAGCCTTCACGAGGTATGGTCGCAGTTGGCGCACAAGTCTCAGTTGCGCAAAGGCCCTCCCGGATACTGCCGACACCTGAGCCTCAAGTGTAAGCGAAGAATCCAAGAGGACGCCCAAACTGCGGACCTGTGGCTTTAGGGGGAGTGTAACCCCGTCCAACACAGGTGACCACCCTATACCCCGATCCGGTTTACGATCGACCAGGAGGACCTCTGTCTTATCGGGATTGATCTTCAGCTTGTTCCTCCTCATCCAGATCGACACAGCGGCCAGGCACTCGTCTAGCACCCGAGAGGCCTCCTTGGAGTTAGGTGGAAAAGAGTAGTAGAGTTGTGTGTCATCTGCATAGAGATGGCACCCAACTCCAAAACTCCGGATGACCTCTCCCAGCGGTTTCATGTAGATGTTAAAAAGCATGGGAGACAGAATAGAGCCTTGCGGGACCCCACAGGTCAAAGGCCAGGGGTCCGAGCAGGCATCTCCCAGCTTCACCATCTGGGATCGACCCTCCAGAAAGGACCGGAGCCACGACAGAACCGTGCCCCCAAGGCCCATCCCAGAGACCAGAAGGATACCATGATCGATGGTATCGAAAGCCGCTGAGATGTCCAAGAGAACCAGCAGGGTCACACTCCCCCGTCCAGCTCTCTGCGGAGGTCATCCACCAAGGCGACCAAGGCTGTCTCGGTGCCATGACCAGGCCTGAAACCAGACTGTGACTGATCTAGGTAGTTGGTATCGTCTAGGAAGCTCTGGAGCTGGGAGGCGACCACCCGCTCCAGCACCTTACCCAAAAAAGGGAGGTTGGAGATTGGCCTGTAGTTATTCAGCACCGTGGAGTCAAGGGAAGCTTTTTTGATAAGTGGGCGAACCACGGCCTGCTTCAAATTAGATGGAAAAATTCCTTGCTCCAACGATGCATTAATAATCATTACAAACCAGTCAAGCAACCCCCCTCTGGCTGATTTAATGAGCCAAGATGGGCATGGGTCTAGAGATGAAGTGGTCGCCCTCACAGCCCCAAGAATCTCCTCCACGGTTTCAGGAAGAACAAGCCTAAAAGAATCCCACAATATTGGACAAGCAGGTGCCTCCGTCACCTCTCCTGGCACTGCGATGGAATTGGAGTCGAGCTCGAGACGTATCTGGGCGACTTTATCTGCAAAATGGTGTGCGAAATCGTGACACCGAGCTGCTGGGTCATCAGTGAGCTCCTCCACCACAGGTGGGTGGAGGAGTTCCCCCACGACCCGAAACAGCTCCGATGATCTATTTGCTGCAGACGCTATACGAGTGGTCGTGAATGATTTCCTGGCCACCCGTATAGCCACGGAGTATGCCTTAAGAGAGGCTTTAGCCCGTGCTCGATCAGAGATCTCGAGATTTCCTCCATTTGCGCTCTAGCCCCCTTCTCGTATGCTTCATCACAGCCAGCTCCTCAGTGAACCAAGGAGATGGCCCTGTCACGGCGCAACGAGATGGGGCGTTCAGGTGCGATCGTATCTAACGCCCTGGACATCTCCCCATTATAGAGAGCCACCAAGGCGTCGATAGAATCGCCAGGCTCCATGGCAGGAAGAACCCTAAGATTCCTCAGGAATCCATCCGGATCCATCAGTCTCCTAGGGCGGACCATCTTAATTTGTCCTCCACCCCTGCGGAGGTTTAGGGTCGCAGTAAGTCTAAATGTGATCAGATGATGGTCAGACCATGACACTGGAAGGATGTTTTGATCTTCCACTCTGAACGATTCGTCGTCCGCCACAAAGACAAGGTCGAGAGTATGCCCAGCTTGATGCGTGGGGCCAGATATTATCTGTGACAGTCCTATGGCCGTCATGGTGGCCATAAAGTCCTGAGCTGCGCCAGATAAAGTGGTCTCAGCGTGGATGTTAAAGTCTCCCAGCACCACCAGGCGCTGGGAGACCAAGGCCGAATTAGAGACCACCTCCGCTAACTCAGACAGGGAAGCTGCTGGATCTCGGGGTGGGCGATACACCAGCAGGAACCCCACACTGTCACGGCTCCCCACCTTCAAGTGGACACATTCAAACCCAGAGGCTTGCGGGACGACGCATCTGGTCACGGCGATGGATTGCCGGAAGACCACTGCGACCCCTCCTCCCCGCCCCCCTTGTCTGGCCTGTTGGTGCACTCCAAAACCTGGAGGACACAGCTGGGAGAGGTTTACACCCCCCACCTCGTCCAACCAGGTCTCGGTGATGCATGCCAGATCCGCCCTCTCATCCAGGATCAAGTCCTGGATGGCCGCGGTCTTACCATTTACGGATCTGGCATTGATCAACAGGACCTTATTTATTTATTTATTTATTTACTACTCTTGTATACCGCCGTTTCTCAGCCTACAATGGCGACTCAACGCGGTTTACATCACTAAAACAGCAACAATATACAATTTAAAAGCATAAAAAACATAAAAACATATACCATAAACAGTATTGGGCCACCAATACAATCGAAGCATCTCTTAACTAAAAAAACGTAATCCAATCTCATCGTCCGTGATTGCCGATCCTTGGTCATTAACTTCGTTGCATTATTTTAACCAAATGCTTGTTGAAACATCCATGTTTTTAGTTTTTTTCTAAATGCCATCAATGAAGAGGCAGATCTTATCTCTACAGGGAGGGCATTCCAAAGCCGGGGGGCTACCACAGAAAAGGCCCTATCTCTCGTTCCCACGAGCCGCACCTGTGAAGCAGGTGGGATAGAGAGAAGGGCCTCCCCTGAAGATCTTAGGGTCCTGGTGGGCTGATAGGCCGAGATACGTTCGGATAGATATGTTGGGCCAGAACCGTTTAGGGCTTTAAAGGCCAATGCCAGCACTTTGAATTGGGCCCGGTAGCAAATCGGAAGCCAGTGGAGCTGGTACAGCAGGGGAGTTGTGCGCTCCCTACGTCCCGCTCCAGTTAGTACCATGGCCGCCGCACGTTGGACTAGTTGTAGCTTCCGAGCCGTCTTCAAAGGCAACCCCACGTAGAGAGCGTTGCAGTAGTCAAGACGGGATGTAACCAGAGCATGGACTACCGTGGCCAAGTCAGACCTCCCAAGGTATGGTCGCAGTTGGCGCACCAGTTTTAACTGTGCGAATGCTCCCCTGGTCACCGCTGAGACCTGGGAATCCAGGCTCAGCGATGAATCCAAGATCACACCCAAACTGCGAACCTGTGTCTTCAGGGGGAGTGCGACCCCATCCAACACAGGATGTAAACCCATACCCTGTTCGGCCTTACGACTGACCAGGAGTACCTCTGTCTTATCTGGATTCAGTTTCAATTTGTTCACCCTCATCCAGACCGTCACAGCGGCCAAGCACCGGTTCAGGACCTCGACAGCCTCCTTAGTAGCAGGTGGAAAGGAGTGACAGAGCTGGACATCATCTGCGTACAGATGACATCTCACTCCGAAACTCCGGATGATCTCGCCCAGTGGCTTCATGTATATGTTGAACAACATGGGAGACAGTATAGAGCCCTGAGGAACCCCGCAAGACAAAGGTTGCGGGGTTGAACAGGAGTCTCCCAATAACACCTTCTGAGATCGACCCTCGAGGAATGACTGGAGCCACTGCAAAACAGTACCTCCAAGACCCATCCCTGCGAGGCGTCCCAGAAGGATACCGTGGTCGACGGTATCGAAGGCCGCTGAGAGGTCCAGCAGCACCAACAGGGACACACTCCCCCTGTCGAGCTCCCGGCACAGATCATCCACTAAGGCGACCAAGGCTGTCTCGGTATCATGTCCCGGCCTAAAGCCAGACTGTGCCGGGTCTAGATAATCCGTGTCTACCAAGAATACCTGGAGTTGCGAGGCCACCACACGTGCCGCAACTTTGCCCAAAAAGGGGAGATTGGAAACTGGCCGATAGTTATCTAATTGAGTGGGGTCCAGTGATGGTTTTTTCAACAGCGGTTTTATTACAGCTTGTTTTAAGCTGGCTGGAATTTTGCCTTCCCGAAGGGAGGCATTAACCACCACCTTCACCCACTCGGCCAATCCCCCTCTGGCCTCCTTCAGAAGCCAGGATGGGCAGGGGTCTAGGATGCATGTGGTAGCCCTCATTCCTCCAAGCACCTTGTCCACATCCTCGGATTGAACCAATTGAAATGAATCCATCAAAACCGGACAAGCAGATGCTCGTGTTATATCCTCAGATACAGACCAAGGGGGCTGCCAAGGAGCCTACCACTACCTACCTTTCCCAGGGTCGCAAGGACTCTGTTGCGCTTCCCCCTGGGATGTTTGTGACCCGCAAATCTCCTTCCCCACACGACTCGGATAGCACCCCCCTTCTCTAGAACCTTCCCCCCCCCCTGCCCGGCCAGAATCTAGTCAGCTCTCAGGGGAGGAAGTTGGGCTGGGGAATAATCTCCCTTGGGCATTTAGTAGGGATGAATCTGATGATAAGGTAGGTAGAGAGGCATCAAGGGAGCTAAGTGGGCTGAATAAAGGGAGCGTTCTCGAGCGGAGAAGTGTGGCTGGCTGAGTGGATGCGGAAGGTCTAGTCAGCTCTCAGAGGAGGAAGTCGGGCTGGGAAATAATCTCCCCTGGGCGTTTGGTAGGGGTGATTCTGATGTTGAGGTAGATAACGAGACATCAAGGGAGCTAAGTGGGCTGAATAAAGGGAGCGTTCTCGAGCGGAGAAGTGTGACTGGCTGAGTGGAGGCGACCGGGGCAGATGGGGTCTCAAAATTATACGAACCAGGAGGGGGGGCCCTAACTGGTGAGCTAGTTGTGGAGTTCGCCCGGGGGCCAGGTGGAGTATGGTGGGACAAATCCCCAGGATCAAACAAGGGGCGAATGTGAGGGTCCACAACTACCCTCCTAATGGTAATGCCCCATTTCTTCAGGCCAGGTTGTTTAGCCATCAGCTCACCAAGCCAAGTGTTGTCTTCTGGTGAAATTTGAAGACGGGTAGAACGATCAAAGGATTGATAATCCCTCCACAACCACACTATGGCTTTTAGTCTTATATCCTGTGGTCTTTTACCTAGGATCTGGGCCAAGGAATTACAGACTGCCCTCTTGGAGGTCCATCTGCCTCTGTTTGGCTTTGGTCGCCTTGGTGGATGATCTCCGTAGGGAGCTGGACAGGGGGAGTGTGACCCTGTTGGTTCTCTTGGACATCTCAGCGGCTTTCGATACCATCGATCATGGTATCCTTCTGGGATGACTCTCCGGGATGGGCCTTGGAGGTACGGCTTTGTCGTGGCTCTGGTCCTTCCTGGAGGGTCGATCCCAGATGGTGAAGCTGGGAGATGCCTGCTCGGACCCCTGGCCTTTGACCTGTGGGGTCCCGCAAGGCTCCATTCTGTCTCCCATGCTTTTTAACATCTACATGAAACCGCTGGGAGAGGTCATCCGGAGTTTTGGAGTTGGGTGCCATCTCTATGCAGATGACACACAACTCTACTACTCTTTTCCACCTAACTCCAAGGAAGTCCCTCGGGTGCTGGACGAGTGCCTGGCCGCTGTGGCTATCTGGATGAGGACGAACAAGCTGAAGATCAATCCCGACAAGACAGAGGTCCTCCTGGTCAATCGTAAACTGGATCGGGGTATAGGGTGGCAACCTGTGCTGGATGGGGTTGCACTCCCCCTGAAGTTACAGGTCCTCCTGGACTCATCACTTACGCTTGAGGCTCAGGTGTTGGTGGTGGCTGGGAGGGCCTTTGCACAATTAAGATTCGTGCATCAACTGCGACCGTACCTCGGGAAGGCGGATCTGGCCAAGGTAGTCCACGCCTTAGTCACCTCTAGACTGGATTACTGCCATGCACTCTACGTGGGGCTGCCCTTGAAAACGGCTCGGAAATTCCAGATGGTCCAACGGGCGGCAGCCAGGTTGTTAACTGGGGCTCCTTACAGGGAGCGGTCAACCCTCCTGTTTAAGGAGCTCCACTGGCTGCCATTCATTTTCCGGACTCAATTCAAGGTGCAGGTTCTGACCTACAAAGCCCTGAATGGTTTGGGACCCGCCTACCTGCATGACCGCATCTCTGTATATGAACCCACACAATCTCTTCGATCATCTGGAAGCCTTCCATATCACTTAGCTCTTTGCCCAACTCCTTATCTAATGTTGCAGTTTCTGGTTCCTCTGACTGACCTTGAAGCCCTGCATTTTTTGAGCCAGTTTCCTCACAGAGAAAACCATAATTTCCCTGACTTGAATCATCACTTTGAGCCCAGGAAATCCCACAATCCTCTCTAAATCATCAGTGAATGCACCAGCTTTATGTGTAAAAGCAATGGTGAATTCAAACAAACAATCAAGAAAGATTGTGGATAAACAGTTAGAAAAGATATTATAATTATATGCAATTGATGCAATTGATGAAATTAGAATAGGTAAAAATAATAGAACTGACAGAGCTGTATTTTTGTAACATTCATGATGTTGCGGGGTGGGGGATATGTATTGATTTGGGGGGATATGATGTAACAAGGCCATTGTCATAGGTTAAATGTTTTTAAATAAGAAAATAAAGTTCATTTTATAAACATTAAAAATAAAAAAATAAAGTTTTTTTTTAAAAAAAGGATTAGCTCGTGGATTCAGCAGGATTGGCCGTATTTATTCTGTGAAGAACATAGTGATCATTCCTAAACTCAGAGTTGAATGGGAAGGGAGGGAGACAAGTAACTGCATAACCATATGGCAGGATTACCTCTGTAAAAATAGAATGCAGCTGAGATGACCATTTTTTGCTAACTGTGGATGAATCCAAACACAGATTGCATAGTAACAAATGCTCCAGATTGTTTAATATTAAATCAATGTAGCTATTCACATTACATCTCGGAAAATCTCATTTTGTCCCCACAATGTATGGTCTCTAATATTTCAAACATGCTTTGAGCTATTTTGGTTCTCTTGGTGGTTGTAGTATAAATAATACTTTGTGATGGTTATGTTACTGTTGAATCTGCCTGTACCTCTCCTTCTCTCACCCCATTTTTGTCGGCCCCAAAAGACAAAAAGGAATGTGCTTTCTCCCTTCCCAAATCCAAAGCTGCTGATGATAAACCCACATCCCCCTCCCCATCTGGAAAGGAGTGGCCCACATCCCCTCTTGCCAGAAAGCTAAGGAAAATTGTGTGTATGTACACCCACAGTCATTTGGCTTTACTAATGTGACTTTTAGACTAGATATACTCTTCTATATCCTAGGATCTGATCCCAGATTATTTGGTAGTGTAGACTCATATAATCCAGTTCAGAGCAGATAATTTGGGATCAGATCCTGAAATATGGGGCAATGTATTTCCAGCCTTACACCCCAACTAAAGACTTCAACTACGATACATCTTTTTTTTAAAGTATAATTTTTATTGATTAACATTTATGCTTGCAGACACCTAAAGAGGGGGAACAATACTGGTAATAGGAAAGTAGGAAAAGAGGAAAGAGGAAAAGAACAAAAAAAAAGAAGAAATTTGGAGGTAGTTGGGGGGGGGGGGGCTGGAAGGGGTTGAAGTGATTGAAAAAAAAGTGAGGGAAGTTGTTTATGGTGAGGAACTTCCAGTCCATTCCACAGAGATGCAAACATCACTTTGAGAAAAAATAATAAAAAAAGTTTTCTTTGTGTCGTCGCTATCCGAGTATTTTGATTATCTTATTTATATATTGATATTAATCTTCATTTTTTCCTGCAAATATTTTTTAAGTTGGTTCCACTCGGTTTGATTTTCCTTTTTCTGATTTTTAATTATCTGTGACAGTATATCCATATTCATAAATTCTCCTATCTTGGAGAGCCAGTTCTCTATTATTGGAGGGTCTTTGTCTTTCCATTTTTGGGCGACCGTAATTCTCGCCGCAGCGGTTAGATAAAAAAGAATCTTTTCTTCGTTTTTCCCAATTTCAAAATCCATTATATTCAGTAGGTAATATTCAGG
>NW_026847549.1:112131550-112142180 GCF_025583915.1 Anolis sagrei ordinatus | reverse complement strand
ACTGGAAGATTTCGTGTTTGTTCCATCTGGGGGTTGCTAATGACCTCCTCTTGGTGTGTGTTTTATGTTGTTCTCTGTATGCAGGGGTGAAAGTGTAGGTTACTGAGTGTATGAGTGTATGACCCTGGTTTATATAGGGTAACCAGGAAGCAGAACAGGAAGCCCCGCCTCTCAAACAAAGCAGTTAATTTTTAAACACAGAGAGCTCCGCCTCTCAAACAAAGCAGTTAATTTTTAAACACTCACTCACTCAGATTTCTAGTGCCCTCTAAGACAAAGCTTATCCTGAAGCAGAAGGGAACAAAATGGAGATGAGCACCACCTCCCAGGGACAGACACGACTAGATTTAATGTCAGGGGACACCTTTACCTCTACTTACGCCTTCAAAAACAGCCTCAGTTAAGGAGTGTGTCTCCTATGAATGAATGCCTGGAGAAGGTAATAGGCTGGATGAGGAAAAACAAATTGAGACAGAACCCGGACAAGACAGTGAGGCTTGCCATCAATGGTCCTATCTCTGTACAAAGTTTGGAACCACCAGTTAGTTCACAGTTTCTCAACCTGGGGGTCGGGGTCGCTGGGGGGGTTGCGAGGGGGTGTCAGAGGGGTCACCAAAGACCAATGATAGAATTTGGCCCAATTTTATTGTTGGTGGGGTTCAGAATGCTCTTTGATTGTAGGTGAACTACAAATCCCAGCAATTATAACTCCCAAATGGCACGTCTATTTTCCCCAAACTCCACCAGTGTTCACATCTGGACATACTGAGTATTCGTGCCAAGCATGGTTCAGATCTATCATTGTTTGAGTCCACAGTGCTCTCTGGATGTAGGTGAACTACAACTCCCAAACTCAAGGTCAGTGCCCACCAAACCCTTTCAGTGTTTTCTGTTGGTCATGGGAGTTCTGTGTGCCAAGTTTGGTTCAATTCCCTCGTTGGTGGACTTCAGAATGCTCTTTGACTGTAGTTTAACTATAAATAAAGCAACAATAACCCCCAAATGACAAACTCAACGCCCCCCAACCCCACCAGTATTCAAATTTGGGCATATCTGGTATTTGTACTAACTTTGGTCCAGTGAATGAAAATACATCCTGCACAGGCATGTAGCTGGGGGGGGCTTGACAGACTTAACCCCCCCCCCCCCGAAATTCTCATGGTGGTCCACGAGAAGGCCTTACTGGTGCATTATTTATACTGTTATGTTTATTCATATCATGACCTGATCACCATAATATATCCCATATTCTTTGGGGTATTGGGGCAACAATACAAAAGGTTTGCTAGGGTAGACCCTCTTTCACTCAGCCTCAGCCTCCCTCCCGAATCAAAATCCTGGCTACGGGCCTGATCCTGCATATCAGATATTTATATTATGATTCACAACAGGAGCAAAATTACAGTTATGAAGTAGCAACGAAAATAATGTTATGTTTGGGGGACACCACAACATGACGAACTGTGGCATTAGGAAGGTTGAGTTAGTTCAAGGGAAAGCAACCAGCTGGGTCACAGGAACATCCAGGAGTGAACACAACACACGTGAACTGAAATCACTCCACTGGTTGTCAATTGGATCCTGGGCAAATGCCCCAGGGTTGGTTTTGACCTTCCAAGCCTCCCATGGTTCGGGCCCAGGTTCCCTCCGGGGGGGGGGGGCTTCTCCTCCCGCACAGCCCTGGTCCCTTCAGAAAGCGGAGGTCTTCTGGGTTTGACATTTGGAGTCCCCCTCCAAGAGGACCCCCCTTCCCATTGGCTGCCCCAAAAGAAGGCGGCTGGGGGATCCCCTGCTCAAGGAAGAGATCCCTCTGCGAAACCAGTCCTTCCAACAGGCGTAGGCAAACTGGGGCACTCCAGGTGTTTTGGACTTCAACTCCCACAATTCTGCAGCTTACGGTTCCCATAGCCCTTCTCACGCTCAGCCGGAAGCCCCTCCCCCCAGGGCGCCTCTAGGACTCTTCTTCCGGTTCCGGTGGGCAGCCTTGCTCTTGGGCCTAGCGGTGGGTGTGGAGGAAGGAATAGGGCGCCGTCTCTGGCAACGAGCGAGGCCCCAAGGCCGTGTTTCCTTTGCGGGGCTCGCTTGGCTGTCGTCGTCCTCCTCCTCCTCCGGAGTCATGCCTTTGCTGGTGGACGGGCAGCGGGTGGAGCCCTCGCAGCGGCTCCGAGCCTTGGCCTTCGCCCACCGGGGCCTGGAGGTAAGCAAGGCCGCGGCGGAGGGAAATCCAGCTGTGCGGCAGGCCTCGGCCCACAACAGCCATGGGCCAACTTCCGCCCTCCAGGTGTTTTGAACTGTTAGTCTGGTAGGAATTGGAGTCCAAAACACCCGGAGGGCCCAAGTTTGCCCACGTCGAGACTCAGAGCATAATAGAGATGGAAAAGACCCCGTGGCCCATCCAGTCCAACCCCCTTTATTCTGCCAGGCAGGAAAAGCACCATCAAAGCCCCCCCCCCCCCCCGACAGATGGCCACCCAGCCTCTGTTTCAAAGCTTCCTAGGAAGGAGCTTCCACCACAATCCGAGGCAGAGAGTTCCACTGATGAACAGCTCTTCTTACAATCAGGAAGCTATTTCTCTGCTTACTGCATTTTTACCCCACTCTATTAATAAACCTTTATTTGTACCCCGCTACCATCTCCCGAAGGACTTGGTGCAGCTTACAAGAGGCCGAGCCCAAATACAACAATAAAAACAACAGCAACAACACAATAACTCAACCCCCCCCCAAAAACCCCCCCCAAAAAACAAAGCAATAACATTAACAACATCTAATGACGCAATTAAAAACAATGGCTGGACCAAATGTAATAATTAAAATTAAAAAGTGCTGGGCATGACAAGGTGGGGTGTTTGGAGGGGGATGGGCATGCAGATATCCTGGATCTCTGATAAAGTGCGTTGGGACATAATGCTAGGAGTTTCCTTATTCTGGAAAGGCACACTTGAACAACCACGTTTTCAAGCTCCTCCTAAAGATTGCTAGCAACGAGGCCTGCCTGATGTCCTTAGGGAGAGAGTTCCAGAGTCGAGGGGCCACCACCGAGAAAGCCCTATCCATCGTCCCCACCAATCGCACCTGCGATGCTGGTGGGATCGTGAGCAGGGCCTCTCCAGATGAACGAAGAATTCGTATGGGTTCATACACAGAGATGCGGTTACGCAGGTAGGCTGGTCCCAAACCATTTAGGGCTTTGTAGGTAAGCACCTGCACCTTGAATTGGGACTGGAAAATGAATGGAAGCCAGTGGAGCTCCTTAAACAGGAGGGTTGTCCTCTCTCTGTAAGGAGAACCAGTTAACAATCTGGCCGCCACCCGTTGGACCAATTGAAATTTCCGGGCCGTTTTCAAGGGCAGCCCCACGTAGAGTGCATTACAGTAGTCCAATCTGGAAGTGACTAAGGCGTGGACCACCCCAAAGCGGACTCAGAACGGCTTCCAGTTTGGCAGTAATTCAATGCCCGATTGCAACATAGGGTAAAGATAAAGGTTTTCCCCTGACATTAAGTCAAGTGCTCATCTCCATTTCTATGCCAAAGAGCCAACGTTGTCCATAGACACCTCCAAGGTCATGTGGTTGGCATGACTGCATGGAACGCCATTACTTTCCCGCCGGAGCGGTACCTATTGATCTACTCATATTTGCATGTTTTCAAATTGCTAGGTTGGCAGAAGCTGGGGCTGACAGTGGAAGCTCACGCCACTCCCCGGATTCAAACCTGCAAATCTTTTGATCAAGAAGTTCAGCAAGTCAGCACTTTAATCCACTGCGCCACCAGGGCTCCCCATTGCAACATAGAGACATACAAAATACACAACATTTTAAGCATTGAAATCATAAAACAAATTATATAAATACATTTAAATAACTTAAAAACATAGCACCTAATCCCACAATCATAGTCCAACCTGAATTTGGTTATATTAATTCCATGGTTGCATATTGCATTGTGATTGTACTACTTACCAAACGCTTGGTTCCACGGCCAAGTTTTATTTCTGAAAACCAGGAGGGAGGAATCTGATCTACAGTCACTGGGGAGGGAGTTCCATAGTTGAGGGGCCATCACTGGGAAGGCCCAGAATGGGACACAGTATTCCAGGTGAGGTCTGACCAAAACAGAATACAGTGGCACCACAACTTCCCTCAATCTGGACACTAGACTCCTTTGGATGCAGTCCAGAATCCCATTGGCTTTTTGAACTGCTACATCACACTCTTGGCTTGTGTTCAGCTTTTTATCCACAAAGACTCTGAGATCTTTCCTACATGGACTGTTTTTGAGCCAGGCACCCCCCATTCTGTATCTCTGCATTTCATTTTTCTCTGCCTAAATGTCGTATATTACATTTGTCCTTGTTGAAATGCATTCTGTTAGTTTTGGCCAATTGGCTCTCTAATCTGTTAAAGTCATTTTGAATTCTGGTCCTGTCCTCTGGAGTATTAGCTCTCCCTCCAAATCTTGTCCCATCTGCAAACTTGATCAACACTCTCACAATTCCTAACAGCTGGTAAGCTGTTAGGAATTGGAGTTGAAGTCCAAAACACCTGGAGGGCCCAAGTTTGCCCATATGTAACAAGATTTGATAAGATGTTCTGTTCCTGATTTGAAAGTCTCATGTCCTGTTTAATTGTGTGCCTTTGCTTTGAAAGCCATTCTCCTACTCCAAAAATGTTGTTTTTTGTGCCAGAAATTATGTTGAATTGATGGATACTCGTTGAAAAACTATCACAAAATGTGTTGCACTGTTGCTTTACTTGGATTTTCAATCCCCTCCCTTCTTTCCCCCCAACCATCAGGAGCAAGCCAGGCGTCTGCGAAGCCAACCTGCTCGTTTGGTAGGCCCCAAAGGACTCCTCTACGTCCAGCAGAGAGAGTTTGCAGCCACCACTCCTCGGGATGGTATGTAAGCCTCACACGAGGGTCCCTCCTCATTTGTGAGTCTGGTGCTTCCAGTGCTGATGATCTGTGGCTTCAGATTATGAGACAGTCACTGGTAGTAAGCCTCCTGACCATTTTTGCATTTCCCTGGGCTGGTTGGAGGGATGGGTCCAGGAGAATCCCAAGCATCAGGCAAAGTCTTTGTGTGTGTGTGTCGGGGCGGGGGTTTGAACCCCATCCAGAACTGGTTGACACTTCTCTATCCCCAGATTAGGACCCTTGATGTCAAGCACCTCTGTTTTGTCTGGATTCAGTTTCAATTTGTTTTCCCTCATCCAGCCCATTATCTCCTCCAGGCATTCATTCAAATGAGACACGCTATCCTTAGCTGAGGCCTTCTCTTTCCTTTGCAGAGAGAAGACAGAGGCCAGGGCTCCCTTTGCTTCCCCAAGCTTAGCAGGGCCAGGAAAGCGAGAGTACAAAGGAACCTCGGGTGAAAGCAGCTGTGGTGGAGGGGCAGGGCCGCACTTTGAGGCCTTGCCCCATGAATCATGCTGCAACAGCAGAGTTTTCTGAGCAACTTTTACCCACCATCCTGCCCTTCCCTTGCTGATCAGGGGAAAACCACCAACCATATTAGCTCTCACCCCCTCCTTAATTATCATCTGCTTAGAAATTTAGCAGTAAATGTTAATAAGATAAAGGATATGTAAAAGTGTAAGATATATATAACACCTAGGAATGCTGGATACAAAATATCCTAGAAGTAATTGTACCAAATGAAAATAAGTGTAAACACTAATAATAGGATTTACAAATGTTTATACAAAAGGTTTATAAGTATCCACGCCTAACTGAAATAAGTGTAAATAATGTGATGAAAATGTATTAAGAAGCAATGATAATAAAAGAAAAAATATCTTAGATCCCCTGGTGGCAAAGCGGATTAAACCGCTGAGCTGCTGAACTTGCTGACTGAAATGTCAGCAGTTTGAATCCAAGGAGTGGAGTGAGCTCCCACTGTTTGAAAACATGTAAATCTGAGTACATCAATAGGTACCGCTTTTGCGGGAAAGTAACAGTGCGTCATGGAGCCATGCTGGCCACATGACCTTGGGGGCATCTACGGACAACGCTGGCTCTTTGGCTTAAAAATGGAGATGAGTACCACCTCCCAGAGTCGGAAACGACTTCACTTAATGTCAAGGGGAAACCTTTACCTTTTTATATATGTATGTATGTATACACACATACAACCAACCATGGGCACATAAGTGAAGAGGAGGAGTGTGCCGAGGGGGTGCGCTGTGGAGGCAACAGCATGTAAGGTAACTTGCTGTTAAAACCCATGGAGCACAAGCATGCCATGCTCAGTTAGAGAGCTAGAATACCCCTCCTTGCCATCCTCGTCCCCACACGCACACCAAATCACTGAAATAAAAGTGATGCTTTGAAATCACCACTACTCCGCTCATCAGGCCTAACCCCCATGAATGTAAAGGGGCGAATCACAATGGATCTTACCTTTGCTCTTCCCCATTTACCAACAGGTTCTGTTTCCATTCTTGGATCTGATGATGCAACTACCTGCCACTTAGTAGTAATCAGGCATACAGGTACTAATATTTTTTTTCTTTTTCCTTGTAGTAGTTCAGAGACAAGTGTTGGGTTTCAAGGAAGGTCTTAATGGTGTAGAACTAATGCAGGGAATCTATGAATCTATTAACTGAGAAGGGCTGATTTTCAATATAGAACAAGAAAAACCTCCCATTCTCTCCTCTTAAATTGGGTAAAGTGCATGAGGAACCAGAAGTGGGTATGTTTGGTGATTGTGTAATACAGGGCTCCCCAAACAAGGGCCTACAGGCTAGATGTGACCCTCCAGGTTCATGTACACTTTCGCCTTAGGATCGCCCCCAGTCTGAAACCCCTTGAAGACTCACAGCAACAACAATAGTCCCCATTAACTTGACTCTCTCATCAGCAAAAAGCAGGCCCACATTTCCCATTGAAAGACTGGTAAGTTTGTGCCCTGTATCTCAAAAACTAGAGCTGATAGGGGGAAAGCTGGTACCATTTTTGGAATCAGCAGGTCCAGCATACCCAGAAAAGGGTCTGTTTATTCACAAAGTCAAGCTATAAAATAGGCAGGTGTGTTATTCCTTGCTTCTTCCAAGATGGATGTAGATAATCCTTGTAAATGTCATAGACATCAAACCTGTTCTTATTTTCCTCTATGTTTGTTTCCCAGGTAGTGGAGCTACCTGCCTGACGCATTGTGATGGGTCAGATACAGAAATGGAAGTGTTGTTAATGATGAATGCAATCAAAATGCTTTCTTCTAACACAGAATGTGGAAGGTCAGTTTTTAAAAAAAAATCATTTTAGAGGATTAAGTTGCAATTGCCAAAATAACAGCAACATTTATTAAATAATGCTTTAAGAAATACGTATAAATCCACCCCACCCCAAATATGGATGCCCTTTTTGAGAATGCTAAGGAAAGCTAGATTAAAGATAGATTTGGAATTTAATCAATAAATATATGTTATTATTCATTATGACAGCAATAATAATTGTTTGTCAAAATGATGTTATCAAATAATTCTGTAATAAATGCCGTATGTATAAATCCCAACCTCTCATATGGATGCCAATTTGGAGGATGCTAAAGAAAGATTTGGAATTGAATAAACAAATGTTTGTTATTATTTGCTACTAGCTTGGGTATCTGGCATTGCCCAGGTTATTTGAAAAAGTCAGTTTTCTAATTGTACAAAATGCATAAGGCTGTGAGTGTACTACAACTCCCATCATGCCAGGTCAACCCTGAGAAACTCCATCAGTACTTAAAGTTTGTTATGTTGGGCAAGTTTGCTCTGGATGCATCATTGGTGGGGTTCAGTGTGCTCTTTGGCTGTAGAGTAAACTACGACTCCTACTATGATGAGTCAGTCTTCTCAAACCCTTCCAGTAGGTTCAGTTGGTCATAGGGGTTCTGTGTTCCAAGTTTAGTCCAGGTCCATCATCTGTGGATGTCACAGTTTCTCTGGTTGTGAGTGAACTACAACTTCCAGAAAGGAAGGTCAGTTTTTCCCAAACCCCTTCAGTAATTAAATTTTGGCATATCAAGTATGTGTGCCAAGTTTGGTCCAGATCCATTGGTGTTTGGGTTCACAGTGAACTCTGGATGTAGGTGAACCACAACTCCCCCAAATCAAGGTGAATTTTCCCCAAAGGTCTCCAGTATGTTTTGTTGGTCATGGGGACTCTGTGGGCCAAGTTTGGTCCAATTCCATCTTTGGTGGAGTTCAGAGGGCTCATTGATTGCAGGTGAACTATGCATCCCAGTACCTACAACTTCAATAAATCATGGTGAATTCTCCCAAACCTCTCTAGTATGTTCAGTTGCTGATCAATTCCTCTGTTTGCATAGAAAAGAATAGGAAAGGGTTAAGGGTGAGGCAATGGGCAGGGTCATGCAAATTCCACACCAATGGAGAGAGTAAGAAACACTGGGATGTCTGTGGTGGAGAAAACACATAAAATCTAGAAAGAAATGGTCCCTGTATGAAAGCCTTCACTTGGGTGGTGGGCAGTATGGTGTTTGTGGAGGACATTGGCAGGGCTTTTGGACATGGTTTACAGCTCTCTGTATAACCTGCAATGTCTGGAGGGAGGGCTTTTGGCATCTCCTGAGTAGTTGGGCCTATAGCTCTTTGTGGAGGCAGGAGCCTGTCTGTGTAAGTGGACACCCCAACCACATACACAGATACATATTTTCACTGTTATTATGTGTATAGATGAAAATAATAATAGTTACTCTTTGTAACCATTTTACTTACATTTCTCCTTTCCTCCTTTAATTAGGAGTCAAGGTGGCTTCCAGATTAAACCAGATAAAAGAAAATAAGTATTAAAATGTAATTAAACTATCAATAACACTTAAAACAATTGAAAACATACATTGAAAAAAATAAAATGAGATTTTAAAAAGTTTGGAACCTAATTACCAAATCTCCAAAACCTGTTTGAATTTTTAAAAAATGTTGATGGAAGGACAAGAGATGGAGGGAGCTTTCCAATCCCTTTTAATGTTCTCTCACACAAGCAGATTAAATACATTAAGTGATGTGCTATTACATTTCAGATAGCAATTCAGTCCTTCTCACATAAAGCTTGGAGTTTCGATAGTTCTGCTAAAATCATAGAGTAAATGAATCCATTCTTAGCTCTGCTTGTTTGTTTAGGTTGGAGGTACACCTGGTTGGAGGTTTCAATGACGATAGGCATTTATCCCAGCAACTTACCAACCAGCTTCTTAGTAAGTCCACATTTTCTTTCATGTTCTCTCAACCAAACATCGGGTTCTGATGGGGTCTGAGTTTAATTTATAGGACCCATCAGTGTTCAGAGTTTGAGTGGTCAGCAAGAGCTCAAAATAAAGTAGAAGCGAATACTGCTGCTCGAGTTAAACAGATTAGCTAACCAAATCCATGTCAATTTTGCATACTTTCTGCTATTCGGTGGGAAGGACGGGATGCGATGATCTTTTCCCACTCATTCCTGATGGAACTGTTCCTCAGATGGTTGAGCAACTGTTGGTTTGGCTAACTATGGTTTGGTGTGATGGCCAGATTGATGAACCTACTGAGATTTAGAATGTCCTTGAAAGCTGCTCTTTGTGCTTAATACTCAACTTTTGGTGCATTTGGTGCTCTTAATAACCCTATTTACTTGATGCTCTCCTTTTTTGGGCTTAATATCCTCACTGAAATTAGGACACGCATTAGATTTGTGCCATGCAGTCACCTTAGTGCTGCGCCAAAGCAAAAGGGGAAGCTGCTTCAGGAGCTCCTCTTTGAAGGACGCCCTTTAATGCAAAACCTTGCAAAACTACAACCCCCATGGCTCCATTGCATTGAACCAAGGCAGTTAAAGTGGATTCATTCTAATGCATAGATGGACCCCAAGGTTTTCTTTTCTATTGCTGGAAGCTTTGGTGCTCTAACTCTTGTTTTTAAAGAAGGAATAATAAGCAGGAAACAACTGTAATGCATACTTTTTGGGGCCACATTACAAAGAGTGCACTTTTTGCCTCTTTTCTGCTCATAACATTTGGCAGCAAATACCTTTTTTTTTTTTTGGTTTTAGGGTTTTGAAATTTGAGGTGCACATTAGATTCGATGTTGCATGAGATTCGAGTAAATACGGTAATAAAATAAATAGTATTTCCTTATAGGTTGCATAATTTTCATCTATTGTTATTCCTAGGAGCATTTGACAGCTTGCAGGACAGCATCCATTTAGTGACTTTCTGTGTGACAGGTAATGATTCCAAATGGCGAAAGCCCTACCTCTCCCCTCCTGTGTTTTCTCTCATCTACTTGGCCAATGATGGCATGTGGCTCTTGGCTGTTTTTCTGGCCACAGAGTCATACTGTATTATTATTATTATTATTATTATTTGATACAGAATAAGATTAGTACACAGCAAACAAGAGCACTATGTTGGCTGTTGTATTGGATTACACATCGGACCCTTCCCAAGTGTCTAGGACTGTGTGATGTATCAGCGAATAATGTGTGCAGGTCCAAGCAGGGTGGCCTTTTGTAGCTGATAGATGGTAATTTTGTCAGTGCTAATTGTTTTTAAGTGCAGGCTGAGGTCTTTAGGCACTGCATCCAGTGTGCCGATCAGTACTGGGACCACCTTTACTGGCTTGTGCCAGAGTCTTTGTAGTTCTGTC
>NW_026847549.1:112124050-112126550 GCF_025583915.1 Anolis sagrei ordinatus | reverse complement strand
CAACTTCTACCAGACTAGAGCCTATGATTTGTGCTTGTTGTATTTATTTATTTTGGTCTACAACTTCCAGAAAGTCTTCGCAATCATGGTTTTATGATGGTTGTGTAATTCTGGAAGCTGTCTTTCAAGCAATGTCTTTTGCACATCGTACATCAGACCTCACGGTGCCCAGGAATGTTAGATGTAGATATTGTCTTCCAAGCTTTTTCTGGAAGAATCAATGAGAGCTAACTTGGATCTTGCTCGTGTCTTATCCTGTGTCCACCACAGACTCCCTTCTGCTGAATGGTGTCCAAACATCTTTTTTTCCCCCCAGAAGCAAGCATTCCCAATCTCTCATTATTCAAGATGAAGTGCATTTTTGATTGAGTTGGGTCCTGCAACAAGAAACGAAGTCTTCCCTCTGGAGCCCGTGCTGCGTCTCCTCCCTTGTGCCATCCATGGGAATACTGCCCCATCCTCCTCCTATGTCCACTCAGAATTATTTTAAGTAATGATATTTCCCCTGAGATTGGGATTGAGAAGTTAACATGTCTTGCAATTGAGCAGTCTTGACCACCACCCTCAGAAATGCTTCTTATTTTATAATACATTATTTGAACATGAAACAGTTCTGTATGTGAAGAAAACATTTCATTTGTAACCTCAGCAGCATGTCTGTAATACAAGTGCAGATGTGTATACTTTCCTTTTTTGTCTCCTTGCTGTTGTCTTTGAGGAGTTCTGTGTAAGTCAAGAGCATGCAGATGCCTGTATCTTTACCTGTATTTGTATTTCAACTCTGGGTCCAGCAATGATAATCATGATCTGAAGTTCTAAACCAGATTTATGTGCGTATTTCTTTGTCTGGAACAATTGTGCATTTGCAGAGAAGCCCAAAGTTCTTGCTAATGGTGCAGCTGAACTCTTCCTATCTCCAGTGTCTTTTTTTTTTACTCACATTTGGGTCTGGCAGCATCTGCTAAAGTCTCTTTAGTGCAGTGGTTCCTAACCTTTTATTTGGCCAGGAACCACCCTCCAACTTTAATACCAAAAAGGTTAAGAATCAGTTTGTGGTCACCTTTAGATTGGGTTTGGTTATTTGTAATGCTGATTCAGAAAAGTGCATTGGATAGACCACATCAGGTCTAGTTTCTGATACAGAACATATGCCACCCAGTAGTCACCATCTGCTTGGTCACAGAAACCATATTTAATAGCCTAGAGCTGATGTGGTTGATCCAATACAATTTTCTGAATCAGCACCCCAAATAACCCCAGGAACAGGCCTAAAAATGAAGACACCAAGAATTTTTTTTGGTTGAGCTGTGTTATTATCTATAGTAATGGTGAGGCCGCGGACCATATTTTATTTCTTGCAGATCACTGGTGGTACATGGACCACAGGTTGGGTGTGATTAAAGAAACTGCACTTTGATGTTTCTCAATACACATACACGTGCTTTTAACAGCTCTGTTGTTAGTCCTTACAAGCTCAGCCTCGGATGCAGGCCTGCCTAACTTTGGGTCTCCAATTCCCAGAAGCTCCTATTGCTTATCCAGTGATCAGGGATTCTGGAAGCTGATGTCCAAAACACCTAGAGGGCCAAAGATTGGACAGGCCTGCTCTAATAGCAAATCAATAGCTTGTAACACTTGTCCTGCTTGTATTCCCTGTTTTCGCAAATGCAAGCTAACATCTTAAAATTAGTCCCGCCTGCCTTGTTTCCCTTTAAGCCAAAAATTCAGAACAAATGTATTCAACATGAGCTTGGTGGGCAGTGAATAGAACAGCCCTTAGACTAGTGGTTCCCATCCTTTTTTTTTTTTTACCAGGGACCACTCTCCAACCTTAGTACCAAAAGGGTTAAGAATCAGTTTGTGGTCAACTTTAGATTGGGTTTGGTTATTTGTCATGCTGATTCAGAAAAGTGCATTGGATAGACCACATCAGGTCTAGTTTCTGATACATAAAATATTCCACCCAGTAGTCTTTTGTGCATAGTTAGCCTCTCCCTTCCTGACACCTCCGATGCCTCGGCACTATAAGAGGGTTCCGTGAGATCGGTCACTCTTGCTGCATGGTTTCGAGGCAATGATGTAGTAATGGTGAGGCTGCGGACCATATTTTGTTCTTACGGACCACAGGTTGGGAACCACTGCCTTAGACAAAGACAATAGAAGACCACCAAGTATTTCGAAAGGTGCTTGTTTATATAAAGCAACGTATTCTTTTCAGTTTATAGGCCAGGTTTCCTGGCAATGGGATGGTCCACATATGGCACCCACCCTCAAACACTTAGTTTTTTGAAAGTTTTCTAATCTCCCATTACACTGTGTAACACGGTTTTTGTTTCTGGGTTATAAATGTCATTTCCGAATTGGTTCTATCAAAAAAATGGACAAATTTTATTAAACTGCAAAAACTGTTACAGCCTGCACACTGAAAGAGTAAAAAAGGCGGGAGGGACATTCAGACCGCATCTTGGCCTATGAGCCCACGAGGACCTTGAGATCGTCT
>NW_026847549.1:112100067-112117859 GCF_025583915.1 Anolis sagrei ordinatus | reverse complement strand
TAGTTATTCCATATTTATTTTTCCAGAACTTCTTTCCAGAGTGATGGTGCCACTGCTGTGAAGGCTCTGCATCTGGTTGCTGTTAGACACAAGGTCTTGACACTGGGGACTTCCAATAGATCTTGGTCCTCAGAACGGAGGGATCTCTGGGGTTGGTAGGGGGTGAGGCGGTCCCTCAGATACATCGGCCCCAGACCATGCAAGGCCTTAAAGGTGAGTACCATCACTTTGAAAGTGATCCGGTGCTCAATTGGTAACCAATGCAGCTGTAGTAAGATTGGTGTTATGTGGCATCTCATCGGAATTCCCACAAGAAGCCGAGCAGCTGCATTTTGTACCAACTTGAGCTTCCGGATCACCGACAGAGGAAGGCCAATGTAGAGGGCGTTACAGTAGTCCAGTCTTGAGATGACCGTGGCCTGGATCACCGTAGCTAGGTCATCCCTGGACAGGTAGGGGGCCAGACAAACCTAACCAGGTTGTCCCCAGAGCAATTAGCTACACTCTAAACAGAGTCCTCTAAAAGCTAAACTACTCTGACCCCAGAGAGCAAACCACTTGTGTAAAAAAAAATCCCACACAAGCACCCAGGCGTCTACTTTGACCCTCCTGGCCAAATAATGTAGAATCGCCTGTCACAAATGCCCTCTGACAGAAAAATCTCAGCTCACCAAACATCCACCTCTCTTCTCTGTTCCCAAAACCACCCTCTTTCTTCAAAGCCAAAAATCAATCTCCCTTCTCTGTTAAGTTGACATTTTTTCCCTCTCAGGGCTAAACTCCTCCCATCTGCCCTAACCAATCCAGAGAGAGCTCCAGCTCCTCCCCTCTTCTACTCTTACACTCCCAAGATGTCTGCCTCCCTCGCTTACCCTCTCAAAATGGAGGCCTGCTTACTGACATCTCAGGCTCCTACTTCGGCCTTTGTTGTTGTTGTTCATTCGTTCAGTCGTCTCCAACTCTTCGTGACCTCATGGACCAGCCCATGCCAGAGCTCCCTGTCGGCCGTCACCACCCCCAGCTCCTTCAAGGTCAGTCCAGTCACTTCAAGGATGCCATCCATCCATCTTGCCCTTGGTCGGCCCCTCTTCCTTTTACCTTCCACTTTCCCCAGCATAATTGTCTTCTCTAGGCTTTGCTGTCTCCTCCTTCGGCCTACAAGGTAAGAATCATCACAGGGTGCAACTGGGGTATCAGCTGGAGCTGGTAGTAAGCACTCCTGACCATCGCATCTACCTGGGTTGACATTTGGAGAGATGGATCCAGGAGCACTTCCAAGCTGCGAATACAGTCTTACAGGGGAGTGTAACCCCATTCGGAACTGGTTTACATACCACCATCCTTGATGGCAAACACCTCTGTTTTGTCTAGATTCAGTTTTCAGTTTGTTTTTCCTTATTCAGCCCATTACCTTTTCCAGGCATTCATTCAGAGGAGATATGCTATCCTTATCTGATCCTGTTGAATTCTTCTACAAAGTGTCTGTATAACTGAGAGATGTGTGTCTATTTGTTTTTTAATCAGCAGTATTTCTTGGAATAAGTTTCATGTCAAAAAATCATTAAAAACACAATGTTTTGATAAAAGTATGTTAATATTTGGATGTACTGAAGCTGTCTTCTGACCATCACATTCCCAGAACATCTGTTTTGACATTTAATTTCCACTGTTTTCCCACTGTAATTAATAGAAACCATTATCTATTCGAATATGTTTTCTCTGCTTTCTATGTAGCTCAGAACTCAATACATGGTGCACTGAGAAGTAATTTTTCGTGTCAGTCTGAAAGCTATTTAGAACAAATGAGCAAAAATAATAACTTTAGTCAATGCTGAAAAATAATTTGACTCTTTTTTCCATTTTGAGGCCAACATGAATGCGTATATTAGAAGGAAAACCAATAAGTGTGAATATGTTTCTATCTTGAAGGAAAAGCTTCTGTTTCTTTTAACTTTCCTCTTATTTTTTTCCTTTTCTGTTATCTTTTAGAATGGCATTAACTAATGTATTGACATATCCTGTGATTTTTTTTCAGAGTATCAGGAGGTGAACTGTTTGACCGCATCGTGGAGAAAGGATTTTACACTGAGAAAGATGCAAGCACTCTGATACGACAAGTTTTGGATGCTGTGTACTATTTGCACAGAATGGGCATTGTACACAGAGATCTTAAGGTAATATGATTTGCAATCATACAAGATAATACATTTCTCCAGGATCGGGAAATGTGTAGCACTCTAAATGTTGTCGGTCTTGTGTTTGAATCAGCTCTATCCGGTTTGGGCAATACTAAGAGATGATGAAATTTGCAGTTTGGCAACGGGTTCCACAGTCCCATGTATCCAACCGGTCTGAGTCCCTCTACAGAGGTAGAAAAGATCGGGATATAAAAGTTTTAAATAAATCTATATAAATAAAAATGTAATGTTCGTTTGTGGTATTCACAGAACTCAAAAACCAGTTGGCCAATTGACACCAAATTTGGACAGCATACACCTAACAACCCAATGTATGTCCTTCACTCAAAAAACTTTGATTTTGTTATTTGGGAGTTGTAGGTTGCTGGGATTTATAGTTCACCTACAATCAAAGAGCATTCTGAACTCCACCAATTATGGCATTGAACCAAACTTGGCACACAGGACTCCCATGCAACAGAAAACACTAGAAGGGTTTGGTGGGCATTGACCTTGAGTTTGGGAGTTGTAGTTCACCTACATCCAGAGAGCACTGTGGACTCAAACAATGATGGATCTGGACCAAACTCTACACGAATACTCAATATGCCCAAATGTGAACACTGGAAA
Organism: Anolis sagrei ordinatus; assembly: GCF_025583915.1. Classification (NCBI taxonomy): domain Eukaryota; kingdom Metazoa; phylum Chordata; class Lepidosauria; order Squamata; family Anolidae; genus Anolis; species Anolis sagrei. The sequence continues at coordinate 112,115,052 of NW_026847549.1, read as the reverse complement.
ATAGAATCTTGACATTTGGGAGTTGCAGTTGCTGGGATTTATAGTTCACCTAGAATCACAGAGCATTCTGAACCCCACCAACGATAGAATTGTGCCAAACCTCCCACACAGAACCCCCATGACTACCAGAGTGGGCCACAGCAAAGCATGGCAGGGGATGGCTACTCTTATCTATATAAAAATGTAATGTTCGTTTGTGGGATTAACAGAACTCAAAAACCAGTGGGCCAATTGACACCAAATTTGGACACAATACACCTATCTGGCCAACGAGTGTCCATCACTCATAAAAAAATGGAAAAACACAGCAGAAGAGACTTAAAAAGCCAAAAAACAAAAAACATTACAACACATGCGCAAAACCACATATATAAACAAACACACATATATACACAAATATATACACACGCAAAACACATATACACAGAAAGAGGGAAGGAAGGAGAGGAGGAGGAGGGAGAGAAAGAGGGAAAGAAGGAGGGAATGAGGGAAGGAAAGAGAGAAAGGTAGAGAAGGAAGAAAGAGAAGGGGGAAAAAGTGAAGGAAGAAGGAAGGAAGGAAGGGAAGGAAGGAAGGAAGGATGGAACCAAAGAGCAAAGGAAGGGAGAAAAGAAGAAGAAAGAGAAGAAGAAGGAAAAGAATGGAGGGAAGGAAGGAAAGAGGGAGGGAAGGAAGGAGGGAAAGAAAAGAAAGAAAGAAGCAGGGAAGGTTTGGCCACAGTCACTCATAAAAACACTGAAAAACACAGCGGAAAAGACTTAAAAAGCCAAAAAAATACATTACAACGCATTGCTGTGGCCCAGTCTGTGTATATGTGTTTTGTGTGTGTATATATGTGTATATTTATATTTTTGTGTATATGTGTATTAAATACACATATACACAAATATATAAATATACACATATATACACACACAAAACACATATACACAGACTGGGCCACAGCAACGCTTAGCAGGGGACGGCTAGTAAATAAATAAAAGAGCTATTGGCCCAATAACTCCAATGCTGCCTAGTGAAGCAAAAGTCCTGTCTGGTGTGCAGGAATTTGGACATCTCAACACATTCCTTATTGATCTGGGTGACAAAAGATCCAGAATAGGATTTGGTGTTGGGTTTTGTGCCATATACTGGGGAAAACCAATAAATGTGGTGATTAGATATTCTGGGAGCAATTCCAAAAGGAATGCGAAAATATCTGAATGAATTTTCCAAATATGGAAAATACGGAATCAAAATAGCAGAGTTACAAAAAGTGGCTCTGTAATTCCCTTAGTCTGCATATCAATAATGTTGATTGATAATCAACATGTGCTAGTCTCCACGCATCTCAGTATTGACTGGTAAGGAACCATTAGTCTTCCGTTCATTCAGCAAAATCCAGACTAATTTCTTTTTTCCAGTGCCTACTGAGAGCTTGTGTAATTTGGCACATTGGTTTCAGTTAGACCTAAATTAATCTAATTTATTCTAGAAAGTTTAAGTTATTTTAACAAATTTACTATTGTGAAGCTGTTAAGGTAGGTTATACCAGTATCTCACTTCATTAGGTGTATGCATATTAATAAAATTGTTATTATTTTATCATTTATTTATTTAAAACATTTATATTCCGCCCTTCTCACCCTGAAGGGTACTCAGGTCAGAGCACAGCATATATGCGGCAAACATTCAATGCTAGGGCAGAATTCATATACGCATGCATAGACATTAAAAACATTTATCTCAATATTAAAATACACCATTTAAAACCATCCTGGTCATCTGTGTAAAATATAATTGGCCTGGTCATCTTTCCTATTGCTGCTTTATTGCCCTGTCCCGAAAGCTTGGTCCCATAGCCAAGTTTTTACAAACCTTCTGAAGGACAGGAGGGAGAGGACCAATCTGATCTCATCAGGAAGGGAGTTCCATAGCCGGGAGGCAATCACCGAGAAGGCCCTGTCTCTCGTCCCTACCAATTGCGCCTGTTATAATGGTGGGATGGAAAGCAGGGCCTCTCCGGAGAATCTTAATCGCCACAATGGTTCATAGGGGGAGATGCGTTCGGACAGGTAAATTGGGCCAGGGCCATTTAGGGCTTTATAGGCCAAAGCCAACACTTTGAATTGTGCCCAGTAGCAAACTGGCACCCAATGGTGCTGGCATAACATGGGAGTTGTATGCTGCCTGTATGCTGCCCCAGTTATTAACCTGGCCGACTCTCATTGGACTCAGTTCTTGTGGGTTTTTTCGGGCTATGTGGCCATGTTCTAGAGGCATTTCTCCTGACGTTTCGCCTGCATCTATGGCAAGCATCCTCAGAGGTGAGGTCTGCTGAGCTGGAAAAAGGGGTTTATATATCTGTGGAATGACCAGGGTGAGACAAAGGGCTTTTGTAAGTTGGGCTAGGTGTGAATCTTTCAACTGACCACCTTGATTAGCATACAATGGGCTGACTGTGCCTGGAGCAAACTCTTCTTGAAGGGTGATTAGATGTCCCTGCCTGTTTTTCTCTCTGCTGTTTTTGCTGTTGCAATTTTAGAATTTTTTAATACTGGTAGCCAGATTTTGTTCATTTTCATGGTTTCTTCCTTTCTGTTGAAATTGTCCACATGTTTGTGGATTTCAATGGCTTCTCTGTGTAGCCTGACATGGTGGTTGTGAGAGTGGTCCAGCATTTTTGTGTTCTCAAATAAAATGCTGTGTCCAGGTTGGTTCATCAGGTGCTCTGCTATGGCTGATTTCTCTGGTTGGAGTAGTCTGCAGTGTCTTTCATGTTCCTTTGGGTGCTGCGTTTGGTGTGGTCCCTATGTAGACTTGTCCACAGTTGCATGGTATACGGTAGACTCCTGCAGAAGTGAGAGGATCCCTCTTGTCCTTTGCTGAATGGAGCATTTGTGGATTTTCTTGGTGGGTTTGTAGATTGTTTGTATGTTGCGTTGGACTATTTGAAGCTTCCGAGCAGTCTTCAAAGGCAACCCCACGTAGAGTGCATTGCGGTAGTTTCTCCTAGATGTAATGAGAGTGTGGACCACCGTGGCCAAGTCTGACTTTCCAAGGTACGGGTGCAGCTGGCGCACAAGTTTTAATTGTGCAAAAGCTCCCCTGGCGACCACTGCAACCTGGGATTCCAGGCTCAGTGATGAGTCAGATGCATTTAATTAAGTTGTATCTGATATTCTCACCCTCTTTTGTTTTGTTTTAATATTGGAATCCTATCTGTTCTGCTTCACTCTTTTTATTGTTCTTTGATTTTATTGTGTAATTAAGTTTTACATTTTTATGTAAACTGCTTTGGGAGTTATGTCAGCTGCAGCACAGGATAGTCATGGAATGCCTGAATAAATGGACGAAAAGATCTGTGGGAACAAAGAAAAGAAATGGACATGGCCTAGTGTCATTCATAACGTCAGATCTTGTCCCAAGAGGAATGTTCTGCCTTCTGTGAACATATGGCCTCTTACTTACTTAGGCAATCCCTCGCTTTCCGAGGATTATTGTCTTCCAATATTCTTGTGGGTCCGTATGTGGCTGTGGAGCCCTATTCTTGCTCTGCATCTTCTTCTGCAGTGAGGGCATTAGTTTCCAGGTGGAAGGCGGTCTCGGTCGGGGTTGGCTTGACGCGCCTTCCTCTTGGCACATTTCTCTTTTTCACCTTCCACTCGTGCCTCCTCAAATTCTGCAGCACTGCTGGTCACAGCTGACCTCCAGTTGGAGCGGTCAAGGGCCAGGGCTTCCCAGTTCTCACTGTCTATGCCAGAGTTTTTAAGGTTGGCTTTGAGGCCATCTTTAAATCTCTTTTCCTGTCCACCAACATTCCGTTTTCCGTTCTTGTGTTCAGAGTAGAGCAACTGCTTTGGGAGACGGTGGTCAGGCATCTGGACAACATGGCCGGTCCAGCGGAGTTGGTGGCGGAGGACCATCGCTTAAATGCTGGTGGTCTTTGCTTCTTCCAGCACGCTGACGTTTGTCCGCTTGTCTTCCCAAGAGATTTGCAGGATTTTCCGGAGGCAGCGCTGATGGAATCGTTCCAGGAGTTGCATGTGACGTCTGTAGACAGTCCACGTCTCACAGGCATAGAGCAGGGTTGGGAGGACAATAGCTCTATAAACAAGCACCTTGGTATCCCTACGGATGTCCCGGTCCTCAAACACTCTCTGCTTCATTCGGAAAAATTCTGCGCTTGCAGAGCTCAGGCGGTGTTGTATTTCGGTGTCGATGTTGACTTTGGTGGAGAGGTGGCTGCCAAGGTAGCGGAAATGATCAACATTTTCTAATGTTCTAATGGCCTCTATATCAACAGTGATAGCTCTATAACTGCAGATGTGGGCAGCCTTCATAGCATTTCCCTGGATGTTCTTGAGAAAACATAATTGAAACTAAAATCCTCCATCTTGTTCTCCCATAATGATTTATGACTGTAGTCATCTGTATAATTGCAGCTGGTTATGTAAATATTTGGGGCATTGTTGGGATGGAAAGTATTTCAAAAACTATCTTCACCACTTTGTTTTTTAAGGACACAAAGACTTTAAAGCAGAGGCTGGGGTCTTAGTAAATGTATTTGTCTTGTTTATTAGACTGTTATTTCAATCCAGTTCAGGAATTAGTTGCTTAGTATCGTCTTTTGCTAACACAGCCTTACCCTGAAATAATGTGATTTGCAGGAAATTGCTTCTAAGATTTATTTCTAACACAGAAGCTTTGAAGAGCAAACTCAAGTAATTCAGACAATGCTTTGAATAAGCTGTTAATACTTCTGCACTTTGCACCTAAAGGAATTCCATAGTTATACTTTTAAAATAAGTTAATCTTATTAGCTACACATGCCAGAGAGAAATATGAAATGTGACTCAAAGGAAGTCTATGGAATGGGATTAATTTACAAATCACTTGGGAGTTATGTGAGGACACAGTAATGAAAATAGCTTCAGAAGGGCTAAAAATTCTTTGGTTGCATTCTTCAGACACTTTTATTGTGAGAGAGTCTCAGAAGTAAGACAATTAGCATGACTGTCAATCAGTGGGATGAGAGGGGATCATACAAATATCACCCGCTAATAATAATAATAATAATAATAATAATAATAATAATAATAATAAGGTTTTTGTGGGTTTTTTCGGGCTATAGAGCCATGTTCTAGAGGCATTTCTCCTGACGTTTCGCCTGCATCTATGGCAAGCATCCTCAGAGGTAGTGAGGTCTGTTGGAATTAGGACAACGGGTTTATATATCTGTGGAATGGCTGGGGTGGGGCAAGGAGCTCTTCCCTGCTGCAGTTAGGTGTGAATGTTTCAGCTGATCACCCTCATTAGCATTTGAAGGCCTGCCTGAGCCTGGGAAAATCTCTTGCTGGGAGGTGTTAATATGTGCCTGGTTGTTTCCTCTCTGTTGTTTTGCTGTTGTAATTTTAGAGTTTTTAAATACTGGTAGCCAGATTTTGTTCATTTTCATGGTCTCTTCCTTTCTGTTGAAATTGTCCACATGCTTGTGGATTTCAATGGCTTCTCTGTGTAGTCTGACATGGTGGTTGTTGGTGTGGTCCAGCATTTCTGTGTTCTCAAATAATATGCTGTGTCCAGGCTGCTTCATCAGGTGCTCTGCTATGGCTGACTTCTCTGTTGAAGTAGTCTGCAGTGCCTTTCATGTTCCTTGATGCGTGTCTGGGCGCTGCATTTGGTGGTCCCTATGTAGACTTGTCCACAGCTGCATGGTATACGGTAGACTCCTGCAGAGGTGAGAGGATCCCTCTTGTCCTTTGCTGAACGTAGCATTTGTTGGATTTTCTTGGTGGGTTTGTAGATTGTTTGTATGTTGTGTTTCCTCATCAGCTTCCCTATGCGGTCAGTGGTTCCCTTGATGTATGGCAGGAACACTTTTCCTCTGGGTGGATCTTCATCTTTACTCTCGTGGCTTGTTCTTGGTCTTGCAGCTCTTCTGATGTCTGAGGTGGGGTATCCATTGGCCTGTAGAGCCCAGTTGAGGTGGTTCAGTTCATCTTGGAGGAGGTGGGGTTCGCAGATTCTTTTTGCACGGTCTGCCAAGGCTTTTAATGGTGCTTCTTTTTTGACTTGGGTGATGGTTGGAGTTTTTATGTAGATATCTATCTGTGTGTGTGGGTTTTCTGTAGACGGTGTGACCCAATTGTTGATCTGGTTTGCGGATGACTAGGACATCTAGAAAAGGCAGTCTTCCTTCATTTTCTTTTTCCATTGTGAATTGGATGTTTGGGTGGATGCTGTTAAGATGGTCCAGGAACCTGTTGAGTTCTTCTTCTCCATGGCTCCAAATGGTGAAGGTGTCATCCACATATCTGAACCATATCGTGGGCTTTTTGGTTGCTGTCTCCGAGGCCCAACACATCAATAAAACAACAGCATAACAAATACAACAAACTCATAAAACAAGCAATAAACATTAAAACAATAGCAATAAACATTAGACAATAACACCATGACACATTTAAAACTAAGGCCAGGCCAAATGTAATGATTAAAATTTTAAAATGCTGAACGTGACAGGTGAGATGGATAGGTTTTTGGAGATAAGTGCAGTGTGCAGACAATCTTAATCTCTAGTAAAGTGCAATTGGGACATGATGCTAGGAGTTTACTATTCTGGGAAGGCACACTGGAACAACCACGTCTTCAAGCTGTTCCTAAAGACTGCCAATGTTGGGGCCTGTCTGATATCCTTGGGGAGAGAGTTCCAGAGTCGGGGGGCCACCACGGAGAAGGCTCTGTCCCTCGTCCCCACCAATCGCGCTTGCAACGCAGGTGGAATCGTGAGCAGGGCCTCTCCAGATGATCGGAGAGATCGTGTGGGTTCATATACGGAGATGCGGTCAGCAGGTAGGCGGGTCCCAAACCATTTAGGGCTTTGTAGGTAAGCACCTGCACCTTGAATTGGGACCAGAAAATGAACGGCAGCCAATGGAGCTCCTTAAACAGGAGGGTTGACCTCTCTCTGTAAGGAGCACCAGTTAACAACCTGGCCTAATCTGTAGTAGTGTCATCATTATATTTTGGTGAAGCAGCGAATGGTTGGGGTTTATTTCATATATACATTTCCTCGTATAAGAATTTAATTTTGAAATCTTTCTACTCTCCCTTACATTGCGGCTTGTGCGTTATAATTTGGTGAGCAGCGGTGTGATTGTTATAAGAGTTCTGTAGATTTCCTTTCCTCTCTAGAGGAATTGTGAAGAGGGTGAACCTACTTGTTTCCGGTAGTAGTTACCCCACAGTGAAGAGGTTTTTTATCAAGCTTTGGGGCAGTGAAGAATATGAAAGCCAAGAGGTACCAAGGAAGGAGGCCATGGCTGTAAGAAACATGAGCATGAAGAAGCATGAAAAAATGTTGTTGTTCATTCGTTCAGTCATTTCCGACTCTTTGTGATTTCATGGACCAGTCCATGCCAGAGCTCCCTGTCGGTCGTCACCACCCCCAACTCCTTCAAGGTCAATCCAGTCACTTCAAGGATACTATCCATCCATCTTGCCCTTGGTCGGCTCCTCTTTCTTTTTCCTTCCATTTTCCCAGCATCATTGTCTTCTCTAAGCTTTCCTTTCTTCTCATGATGTGGCCAAAGTACTTCATCTTGGCCTCTACTATCCTTCCCTCCAATAAGCAGTCAGGCTTTACTTCTTGAAGTATGGACTGGTTGGATCTTCTCGCTGTCCAAGGCACTCTCAGCATTTTCCTCCAACATCACAGTTCAAAAGCATCTATCTTCCTTCACTCAGCCTTCCCTATGTCCAACTCTCACATCCGTAGGTGACTATGGGGAATACCATTATCTTTTAAAAAATCAATTCTGTTCAATCCCATTTATGCACATGTGATAAGAAACGGCTATCTCGTGGAATGCAATGAATTGTAGGGAGTGAGGGAGTTATGCTAATTTAAATCTGACTTTAAACCAAAACTGAGCTCCTAAAATTTTATATGCTTTGACTGGTCTTCAAAAACATGTTTATTTTATTAACTATTGATGAATCCCTTCTCTCATAGAAAAAGTGATGGGAACTTTCCTCCATGTTTCAATGACTCCTTGTCCTTTTTGGTTGGTGAGGCATTGACTACCCTAAGTTTAATTTAGGGCATTCTTGGAAGCCAACGTTACTGTTCTTAAATACGTTTAAATTAATTCAGGGAGACAGAATTAGCAGTTACAATAACACTGGAAGCAAGGTTACCTAGAAAGTGGTACAAATTCCTACCATAATTTAATGTGTTTCTTTTTTTAAACCCAACATATGTTCCATCCAGGGATTTCCAAGAAATGACAAAAAACAGATGGACAATTTAGTACCATTGCATTCCTTGGTCAAAACCACCAGTCAAAAGAGCTACACCACCATTTAAGGCAGTAATTATGGTTGAATTGTCTTGCAGCACATTATTAGATGGGCATTTCCAATGAATGGTTTCCAATGTCTACGTTATTCATGACACGGTTACATTTATGATATGAGAAGTGTGGCTTTTGTTCTTCAGATTTCATTTCAGTGGTTTTAGCAATGCCATCTGTTATTAAAAATACAAGATAAGTCATGTAGGCCACATAAATAGCTTAGTTCCTGAGTAGTTACTTAAGAACATCTGTGAGTCTGTACCTTGGCAATAAGACATCAAAAAGACATCAAAACTATCTTTTTGATGTCTTATTGTCTTTTGATCCGGAGAGGCCCTGCTCTCAATCCCACCAGCATCGCAGGCGCGATTGGTGGGGACGAGAGAGAGGGCCTTTTCGGTGGTGGCCCCTCGACTCTGGAACTCACTCCCTAAAGACATCAGACAGGCTCCAAGTCTGGCAGTCTTCAGGAGGAGCTTGAAGACGTGGCTGTTCCAGTGTGCCTTCCCGGAATAATGATCCCATAGCATTGTCCTCCAAAGCACTTTACATTTCTTTAAGTCTGCTCGCATGCCCTTCCACAAACACCAGTATCACTGTTCGTTCATGTCCCAGCATTATTTCCAATTTTAACTCACTGTTTTTGATTATGTGTTGTTTTATTGATAATGTTGTGTATTTTATTGTCTATGTTTTTTTAATTGCTTGTATTGTTGTTATTATTGCTTGTATTGTTGTGTTTGGGCTCGGCCTCATGTAAGCTGCACCAAGTCCCTTGGGGAGATGGTAGCGGGGTACAAATAAAGTATTATTATTATTATTATTAGTAGTAGTAGTAGTAGTAGTAGTAGTACACACTACCAAACTACACTTCATATGTTAGTAAGCTATGACCAGAACTTTCTGTAATAAGCTGTATACCTGACAAAAAATGATTTAAACTAATTATTATATTAAGAACTGACATAGAAAACATAGATGACATAGAAAAATTAATAATTCATCCTCAAGTGTTCCTATTCTGTGATCACTTAGATTCGCTTACCAGGTTCTTCTTTGCTTTTTAATATCTTTACAGCCTGAAAACTTGTTATACTACAGCCAGGATGAAGAATCTAAGATCATGATTAGTGATTTTGGACTGTCAAAAATGGAAGGTAAAGGAGACGTCATGTCTACTGCTTGTGGCACACCTGGATATGTTGGTAAGTGTAAAACTCTTCAGTGTCTCCATCTGACCTGTTCAGTGACTCTGTTCTTTTCTTGAAAACATGTTTTAGCGAGGGAGACTATTCTTTATTAAAGAAAAACCTCGTTGCTCTTATACTGATTCAGTTTCTTCTTTTATATTAGCTGGGATTTTCTGTGTGCTGTTTAACTTTTGTACAGGCAATGAGACACACTTCTGTATAACGAAGTAACACAGTTTAATTATAACTTCTGGCTCCAACGCTTGAGGTTACATTTGTGTTTTGTTGCAATCTTGAGGCTTACAGTCAGTATCATATACTTGGTTTACTTTTCTGAAACAGACTTTCAATGTTTCACATTCACAAACATGTTACACACTCTTGACTTAATATTCTGACTAAAGCACCACTGGCTTTCTTTATGTTCCTAAAACTTGAGCTCTGTTTAACTAACTGCTTCTATATATCAGAAATCTTTAACACATCTTCATAACTGCTTATTTCTAACAGGAGTTCCTAACTCTTTTCTCTCACAGAAGTTCCTAACTGTCGCTCACAAACAGGAATCCCTAACTCTCCTCACAAACAGCAATTCCTAACTCACCCTTTTGACTCTCTAACTGCCTATTTTTCAACTTTGGCTCCGCCCCTTTGGAATGTTTAGCTCTCTTTCCCCAACTGTCATTTTGGCCTAGCAACGTTTTCAAATCCTGGGCCTACGCTAATCTGCATATGACCAATCGGCTTCCATATGCAAATGAATCCTATCTCTGCTGTTGCTACCCTGTCTGTGCCTATTCTTCCCTATCTGCCATATGTAAACATAGAGCTATACACAAAAAATTTAACATAGAGTAGCAATTTCGCTACACATGTGAATGATGCACTGAGCTGTGACTGCCACTGAAGATCTGAGGAGCATATCAATTCACATGTAGTCTGACAGGCTTAACTGAATGTCCTAGAGATGTTCAAGAAACCTCCTATTTTTATTACCTGACTGAAATAATGAATGCGGTTATGGAGACTTACAGTACCAGTTGCAGCTTTCTACTCAAACAACAGCTTCATTGAATAAATCTCTACCAAATTTGTAGAGATTCCTTCTCTACAAATTTGACAAGTTTTAAGAACAAGGACAAGTTTTATGAGCAATACTTTCCATCCTGGTTTTAATTTTAAGCCTCTTCTTCCAGCTTGTTAATGTGATACACACATTTAATGTATCATCTACTGTGATTCTTAGGAATTGAAGAGCCTTGATTAACTGTCTTGAAAATGTAGGTTATTCTTTATATTTCTGACATATTGGCCTTTATTTGAAAGAGAGATGCTCTGAAGAATCATCATTATGGAATGATATTTTGAGGTTGGCATTTACTGCTGATTGAAAACATGTGAATGATGCTCTGAGCTGTGACTGCCAGTAACAAAAGGCTCCTTGGTTAAGTTTGGATATAAACACAGCATGTATATCCTATTTCACATTTTAATTAATTATAGAGGTTTGGATTTCCCTCTCCCTGCAGCCATAAGTGGAAGCTGGAAGTGATGATATATGAGATGCATTTATTTTGAGATCTCCAATTAGACTTTGTGTCCTTCGGGTAAATTGATTTAAAAGGCTATTTGTCAGTCGGTCTCTCAATTTGGTACTTTTGTCTGAGGCAGGGATGGACAGGTGGAGAGTTGCACAGATAGCTGAGAAATCCTTTGAAGGGCCCATTGGTGGGCACAGCTAGAAACATAGCAAGGAGAAACCTCCCTTCCCAGAACTCAAGGTCTGAAGCCTCTTTTCCAGTCCTGAAAAAGAAATCTCAAAGGGAGAACTCTGCTTTGGAAGTGTATGCTTACATATTTCTCATTTATTACACTCTGTGAAGGTAGACTAAGCTGTATAGCAGGGGTCACCAAACTAAGGCCAGACTTTTGATCTCATCCTAACAAATGCGGTCGAATTCTTAGGGGCAAGTGACCATGTGCTCCTGCAATTTGAGGTACAAAGGAGGGCCAGAACTAAGACAAGTCAAATCCACATTTTGGACTTTAGGAGAGCTGATTTCCAAAAAATGAAGGAAACACTGAGCAGCGTTCCGTGGACACAGATACTAAAAGACAAGGGAGTTACAGATGGATGGGAGTTTGTCAAGAGTGAAATACTCAAGGTGCAATTGCAAAAAGTACCAACAAAGAGAAAAAATAGGACAAGTGCAAAGAAGCCAGAATGGATGTCCAAAGAACTTCTAACTATGCTAAGACTCAAAAGAGACATGCACAAGAAGTGGAAAAAGGGAGAAATCACCAAAGAAGAATTCAAACAAATAGCCAACTCCTATAGGGAAAAGGTCCACAAGGCTAAAGCACAAAATGAGCTCAAGCTTGCCAGGGACATTAAAAACAATAAAAATGGCTTCTTTTCTTATGTCAGTAGAAAAAGAAGAACAAGGAAGCGATAGGGCCTCTTCGAGGAGAAGATGGGGCAATGCTGACAGGGGATAGGAAACAGGCAGAACTGCTTAATGCCTTCTTTGTCTCAGTCTTCTCACAAAAAGAAAGTCATCTTCAACCTCAGCAAGATGGAGTGGATGAGGGATTAGAGGACATCCAAACCCAAATTGGGAAACAAGTCATCCAGGAATACCTGTCCACTCTAAATGAGTTCAAGTCCCCAGGGCCAGATCAACTACACCCAAGAGTATTGAAGAAACTAGTCATCTCGGAACCATTGGCAATCATCTTTAAGAGTTCTTGGAGAACGAGAGAAGTTCCAGCAGATTGGAGGAGGGCAAATGTGGTCCCAATCTTCAAGAAGGGAAAAAAGGATGACACAAACGATTATCATCTCCTCAGCCTCACGTCGATACCAGGCAAGATTCTGGAAAATATTAAGGAAGTGGTCTGCAGACACTTAAAAACAAATGCGGTCATCGCTAATAGTCAACATAGATTTATCAAAAACAAGTCATGCCAGACTAATCTGATCTCTTTTTTTGATAGAATAACAAGCTGGGTAGATACGGGGAATGCCGTGGATGTAGCGTACCTGGATTTCAGTAAGGCCTTCGACAAGGTCCCCCATGACCTTCTGGCAAACAAACTAGTCCATTGTGGGCTAGGCAAAACTACGGTTAGGTGGATCTGTAATTGGTTAAGTGGACGAACCCAGAGGGTGCTCACCAATGCTTCCTCTTCATCTTGGAAAGAAGTGACTAGCGGAGTGCTGCAGGGTTCCGTCCTGGGCCCGGTCCTGTTCAACATCTTTATTAATGACTTAGATGAAGGGTTTGAAGGCATGATCATCAAGTCTGCAGATGACACCAAATTGGGAGGGATAGCCAATACTCCAGAGGACAGGAGCAGAATTCCAAACGATCTTGACAGATTAGAGAGATGAACCAAAACTAACAAAATTAAGTTCAACAGTGATAAATGCTTTATAATCCAGTTCAAAGCAGATAATCTGGATTATATGGCAGTGTAGCTTCACCCTAGGAAGTGAGAGTGAGAGAAGAGGTCACTTAAGTGAATACCATAACTTATTTGAAGATCATTTGAAACAGGAGTGGCAGACAATAGAACAGGATCCATTAGTGAAACTCTGGTCTATTTAGCAAGGATGCCTGAGTTTCACTGGTTTACAAATAGGACCAACTAAAATAGCCTGCCTTCCTAAATTAGGTTGCTGAAAAAGAACACTTGGTAGACAAAAAGTAGCAGGTTATTCTGTGAAAAGACTGCTGAGATCTGGTATTTATCACAAATTTCTGTGCTGGGTATATATGTTTGGAGGAGATCTAGAACCATAATTCTTAACATGTATTGTCAAAGGCTTTCATGGCCGGAATCACTGAGTTGTTGTAGGTTTTTTCGGGCTATATGGCCATGGTCTAGAGGCATTCTCTCCTGACGTTTCACCTGCATCTATGGCAAGCATCCTCAGAGGTAGTGAGGTCTGTTGGAACTAGGAAAATGGGTTTATATATCTGTGGAATGACCAGGGTGAGACAAAGGGCTCTTGTCTGTTGGAGCTAGATGTGAATGTTTCAACTGACCACCTTGATTAGCATACAATGGGCTGACTGTGTTTGGAGCAAACTTTTGTTGAGAGGTAATTAGATGTCCCTGCCTGCTTCCTCTCTGTTGTTGTGCTGTTGCATTTTTAGAGTTTTTTAATACTGGTAGCCAGATTTTTTCATTTTCATGGTTTCCTCCTTTCTGTTGAAATTGTCCATATTTATACATGGCTATCATATCTCCTCTCATTCCTCTCTTCTTCAGGTTAGGCATGCCCAGCTCCTTAAGCCGCTCCTCATAGGGCTTGTTCTCCAGACCCTTGAGCATTTTAGTCGCCCTCCTCTGGACACATTCCAGCTTGTCAATATCTCTCTTGAATTGTGGTGCCCAGAATTGGACACAATATTCCAGGTGTGGTCTAACCAAAGCAGAATAGAGGGGTAGCATTACTTCCCTAGATCTAGACACTATGCTCCTCTTGATGCAGGCCAAAATCCCATTGTCCCCCATTCCGTATCTTTGCATTTCGTTTTTTCTGCCTAAATGGAGTATTTTTCATTTGTCACTGTTGAACTTCATTTTGTTAGTTTTGGCCCATCTCTCTAATCTGTCAAGATCGTTTTGAATCCTGCTCCTGTCCTCTGGAGTATTGGCTATCCCTAACAATTTGGTGTCGTCTGCAAACTTGATGATCATGCCTTCTAGCCCTTCATCTAAGTCATTAATAAAGATGTTGAATAAATAAAGATGATGTTTCACAAGAATACAGTACTGGAACTGAAGCTGCAACACGTCCAGTTTAAAAAGGACCATGTGTTCTCCAACTTAATTGCTTCTTGATGGGCACACATTCAATCTATGTTCCTAGAACTAGTTGAAGAAATGGGTTCAATGGCTCTAGATGTTCCTTTAGTCAGTGACTGTTGATAATTGCTGGCTACAATACAAGCATCCTCCAAGCTGAAGAGACATCTTCTGGAAAGATGCACAGAAACCAAGGTTTGAACTTTGTAACTGGCTTGCAGAAAATAAAATGGTTCTGGAAGAGAGGGCCTCTACACGCACGGAATATCATTAGAGAAAGTAAAAACACATTATGGGCAGCAGTACAGGTCCATTTGCTTATTTGCATGCCTTTAACATGCATATTTGTAGAACAGAGTATGAGATCATACACTGTCGCAACTCTTGAATGTTCTCTCTGCATGAGGATATAGACCTTATAAAAAGGAGCAGATAGACTTCAAGCTTGCATTGTCTTCTTTGATTTGGCGGGTGGGGTTGAAATAAAATAGTATGCAAGAATAACATACCTTGAAAAAAAGGGTTATTAGCCTAGGAACCTCTCAAAACCCCATTCTTAATTACCCCGACCCTTTTTTCCTTCATTTCACCAAGAAAATTTAGGGCAGCATGGCTAGATTTACACTGCCAAATAGTGC
>NW_026847549.1:112017404-112085798 GCF_025583915.1 Anolis sagrei ordinatus | reverse complement strand
CATCATCGGAGGTTGCAACTACCATCCCAACGTGACTTACTTTATATACCGGGTCCTAGAGAGGGGCACTTGGAAAGGACCAGGCGCAGAGCTTTTTCTATTTCTGCCCCTGTCTTATGGAATTTCTTGCTGCCCTATATGAGAGCCATGCGTGAGTTAGGGTCTTTTACACTAGCACTTAAGACTTGGCTTTTTACTAGAGCTTTTGATCTATGTTAATTTTATCAATATCTGTATGTATGTATTTTTATCCTTTACAATTTAGCTTGTAAATCACCTAGAGCATCTTGGATGGAGGGCGATTAATAAGTAATTAAATGATGATGATGATGATGATGATGATGATGATGATGATTTAAAAACACACGCCGGTTTACAGTCTTCAACTCCCAGAAATGTGAACAGCTGGTAAACCTGCTGGGATTTCTGGGAGTTGTAGACCAAAACACCTGGGGAGTTGTAGACCAAAACACCACAAGTTGAGAACCACTTCTCTATCAAGTTTGAGCATAAGACTATTAGAAAGTTTATTGTGACTTGGTCTGTTCCACCATTAAGCATTCCTAAGTCATATTTTGCAAGAATGAACTAATAAACAGCATCTGGCGTATATCTCTGTAATGGACCAATTGCCAGGAATGTTCTCTAAATTGTTCTGAGAAAACGAACTGCATTTGATTATGATTTACATGGCACATTGCTGATTAACTACGCATCTATAACCTTATTTCACATGAATTGTTACTTCTTCAAGAAATAGGCAGTTCAGTTTTACTCTGTTGTAATTTATTGTTTGGGCTTGGCCTCATGTAAGCCATTCCGAGTCCCCATGGGGAGATGATGGCAGGGTATAAATAAAGATGATGATGATGATGATGATGATTATGGAGTAGAGCCCAAGGTCTATACTGACCATGAAGCCGATGGGAACTTTAGGAGAGTCTTCCCCAGGAGGAGGGACCCTGGGACCCCACCAAAGAGGGATCGCTACTTTGGCGAGCTAGAGAAGCCTGATTTCAGCAATTTTATTAAATTAAAAATTCGAAATAAACCTCACCAAAGTTGAAGAAGCAGCACCGAGGTGTTTTTATTAGTGATTCAGCTGAAAAGGATGCAATGTAGCAATCATTCGCCTACAGAGCATGCCAGTACAGAGATCAGAACCATTTTTATAGGGTTTACAGGCTTAGAAGTTTCAAAATTCCTGCTTCCCGCCCCCCGCTCAGCTCACTGGTGATTGGCTGGCCGGATAACAGCTGGGAGGAGGCTCGGCTGCCCCCCCCCCCCCCCCCCCCGCCAGGACCAATCACAGGGCTCCTCCACTGCACGGGAGCCTATCAGGAAGCTCCCACCACTCTGGCGCTTCAGCGAATCAGGAAGACGGAGGTGGGACGGAAAAGAAACAAAGTGTTGATGATAGGATTATGGAATTCCAATGTCCTGGGTTTCCTGCGTCCCGGAATCGGCCAGCTAGAGAAACCAACTTTTATTGTTATGTGATGGGTGGGTGATTGGTGTTGAGTACTTAAGCCGGGTTTTCCTGCTATGATCAGATAAGGCTCAAAGGTGAGGCTTGGGGTGGATGTTTGCTATGAAGAGTTTTGAATGAAGTAAACAAAGTCGTCTCGCTCCCATTGTGAAATGGTCCCAACTCCAAAATCAAATAGGAATTTCAAATTCTATTGTCCATGCAAGAGTTCCAAGATATGGGGTTTTTGTGATCGCTGATTGCCCTTTTCAGTGCCAAAGGGCAACTTCCTCATTGGCTCCCCCTTCTTGAAGAGGGGAAGGGGGAAGGGGTTGGGTGCCAGGGCAAAAATAAGGGGAAATACGTGGGGAAATATAGAAATCCAAAGAAATTCATATCAAGCATCCCTTCCCACCCCCTGCCCGCCAGAGAAATTGATTAAAACAATAATTTTAATAAAACATGTGTCCATAGTTCATGCTGGGGAAGTTCAGATGTGAAAATGAGTTCTTTAGAGCCAAAAAGAAATTGAAGAAAGTCCAACAGTCACAAAAAGGGTGCTTGATGATCTCCACTGAGCCAAGGAATGGATTCTTGCAGCACCAAGATCAAGCTGGTCCTTAGTCCTTGGGAAACTATAACTTCCTCCAAGGACTGGGACCCCAAGGCTTCCCTGAAAGCCTCATGGGGTCCTTGTTGTTGCTAGTGTCTTGGCAAATTGACCAAAACTTAACCCCTTTGTGCAGTCTGGTACCCTTGCCCTTTGCAGAACTATAAGTAACCATCCCTTATTGGGGGGGACGGGGGACGGACATGCTTGACTTCAACCACATAACGCAGGTCAAGCTGCACTATTTGGCAGTGTAAATCTAGCCATGCTGCCCTAAATTTTCTTGGTGAAATGAAGGAAAAAAGGGTCGGGGTAATTAAGAATGGGGTTTTGAGAGGTTCCTAGGCTAATAACCCTTTTTTTCAAGGTATGTTATTCTTGCATACTATTTTATTTCAACCCCACCCGCCAAATCAAAGAAGACAATGCAAGCTTGAAGTCTATCTGCTCCTTTTTATAAGGTCTATATCCTCATGCAGAGAGAACATTCAAGAGTTGCGACAGTGTATGATCTCATACTCTGTTCTACAAATATGCATGTTAAAGGCATGCAAATAAGCAAATGGACCTGTACTGCTGCCCATAATGTGTTTTTACTTTCTCTAATGATATTCCGTGCGTGTAGAGGCCCTCTCTTCCAGAACCATTTTATTTTCTGCAAGCCAGTTACAAAGTTCAAACCTTGGTTTCTGTGCATCTTTCCAGAAGATGTCTCTTCAGCTTGGAGGATGCTTGTATTGTAGCCAGCAATTATCAACAGTCACTGACTAAAGGAACATCTAGAGCCATTGAACCCATTTCTTCAACTAGTTCTAGGAACATAGATTGAATGTGTGCCCATCAAGAAGCAATTAAGTTGGAGAACACATGGTCCTTTTTAAACTGGACGTGTTGCAGCTTCAGTTCCAGTACTGTATTCTTGTGAAACATCATCTTTATTTATTCAACATCTTTATTAATGACTTAGATGAAGGGCTAGAAGGCATGATCATCAATTTTGCAGACGACACCAAATTGTTAGGGATAGCCAATACTCCAGAGGACAGGAGCAGGATTCAAAACGATCTTGACAGATTAGAGAGATGGGCCAAAACTAACAAAATGAAGTTCAACAGTGACAAATGAAAAATACTCCATTTAGGCAGAAAAAACGAAATGCAAAGATACGGAATGGGGGACAATGGGATTTTGGCCTGCATCAAGAGGAGCATAGTGTCTAGATCTAGGGAAGTAATGCTACCCCTCTATTCTGCTTTGGTTAGACCACACCTGGAATATTGTGTCCAATTCTGGGCACCACAATTCAAGAGAGATATTGACAAGCTGGAATGTGTCCAGAGGAGGGCGACTAAAATGATAAAAGGTCTGGAGAACAAGCCCTATGAGGAGCGGCTTAATGAGCTGGGCATGTTTAGCCTGAAGAAGAGAAGGCTGAGAGGAGATATGATAGCCATGTATAAATATGGACAATTTCAACAGAAAGGAGGAAACCATGAAAATGAAAAAATCTGGCTACCAGTATTAAAAAACTCTAAAAATGCAACAGCACAACAACAGAGAGGAAGCAGGCAGGGACATCTAATTACCTCTCAACAAAAGTTTGCTCCAAACACAGTCAGCCCATTGTATGCTAATCAAGGTGGTCAGTTGAAACATTCACACCTAGCTCCAGCAGAAAAGAGTCCTTTGTCTCACCCTGGTCATTCCACAGATATATAAACCCTTTTTCCTAGTTCCAACAGACTTCACAACCTCTGAGGATGCTTGCCATAGATGCAGGTGAAACGTCAGGAGAGAATGCCTCTAGACCAGGGGTCGGGAACCTTTGGCCCTCCAGCTGTGGTGGACTTCAACTCCCACAATTCCTTGAGGCTCGGCATTCGCCCCAAAGGCTTACCTTGGCCCAACGAGGTTTGTTTGGCTCTTTTTCATGGAGGACGGGCAGCAAAGGGGGAGAGACGAGCGTAACGTAGCTGTGCAGATGGCGAGGAAGGATGCGGAGCCTACAGACTGGCCTCGGAGGGAGAGAGCGGGCGGAAACCCCTGCGGGCAACGCGCCTCCTCGCCGCTTAAACAGCGCAGAGCCCTTTCCCTCCAGCCTTCGCCTTCCCTTTTCCCCGACAAGCTCTGCACGACGTCACTCAGCCGGCGTCGTTGCTAGGGAGGGGGTCCATGCGGGGCGGGTGCTAAGGGCCGAAGCGGCGAGGAAGCGCGTTGCCCGCAGGGGTTTCCGCCCGCTCTCTCCCTCCGAGGCCAGTCTGTGGGCTCCGCATCCTTCCTCGCCATCTGCACAGCTACGTTACGCTCGTCTCTCCCCCTTTGCTGCCCGTCCTCCATGAAAAAGAGCCAAACAAACCTCGTTGGGCCAAGGTAAGCCTTTGGGGCGAATGCCGAGCCTCAAGGAATTGTGGGAGTTGAAGTCCACCACAGCTGGAGGGCCAAAGGTTCCCGACCCCTGCCTAGACCATGGCCATACAGCCCGAAAAAACCTACAACAACCCAGTGATTCCAGCCATGAAAGCTTTCGATAATATACTCCATAAAATTGTTCATTGATACTATCCTTAGCTGACAAGGCAAACACAGAACTTCAAGAGCATTGATTCTCATAAATATTGGGTTACATGGAATAGAGCAATAGTTTGACTCTATAGGGAAGTTTCTACATGCAAATTAAATAAACATCAAACCAATGGTAATGGACACCAACATATGTGGAGTAACACACAACCAATATCATTGTGCCATTTTTTGCAACTCTTAGCACTTTTTTCAAGGAAAATGATAACATGAAATGGATAGCATGTACCTGCCATAATCCCATAAAGCTTCCCAATAGGAAGGCATGGACTCATTGTATGTACATAGATTTTTACTGGTTGTACTGACAACCAAATAGCAGTAATAAAAACCCCATGGTAACAACAACAACAAACTCATAGTGCTTATGTGTGTGTCAAAGCTAGTTATATTCCAATCCATAGTTCACCCTTCAGTTGCATAGGAAAAAATTATTTGATGGTTAGAAATGAGCAGAGTCAATAGCACTAGCAGAAATATATTAGTTTTCCATATTAAATCAGTCTCTCGAATGATCTCCCCCCCCCCCCCTTTCCTCCCTTTCTCTTAGAGGACAGAACACCATATAAAGTGAGATTAGAAGGAAGGAAAAATAAAGAGGATGGATTTGAAATCATTTAGAAACCATTTATTATTTATGTTATTCATGTGAATTCTGGATTTCTGGGAAAAGCTTGTTTTGAAAATTTGAAATGTTTGGAGTAATCTTTGTTTTAGCCCACATTAGACAATACTCTGGGGATTCAGGGTTAGTTTGAACAGATTGGCCAGTAGGCATGGTTAGGTTCGGTCAGAATCGTCTTAATTCAGAATATATTAGGAAAGATTTGCTTTTTGAAGCGATTTCAAAGTTTTTAAGGAAACTGGAAGTCCCTTTGCGCTTCCAAAGCTTTTTTCGCCATTTCTGTTACGAAGCAGTAAGTGATTCGAAAATTATTCAGCTTTTTCCTGCTTCTGGTCCCTGGCCTTCGCTCAAGCCAGAGAAGCCATTTTAAACCAGAGTGGATGAATTTCCTCCCTTTCCTTTCCCCCCGCTTCTGTCTCAAGCCTGGGAAGCCGTTTTAAACCAGTGGATGAATTTCTTCCCTTTCCTTTCCCCCCGCTCACTTCTGTCTCAAGCCTGGGAAGCCATTTTAAACCAGAGTGGGTGAATTTCCTCCCTTTCCTTTCCCCCCGCTTCTGTCTCAAGCCTGGAAAACCATTTTAAACCAGAGTGGATGAATTTCTTCCCTTTCCTTTTCCCCCGTTCGCTTCTGTCTCAAGCCTGGGAAGCCATTTTAAACCAGAGTGGATGAATTTCCTCCCTTTCCTTTCCCCCTGCTTCTGTCTCAAGCTAGAGAAGCCATTTTAAACCAGAGAAGGATGAATTTCTTCCCTTTGCACCCCCCCCCCTTGCTTCTGGAATAAAACAACTACTTTCAAAGCAAATACCACCCAATGAAACAAGAAATAACACTTTCAAAGCATTAAGGAAGGATTTGGAAGTCTCGGAAGTTTTGAAAAGTTTTGAACTTTTTTTTTCTGTGAAAATCGAACTTGACTTTTGTCGTGTTTTATCTCACAATTCAGCAGCAGATCAGTTGCATAACTTCAGCGCTTTCCAGTAGTTTCTTCCTGCACAGTATTTTCAGTCAACTGCTCCCACAAACTGCAGTCACTCTGGAACTCTTTACAGGCGCTTGAGCACAAGCCCGACCATTGTCAGTTTTACTATTGTTTTCCCCTCCAATCCAGATGACACTACAAACTTACCACAGCACACGGTTATATCTTGTCTTAGCAGACAGGTTCCTTTAATACATTACACAGAGCCTTCGGCAAACAGCATCACAGCACAAGGAGAGAAAATACACTGTACATGACTTCCTTATATACAATTCTGACCATTTACACATAGCAATCTCTGATTGGTTCCCAACTCATTGACTTAACTCAAACCCAGGATTGCATCATTCACAATCACCTGGACCAGGTCAGAACACATTCCCCAAATGATTCCCTATATACAGTTAATGCATGACTCAGCATTTCCAATAGAAGCCTATGAGCAGTGCATGACTCAGCTATATTACATTACACTACATTGTAAAACCTGAGAACTTTAGAATCGAACCACCAGTGTCCCCTGCATCCGAAACGAGTTTTAAACCATTTTTTTAACCAAGCAAGCTATGGGCCAGCTCTGATCCTAACTGGTCCACTGTCCACACAGGCCACTGTTCTCATCCATTTCCCCCTACACTTTGTGGTTCAGGGAAAAGAGGATGGACTGGGCCCATGTTGTTCTTTAGTCACTGTGGCAGACAACCACAGAGCTCCAGAGAGCTACTGGCCATTGGCATCCTGCAATAGCCATGGGTTCTCTCAGAACTCTGTTGCAGTCTAGCAGTAAGTAGGGCCAAAATTGGGTGGTTTGGACTCCACCCTGCAACTGCTGTGGGATGGAGTAGCTACACACAGGGGTGTGTAGCTACCCTTAGGGACAAGCTGGACTATTGCTACTCCAAATTAGGTGGCATGTGTAAATGCGCTCTATGGAACAGTATGAAATTGCTAATAATAAGGGTGATAATGTGACTCAGAAGAGCTGTCTAATAAAGGAAACTGCAGAGAAAATCTAGGAACGTATAACAGTAACAGCAGAACTAATGGAAGGCATAATCACATGGAATGACAAGAGTCATTTTGGTCTGTTTGTTCCAAGTTACCCAGGCAACAGGCTAAAGAGAAACGAGACAGAGTGAAGAAGAGCAAGCAGCTACTGAAAATAAAAAGAAACAGAAAATGTATTGAAGTGGGAAGTGATTTAGGGCACAAGACATGTCAACACAGAGTTCAACCAGGCCTTCAGTTCAGTTCAGCCCTGCAACAGCTAAACACTGATGGGGATGAACTGGGTTAACTATCCTGCAAAGCTCAAATCCTGATGCAAGATTCAGACAGTTAGGTTGGTTACCAAGTGGAACTGGCTGCAAGTGTCTTGACTGCTATTCCATGTTCTCGAGGCTCAAGCACCCCAATGATACAGGATGGCAGTAGGTGATGTGTTGTGAGTTTATTCCGCCACCACACGGGTAGAGGGATCCCTAGGATGGCAATGCAGTTCAGAGTAGCTGGACAATAATGAAAACACCATGCAAGCCTGATCTGGCATTGGACTCACATGTAGAAAAGGCTATGATAATGGCATTTAAATACTATAATGATAAAATGATGATACACTATAGACAAGTGTATTTACCAAAAAAAGTCTTCAAGGGTAAACCAATGTAGTGCACACTGCAGTAGTCAGGCCCTAATGTTAGAATCATAGAGTAGGAAGAGACCTCATGGGCCATCCAGTCTAACCCCTGCCAAGAAGCAGGAATATTGTATTCAAAGCACCCCTGACTATAAATCCCAGCGACTACAACTTCCAAATGTCAAGATTCTATTTCTCCAAACTCCATCAGTGTTCACATTTGGGCATATTGAGTATTTGTATAGAGTTTGGTCCAGATCCATCATTGTTTGAGTCCACAGTGATCTCTGAATTTAGGTGAACTACAACTCCAAAAACAAAGGACACTGCCCACCAAACCCTTCCAGTATTTTCTGTTGGTCTTGGGAGAACTGTGTGGCAAGTTTGGTTCAGTTCCATCGTTGGTGGGGTTTAGAATGCTTTTTGATTGTAGGTGAACTATAAATCCCAGCAACTACAACTCCCAAATGGCAAAATCAATATATATATATTTTGAGTGAAGGACATACATTGGGTTGTTAGGTGTCTTGTGTCCAAATTTGGTGTCAATTTCTGAGGACCAAGATTTATTGGAAATTCCCAGGGTCAAGACCTTGCATCTAACAGCAACCAGACGCAGAGCCTTTACAGCAGTGGCACCATCACTCTGGAATACTCTGCCACCTGAAGTCCGTGCCTTGCGGGACCTATCAGCTTTCCACAGGGCATGTAAAACAAGCCTTTGATATTGTTGTTTTTAAATTGTTTTAAAATTGTTTTAAAATTGTGTTAGATTTTAGCCTGTTCTTGTAAGCCTCTCCGACCCCAAGGGGAGTGGCGGCATATAAGTTTGAATAATAAATAAATAAATAAATAAATAAATAAATTTGTCCAGTGTTTTTTGAGTTCTGTTAATCCCACAAACGAACATTACATTTTTATTTCTATAGATGTTTTTAATCTGTGTTTTATTTGTAATTTTTGGGCTTGTTCCTTGTAAGCCGCCCTGAGTCCCCTTGGGGAGATGGTTGGCGGGGTATAAAAATTATTATATAAAAATATAATAAAAGTTATTATTATTATAATATTATTATTATGTTGTCTGCTTGAAGTAAGTGTGAATGTTGCAATTGGCCGCCTTTATTAGCATTAGGCCTTGAGGCTTCAAAACTTGGTTGGTTGCTGCCATTAGAGTTGTTGTGAAACACTAGGTTCTTGTGGCTTTTTTCGGGCTATAGGGCCATGTTCTACAGGCATTTCTCCTGACGTTTCGCCTGCATCTATGGCAAGCATCCTCAGAGGTAGTGAGGTCTGTTGGAATTAGGACAATGGGTTTATATATCTGTGGAATGGCTGGGGTGGGGCAAAGAGCTCTTCTCTGCTGGAGCTAGGTGTGAATGTTTCAACTGACCACCTTCATTAGCATTTGAAGGCCTGGCTGAGCCTGGGAAAATCTTTTGTTGAGAGGTGTTAAGATGTGCCTGGTTGTTTCCTCTCTGCTGTTTTGCTGTTGTAATTTTAGAGATTTTTTAATACTGGTAGCCAGATTTTGTTCATTTTCATGGTTTCCTCCTTTCTGTTGAAATTGTCCACATGCTTGTGGATTTCAATGGCTTCTCTGTGTAGTCTGACATGGTGGTTGTGAGAGTGGTCCAGCATTTCTGTGTTCTCAAATAATATGCTGTGTCCAGGTTGGTTCATCAGGTGCTCTGCTATGGCTGACTTCTCTGGTTGAAGTAGTCCGCAGTGCCTTTCATGTTCCTTGATTCGTGTCTGGGCAATGCTGCGTTTGGTGGTCCCTATGTAGACTTGTCCACAGCTGCATGGTATACGGTAGACTCCTGCAGAAGTGAGAGGATCCCTCTTGTCCTTTGCTGAACGTAGCATTTGTTGGATTTTCTTGGTGGGTCTGTAGATAGTTTGTATGTCGTGTTTCCTCATCAGCTTCCCTATGCGGTCAGTTGTTCCCTTGATGTATGGTAAGAACACTTTTCCTCTGGGTGGATCTTCGTCTTGACTCTCGTGGCTTGTTCTTGGTCTTGCAGCTCTTCTGATGTCTGAGGTGGAGTATCCATTGGCCTGGAGAGCCCAGTTGAGGTGGTTCAGTTGTTGTGAAACACTTTTTCAAGTTTCCAAAAAGTCTGGGAGTTTTGTTTTGAGATCTTTTTTTTCTCTCCTCCGTTTGGCAGGAACTCAATGGCATTCCATCATTCTTGTTTTTATTTGCAGTGTACTGATCTGACAGATGACAATTATGATTATGATTCACGCTTTTAAAAATAAAAGCTCCTTAAAACGTTAACATTTCAAATTGTAAATGCGGGGGCACATGCCAGGAAGGTGGCAATCAGAGGTGGATCATATCCATTAACAGGTGGATTGCAGGCCTCCTTCAGCCATCTGTTAGCTGTTCATTTTCAAACATTTGGGATGGAGGGGGAAGAATAGAGCTTCCAGAAGGTACCTTTTTGACTACAGGGCCCAGAATTCCTGAGGCAGCTTGGGGACATACTGGCTGAAGGATTCTAAAATTTTAATAAAAATAATTTCTTCCAAGTCTGGAGCAACATAATCACTTTTTTCACTTCCCCCGGAATATTTGACACTGCTTTCTAGTCTGAATTTTATTATGACCTAACTTCAGTTCCAAGTTTCATCATGACTGGGTTTTTGTAGGTTTTTCTCGGCTATATGGTCATGTTCTAGAGGCATTTTCTCCTGACGTCAGGAGAAAATGCCTCTAGAATCATAGAATCATAGAATCAAAGAGTTGGAAGAGACCTCATGGGCCATCCAGTCCAACCCCATTCTGCCAAGAAGAGGAATATTGCATTCAAATCACCCCTGACAGATGGCCATCCAGCCTCTGTTTAAAAGCTTCCAAAGAAGGAGCCTCCACCACACTCCGGGGCAGAGAGTTCCACTGCTGAACAGCTCTCACAGTCAGGAAGTTCTGCCTAATGTTCAGATGGAATCTCCTCTCTTGTAGTTTGAAGCCATTGTTCCTCTAGTCTCCAAGGAAGCAGAAAACAAGCTTGCTCCCTCCTCCCTGTGGCTTCCTCTCACATATTTATACATGGCTATCATATCCCCTCTCAGCCTTCTCTCTTCAGGCTAAACATGCCCAGCTCCTTAAGCCGCTCCTCATAGGGCTTGTTCTCCAGACCTTTTATCATTTTAGTCGCTCTCCTCTGGACACATTCCAGCTTGTCAATATCTCTCTTGAATTGTGGTGCCCAGAATTGGACACAATATTGCAGATGTGGTCTAACCAAAGCAGAATAGAGGGGTAGCATTACTTCCTTAGATCTAGACACTATGCTCCTATTGATGCAGGCCAAAATCCCATTGGCTTTTTTTGCCGCCACATCACATTGTTGGCTCATGTTTAACTTGTTGTCCAAATTAAACATGAGCCAACAACTGGCCATATAGCGCAGAAAAACCTACAACAACCCAGTGATTCCGGCCATGAAAGCCTTCAACAATTCATCATGATTGTTCTTTTCTCACAACAGTAATTGTTACTGGCTGTCTTTGGAACTTCCTGTTTCATACCAGTGGTTCTCAACCTTTCTAATGCAGTGACCCCCAAATAAAGTTCCTCGTGTTGTGGTGACCCCCAACCATATTTTCGTTGCTACTTCATAAATAATTTTGCTACTCTTATGAATTCTAATGCAAATATCTAATATGCAGGATGTATTTTCATTGTTACAAATTGAACATAATTAAAGCATAGTGATTAATCACCAAAAAAAATATGTTTAGGGGAGTATGGATAATTGATGATGGGATTTGCGGTACCTTCAACCAATTCAGCTCTGACTTCTACAGACCACTGAGATCCCCCACGAATTACAGACCTGGACCAAACTTGGCACATAGAACTCCCATAACCAACAGAAAATACTGGAGGAGTTTGGGAGGAGTTGACAGTGATTTATGGGAGATGTAGTTCACCTACATCCGGAAAGCACTGAGAACCCAAATGACTATGGATCTGGACCAAACTTGGCATGAATACTCAATATGCCCAAATTTGAAAAATGGTGGAATTTGGGGGAAATGGATCTTGACATTTGGGTGTTGTAGTTGCTGGGATTTATAGTTCCTCAGCCAAAAAAAGGGCATTCTGAACTCCAACAAAAATGGAATTGAAGAAGCTTGGCATACAGAACTCCCATAACCAACAGAAATTACTGGAGAGGATTGGGGTACCTTGGCATTTTGGAGCTGCTGGGATATATAGTCCTCTCCCATCCAAAAGCATTCTGAACTCATGCAACCATGCAATGCACTCAACTTGGCACAGAGAATTCCCATGGTGAACAGAAAATACTGGAGATAACTGTGATACATAGACCTTGGCAACTGCTGGGATATATAGTCCTCTCCCATCCCAAAGCATTCTGAACTCATGCAGCCATGCAATGCACTCCAACTTGGCACAGAGAATTCCCATGGTGAACAGAAAATACTGGAGATAACTGTGATACATAGACCTTGGCAACTGCTGGGATATATAGTCCTCTCCCATCCCAAAGCATTCTGAACTCATGCAGCCATGCAATGCACTCCAACTTGGCACAGAGAATTCCCATGGTGAACAGAACAGGCATGAGGACGGCATGAAGAGTTTTACTCACATTGCGGTCTAACAAAGTGTGAGTCTTCTTCCCCCGTTCCTTTGCCTCCAAAGCTCCTCCTCCTGACTACCCACATTTCTGTGGGAAGAGCAAGAGGAGGAGCCTTCCAGGAGTGCCATGTGGCTGCCTCCGGGAGTCGGCAGCCATTTTGGAGGGGGCGGGGCCAGCCAAGGCACCTTGGCGACCCCCAGAAAATGGCCTAACGACCCCCCCAGGGGTCGCGACCCCCAGGTTGAGAAACGCTGCATTACACATTTCCCAAATACGTGGTCATTCCCCTTATTCATTGTTTCCACTTTATTGTTGCGCCAATTTCATGTCTAAACTCATCTGGAGTAGAAAATAATCTGTAGTTCAGCGACTGCATACAGAAGGTCCCCGGTTAAATCCTTGGGATCTCCAAGTAGGGATCAAAAAGATTCCTATGTAGAATCTTTTTTAAAAGAATTTTATTAGGTTTTATAAAGAATACAGCGAAAGAGTGAGAACAATAAAGTATAGGAAAGTGAGGGCGGGGGAAAAGAGATAAAGATAAAAACACATTCTACAAAAAATACTCCCACAAGAAGCAAAATGGGGAGGGGGGGAGGCAAAAACATAAAAAAACACACCAAAAAAAAGAGAGGTGACTTCCATTCCATCTTCTTGGTTATTATTTTCTTATTACTCAAAAAATATTTTCCTTACTAAAATAAGATGGTAAAATTGTCTCTCTTGTTTTTTATTTTCTCCCATTGTCCAGATAGTCTTGAAGATCGTCCCAATTCATTCTTCTCAATATCTTGCCTGTGTTTTTCTTCAACAAAAAAGTCAGTTTGTCCATATTCTGACTGTTGTTTGCATCTGATTAACAATCATTTTAGGCGACAAAAAAAACCAGTCCCAACAAACTATTTTATGACTTGTTGAGAGATTTAAACACAGACTTAGTGTACATATGCTCTGCAAGTGTTACCTTAAATTATATTATGCATTGTAAAAGAGGAGAAGCTTGGCTTGTTGTACATTAGTCTTTGGAGTAACAGTGCTCTTACTATTTTAAACAGAGACATGTCATAGAGACATGGTTGCTTATACAAACACCTGTAAACAATCTCCAATGTTTGGAGGGCTCATGTAAAAAAGATCAACGACCACTTGGGGCAGGGAGACAGACTAATCCCACCGCTGCCCAACAGTGTAAAAAGATCAATGACACACTGGGCAGAGGGGACAAGCAATCCCACCTCTACCAGCAGTGTAAAGATGTTAACGTTCAGCTGGACACTACTTTAACGAGGATATATGGCTGTGACAAAGGGGGAAAGACTCTCTTATCCCACCTCAGAAATATTGTTAAGTGACCAACTGATTTAACTAAGTTAATGACCGATGTATTAGGTAGATTCGCCGCCACCACCTCAATTTTATATGTCTGAGGAAAACATAAGTGTGAATGTGAAATTGGTAAATTAGGTTCAAGTCCTTTGTTCTTCTTTAACAACTGCCCCTTTTGCTGACTGGACTGAAATTGAGATGTCTTAAGGCTAGCCGAGATCTATTGAGTGGGACAGACCGAGGCAGACACCAGTTTAAAGGTGAATTAGAAACAGGTTTATTTAAAACTTGATGAACAAATCAACTCTTAAAAAGAGTGGTACAAAAGCGTAATGCATTTCAGAGGCTTAGCTGGTTTAGACAAGCAGTCTTCTCTCAAGACTTTAACTTTTGTTTCCTGTGAGTTCCTTGCTTCACACTGGCCCTTACACAGTGTGTCCCTGAGAACAGCCCACTGACTGCCTCACAGAGCAAACCAGGCTTCCCTTCACTGACTCTCCTATGTACAGTGATCCAGGAATCTTTGCCTTCCCTATGCTCTAACTCCCAAGGCTCACTTCAAAAGTTCTCTCTGTCTAAATTCCTCTCAGCTCCCTCTTCCTAAAATACTTCTTCACTCTATGATGTTGAAAGCTCTTATCCCCAGCTTGTCAAAAAGACACAGCCTTTTTCCCTCTCAAACCTAACTCCTCCCCTGACTGCTCTAGCCAATCAGGAGTCGGCTGACTCCTCCCTCTTGCCTCTTAGCTCTCCTGCCTATCTCTCAACCTGTCAGCTACTGACTTTCCAGGCTTCGGCCTTCCTGGCAAAAGGTTAGATTCACCACAGCTCATAATTCAATTATTCTGTTTCAGTGGCAATGAAACAAGGTAGGTGAACAATGTATTCGAATGACAATTCTTGAGTTCGTGGATTGGACACTTTTGTTGGATTTTACCTTATTTATTGACTTTTATTCTCATTTCTTATTACAGCTCCAGAAGTGCTTGCACAGAAACCCTACAGCAAAGCTGTAGACTGTTGGTCCATTGGAGTTATTGCATATATTCTGTAAGTCCTATAAAAGTTGTGTCAATGATTTCGTGATTTTTTTTTGTCGTGTCAGGAGCAACTGCTCCTGTTGTGAGAGAATTGGCCGTCTGCAAGGACGTTGCCCAGGGGACGCCTGGATGATTTTTGATGTTTTATCATCCTTAACACTATGTAACACGATTTTTGTTTTGTCATTTCCTAATTGGTTCTGTCATAAAAACATTTAAACATTTTTTAAACTGCAAATTTGTGGGATATCCTGTAGCACATTTCACTTTAGTTTTTCATTGACTATCTCATTGAATCCCAACCCATTCATCAAAAACATACTGGCGTCCCCTGGGCAATGTCCTTGCAGACAGCCAATTCTCTCACACCAGAAGCGACTTGCAGTTTCTCAAGTCACTCCTGACATGACAAAAGAAAATCATTCAACCACACAAATGAAGCAAGCAGGGGGAGGCTGAGGGTGAGCAAAGCACGTGTGCCAGGTGAGAGGCAGCTGCATGGCCCTTCTGGCACACGTCATAGTTTCACCACTATTGCTATATAGCAAACATCTCTTTGTACCAATACTCGATTCCACTGCCATGTAAAAATGAGGTAGATCTACATGCCTTGACCTGAGTTAATCCCCGGATGCTTTATTCTCAACTTGAGGTGAATATACAACTTCTCTCCCCAGTCTGGACCTATCCCTCTTGGCAAACTGTCCCACAATCATGGTAAGAAAGGGGAGACATGAGAAAAACCTCCTCATAGGGACATAGTGCATTGCAGTAATCCAGTCTAGAGGTGACTAAGGCGTGGACCACTCATAAACCATTGTACCTGAAGAAGAGGAAAAAGATGGGAGTGACAGGGGAGAGATAAAAGAATGGGGCAGAAACCTTGAGCAGAAGCAGAGGTCTAAGGAAATGAGGGGATAATCAGAAAATGTGCTGGCTTAGAAACTAGCACTGGGAAAACTTGTGCAAACATTCAAGAGAACTGGGTAAGTATAGAAAAATCAGCCAATGACAGGAATATGTCAAAGGGGTCAAGAATATTGTTTAAAAAATAGCTGGACATGGCATGATTTTTGGTTTTTAATATTCCAAGCTAAGCCAGCCATTGTTCTTCCTCCCCAACCTTAGGTATGGAATACTAGATCACACAGGCATTATAATACAACACTAATTCAAATTTGGTTAAATATAACTTTTCTCCATTCGGATAATATTTTTCCTAATTTTGGGTCAAGAAACATGTTTGTATGGCCTTGAATTACGTAGTCTGTTACAATATTGCCCCCTTCCCAGGAAAATGGGGCAACTTACAGGGAGCGGTCAACCCACCTGTTCAAGAAGCTCCACTGGCTGCCGTTTATTTACTGGTCCCAATTCAAGGTGCAGGTTATCACCTATAAAGCCCTAAATGGTTTGGGACCCGCCTACCTTCGTGACCGTATCTCCCTCCATGAACCATCTCGGGCCCTCCGTTCTTCGGGGGAGGCCCTTCTTTCGCCCCTGCCAGTCTCACAGACTCACCTGGTGAGTACAAGGGAAAGAGCTTTTTCCTCTGTGGCTCCCCGACTCTGGAACTCACTACCTGGAGACATTAGGAAAGCCCCTACCCTAGAAACCTTTAAAAAGAACCTTAAAACCTGGCTCTTTCACTGCACATTTGATGAATAGATTTACATTCTCCCACTAGTGTTTAGCCTCAATATTTTTTGTCATTGGAGTACATTCCCCCCTTGTGGGAAAGCTTGGTTCCATGACCTCCACTATCTCCTCCGCAAATAATCTGTTTCTGTTTTTATCTCGCCTGAGTTTTTAATCTGATTTTAATCAGCCTTTCTTTTATCCATTACATTTAGCTTGCCAATTGTTATTGTGATTGTGCTTATTGTAATCTTATATTGCTATGTTTTCATTTGTTTTCTGATATTACGTTATTAATGTTTATTATTTGCGTTTTCAGTTTTATTTTATGTAATTGCTGTTTGGGCTTGGCCTCATGTAAGCCGCACCGAGTCCCCACCGGGGAGATGGTGGCGGGGTACAAATAAAGTTATTATTATTATTATTATTAATAATAATAATAATAATAATAAATGCTAAAATCCTCTTTTCTTTGATGGATGCTGATGTTTTTCCTCAGAAAAAAAAGACAAATATGTCCTTTTATTTTGGTTACATGGTCTGGGTTGCATATAGTTTGTGCTTAGTATATCTGGGTGCATTGGAAAGCTAATAAAACAGTTGGAACCCTGGAACAGTTGGAACTATGACCAATTCGTAAATTCTTGATTGGGAGAAGAAAATACCGTGAAAGAATTCTGAAGTATATCTTTGGTGTTCTTTGTAGACTGAATATGTCATGCTTTTTATGTTGTCTTTTAGTCTCTGTGGGTATCCTCCCTTCTACGATGAAAATGACTCCAAGCTTTTTGAGCAAATCCTTAAGGCAGAATATGAGTTTGATTCTCCATATTGGGATGATATCTCTGACTCTGGTAAGGAAAAAATTATAATATAATAATTATAATATAATAATTGACCAAATGTTCATTTGTTCATACTTTTAAAACATCTGACATTATGTTAGAAGATAGACTTTCTTTCTCCTCCCAACTACATTTCCCATTATTACATTTTACTTGTCTTTCAACCTTCATATTTAAATATGCATCTTATACTATGATAAAGACTCAATGTATTTGTGTGGACTAGTAGTCTGTTCAGAATGGGATGCAGACATGGAGAGTACAGTCAGGTTTCTATATTTGCGGGTTTGACATTCCTGGATTTGATTTTTCATGGATTTGCCACCACCCTTCCAAAGCCGCCATCCCTTTTCATGAAACCTAAGGCATTGCATCCACATTCCCACAACAGTTTCAGAATGAGTTAGCAACAACATCACCATGGCTGTCATCAGTCACCTCCAAACCCATTTTTTTTGTAGACTTTGAAAGGCACTTGACCAGACCTTCCTGGGCCCTCTCTCCCATAACTGGGGTCCATGTGGTGCATGTGGAGATGCACAATGGATAGAAGGAAGCCAGGAGGGCAGCTGGGCCAATGAGTAGCGAAGCCATGGGGGGCACAGAGGAAGTGGACTCTCTTCCCTCTCTGCTATTCACTCTCCCTTCCTCTTTCTTCTGAAACTGGGACACATATGAAGATGCCAGTTGCAGTGGAAGGAAATAGTTTGAGAGGGCAACTAGAGCAAATCACAGAGAACCTGGCCAGTAGAACTTTTTTCCTCCCTTGCCCGCTGACCGCTGCCTCCCTCTTGGTCCTTAGGCATCTTTGTATTTTGTCTCTTTCTCTGCCCACCTATCTTTCCTGCCTTTTCTTTCAACAAACACACAAAGAAATAGGCTGTGAGAGCAATTGAGCCCTCTGAGGACCACATTAATGATTGTGGCACTCCTCCCCCTTGTCATGATGCCAGGGCTCTGCCAATATGTAGGCAGAGATGAACCAAACTCCCAGTTTGTGTTAAACAATTTAATTAAAGCATCACTTACTTTCTGGCTGTTTTAATAGTCCAAAACAGCCAGAAAGAATATAAAACAAAACTGACAACAAACGCTGTTGCAGGTTCAAGATAACACCTTAGTCAAAAGGTCCAGTCCAGTGGTCAAACGCCGAGAGTTCAATGAGCAAGTCCAGGGATCAAGAATTTATACCGTAGTCAAAAACCAGTCCAAAGATTCAAGGTTCCAGGGTTCCAAGGGTTCAAGAGGCAGGTCAGAATTCTCCCAAAGCTCAGTCCCAAGGCTAACTCTTTATATCTAGATACACCTAGCTGCAACCTATCTCCTTTCATACCTCCACCTTTAATTGCTTTCAGCCATGAACTCTTACTTACAGATTACTCAACCCTTTAGAACTAAGACATACATTAACCCTTCCATCACCAACTGCTAGTCCTACCACCAGCAACCACCATCAACTGCAGAACATGATACATGACACCCCTCCCCTGCCCCGGGTCCCTTGGCACACCTAAGAGAGTCTGATATATTAACGATTTTCCACATTCACAGAGATCCTCATGCCTAACCGCATGAATGGAGATGGTCTACCAGGCCCGTAGCCAGGATGTTGCGGGGGGGGGGCTGAATTTTTTCGGGGGGGGGGGGGGGGGGGGGGGCTGAGTCTGAGTGAAAGAGGGTCTACCCTAGCAAACCTTTTGTACCGTTACCCCAATACCCCCATGCATATGGGATATATTGAGCATGGTGATCAGATCATGATATGAATAAACATAACAGTTTAAATAATGTACCAGTAAGGCCTTCTCGCGGGCCACCATGAGAATTTCGGGGGGCGGGCTGAAATCCCTCTGAGCTTGGCGAACGTTGATCATTAGATTGATTTTTATTAGTTGTGTTGTATAACTGGATTGTTTTAATTGTTTTATAATTGTTGTTGGTATATGTTTTATCTTATTATCTGTTTTGCTGGCATCAAATTGTGGCTTTTGTAAGCCGCCCTGAGTCCCCCCCCCGGGGTTGAGAAGGGCGGGGTAGAAATGTGCAAAATAAATAAATAAATAAATAAATACTTTAAAAAAGTAACGCATCCACATTCCAAACCCACATTTTTATGAAATTTGTCTTTTCTGTTAAATCTCAAAATGTGGAGGATGTGGGAGGCTAAATAAAATTTCCAGTGTCCTGAATCAGAACTTCGTGATCCTGAGGAATATCAGAACCAAAATAAATTGTCCCAAGTAACAAACCATGCACATCTGCATATTTTTGAAATCATATATACAGACAGTCCCCAAGTTACAAACAAGTTAGGTTCTATAGGTTTGTTCTTAAGTTAAATTTGTATGTAAGACGGAACAGGCACATTTTGTAAGGGTGACTCCAGCAATGTGTGTGTGTGCACGTTCGCACATACTTTGGATGGCATAGCAAAGGTCTAACACCCCTGTGGTATTTATTTTGCTGTCTGTGCCCCTGCTCAGAAGATTTCATCTCACTTTCTGTCCCTGTGAGAATTGGATTTTGAACAATTTGATG
Source organism: Anolis sagrei ordinatus (assembly GCF_025583915.1). Classification (NCBI taxonomy): domain Eukaryota; kingdom Metazoa; phylum Chordata; class Lepidosauria; order Squamata; family Anolidae; genus Anolis; species Anolis sagrei. Next base: position 112,065,893 of record NW_026847549.1, on the reverse strand, counting down.
TGTTGTGGAAACAAGGATTGGTGAGAAAGCTTCACTGGAGCCACCTTTTCCCCATGAAAACTCTTCCAGGAGTGAATTCCCCTTCTGAGGGGTAGATTCCGCTCACTTCTTGTAGTCTCACCCACTTTTTAGCTAAGAGTCATTTGTAAGTTGGATGTTTGCAACTCGTTCTTAACTATGAGTCATTTGTAAGTCGTAACTCAGGGACTGCCTGTATTGATTGCAACAACATTTGAATACAATCCATTTTCACTTTATGTCTTGTACTATAAATCATACCATTATAATTCAGTACATAAAACATGGATTTATGAAGAAATACAGCAGTCTGGGGAAACAAGCAGAATTGAATTGTGTGGTGGTTCTGTTGAGCCATTTCTTTGCTATTACTCTAATGCCTTGTATGTATGACATCCCATAGATAGCCAATGTTTCATTTTTAATGCTTCCTAGTAAAATATTTCTATATTATTTCAGAGAATCATGTTTGTGCTGATACCACTATGTGTCTTTGTTGCTTCAGGCATCCAATATATTTCTTTTTTCCCATACTCCTCCCTTTCCTGAAAATAGCTAAAGATTTTATCCGGAATTTGATGGAGAAAGATCCTAATAAAAGATATACATGTGAACAGGCAGTCCGACATCCATGGTAAGCAGTTCTGCAATTGATTGCCTAATGCAGAAATATTTGACACTGTTTGACCACATAGTTAATTGTAACAAGCTGGGTTGCAGCTAAACGTCAAAAAAACCAAGATTATGGCAACAAGAATGATTGACAACTGGGAAATAGAGGGAGAAAATATGGAGGTTGTGACAGACTTTGTATTTCTAGGCGCAAAGATTACTGCAGATGCAGACTGTGGCCAGGAAATCAGAAGACGCTTACTTCTTGGGAGGAGAGCAATGTCCAGTCTCGATAAAATAGTAAGGAGTAGAGACATCAGACTGGCAACAAAGATCCACCTAGTCAAAGCCATGGTATTCCCTGTAGTAACCTACGGATGTGAGAGCTGGACCTTAGGGAAGGCTGAGCGAAGGAAGATCGATGCTTTTGAGCTGTGGTGTTGGAGGAAAGTTCTGAGAGTGCCTTAGACTGCGAGAAGATCCAACCAGTCCATCCTCCAGGAAATAAAGCCCGACTGCTCATTGGAGGGAAGGATACTAGAGACAAAGTTGAAGTACTTTGGCCACATCATGAGGAGACAGCAAAGCCTAGAGAAGACAATGATGCTGGGGAAAATGGAAGGCAAAAGGAAGAGGGGCCGACCAAGGGCAAGATGGATGGATGGCATCCTTGAAGTGACTGGACTGACCTTGAAGGAGCTGGGGGTGGTGACGGCCGACAGGGAGCTCTGGCGTGGGCTGGTCCATGAGGTCACGAAGAGTCGGAGACGACTGAACGAATGAACAACAACAACTTGCTTAAACAAGTGAATGAAGAAAGGAGTAATGGTAGAAATTCTCTTGCATATCTTGGGTTCATTATCATGACTCGAATTCTTTCTCTCAATAGTCTAAAAGATTGTTTCATATGACAAACTCACTATAGGGGTGACTATGCTTCAGCTATAAGGAGTACGAGGGGTATTTAAGTAAATGTTCTGTCGCCGCTGGGCCTGTAATTGGTTGGCTTTAAAAATAGGATGTGTAACCTTTGCCCAGCGGGAAGCCAGGGGCCTAAGGAGAAGTTCTCAGAGGTTTCCACTACAAAGAATCTTCAGATGGCTTGAGAAGTACAACAAAATCTTTTATTAATGAAATCAAACAGGTACTTCAAGGCTTTCTTAATAAAGTATTGGCTCTCTCAATCTTGTCCACAGGGGACAGGCACTATCTTCAATAACTTTTCTTTAAAGGAAAATTCCCCTTTTTAACTTCTCCCAGGCTGACTGAAATCCAACCCTCACTGATGTGTGCTCCGCTATCGGGCTGAACTGCTTCTCGGACGCCGAGTGGATCTACCAGCAAGGCAGTGGATTTTCTCCAGCTGGAGTTCTTTAGTCTTTAAGGCTGTTTTCCTGGAAATTCTCAAAGCTGTAGGAATGCTTCCTTGGAATTCTTAAAGGTTGAAGCTTTTGTACAGGGGAAGCTACACACATCCTATACATAAGCTAACCTGACTGAGACTAACTAACAAAATGGCCCACTTCCCTTCCCAATTGCCCTGAGCAAGGGGCAGGACCAAAACTTAATGATGACGGACAGGTGGTCTGCCCTATGACTGCAGCCAAAAGAAGCCACCTATCTGCAGAGTCCCTGAAACTTAGGACTACAAACAAACATTCAATGCAAAGCTAACAAAATTGGAGCTCCTGGTACAGCTGTTCCAGAACAGTAAACCATAACATAGCATGGATTACTATGTCCATTATATTACTTCCAGCAATTATCATCTTTGGCAAAGCTGATAAAGCCAATCAGTGACATGAAGATCACTTAGACTAGGGATTATCAACCCTTCTACCTTTCATGTGTTTTTTCACTCAATCTCCTAGATGCCTCTGCCAGCATGACTAATGATGTAGGTTTTTAGGAGCTGAAGCCCACAATAATAATAATAATAATAATAAATAATAATAACACTTTATTTGTACCTCGCTACCATCTCCCCTGGAGCCCCCGGTGGCGCAGTGGGTTAAAGCACTGAGCTGCTGAGCTTGTTGATCGAAAGGTCGCAGGTTCGATTCCGGGGAGCGGCGTGAGCTTCCGCTGTCAGCCCCAGCTTCTGCCAACCTAGCAGTTCGAAAACATGCAAATGTGAGTAGATCAATAGGTACCGCTCCGGCGGGAAGGTAACGGCGCTCCATGCAGTCATGCCGGCCACATGACCTTGGAGGTGTCTACGGACAACGCTGGCTCTTCGGCTTAGAAATGGAGATGAGCACCACACCTCAGAGTCAGACATGACTGGACTTAATGTCAGGGGACTACCTACAATCTCCCCAGGGGACTCAGTGCGGCTTACATGAGGCCGAGGCCGAATACAACAATACAAGCAATAATAACAACAGTACAAGCAATTAAAATAAAAACATAGACGATAAAATATACAATATTATCAATAAGACAACACATAATTAAAAACAGTGGGAAGGCCAAATGTAAAGTTAAATTTGGAAGTAAAAGCTTCAATATTTGGAAGACCAAAAGCTGGGAACCATGGACATAGTGATAATGTTGACTCAGGAATATTCCAGGCATTTGCTCTTTTTGAAGAAGTACAGCCCTATGTAGAAGGCTGGACTTGGAAACCTACTACTCACAGTACCACCTTCTTGTCAAGACTCAGCTTCAGTTTATGGACTATATTAAGTCCATCATCAAATTAAGCCACTTGTTCAGCTTGCACATAATGTAACCTGACTCTGATGGTAGAAAGAAAGATAATCTTGTACAACTGCCCAATGCCAAATCCACCACAAGCGTCAAGGCCTGGCAGCTGAGCACATCTACCAGTAGCTGAATCTGGCCAGCTGGCCCTGATTTCCCACCATGCATTAGCTTTCCTGAAAGTGAAGTCTCGGTAGGGTATTGTTGAACTCAAATTATGGGCATTTTCCACTAAAGAATAAAGTATAAAATTAAGGATATGCATATATCTGTGTTAACTTGATAAGTATGAACATAGCTACTAAATATAATTTTTAAAATCTGATATTTGAAGACATGGGTGGAACCTTTCTCTTTTTGCTGAATAAGGCAGACAGAGTGGCTTTACAGGCATGTTTGACCTGTAGCTCCAGTGATCCAAACTCTCGTTACATCTAGGATAGACTACTGCAATGCAATCTATGTGGGGTTGCCTTTGAAGACTGCTCGGAAGCTTCAAATAGTCCAACGAGAGGCAGCCAGGTTAATAAGTGGGGTGGCATACAGGGAGCATACAACTCCCATGTTACGCCAGCTCCACTGGCTGCCAGTTTGCTACCAAGAACAATTCAAAGTGCTGGTTTGGCCTATAAAGCCCTAAATGGCCCCGGCCCAAATTACCTGTCCGAATGCATCTCCCCTATGAACCATCGTGGAGATTAAGATCCTCTGGGGAGGCCCTGCTTTCTGTCCCACCATTGTCACAGGCACGATTGGTGGGGACGAGAGACAGGGCCTTCTCGATGATTGCTCCCCGGCTATGGAACTCCCTTCCTGGTGAGATCAGGTTGGCCCCCTCCCTCCTGTCCTTTAGAAGGATGGTAAAAACTTGGCTGTGGGACCAAGCTTTTGAAACAGGGCAATAAAGCGGCAATAGGAAAGATGACCAGGCCAATTAGATTTTACACAGACGACTAGGACGGTTTTAATATTTTGATTTTTTTTTAATGTTTATGTATTGTATGTGAATTTGTGTCCTGGCATTGAATGTTTGCCGTATATATGCTGTTCCGCTCTGAGTCCCCTTCAGGGTGAGAAGGGTGGAATATAAATGTTTCAAATAAGTAAAGCCAGCTAGACCTGATTGGAGTTGCAATGCAACAAGATTTGGAGGGCCACAGTTTCCTAAGCCTGTGAAGAAAAGGGAAAGAATGGGCAGGAGAGAAGGAAAGCATCTGAAAAACATTTTGTGAAATGTCTCCTTATCTTTTTTGCCCCCTCTTTTATTTCAGGATTGCTGGGGACACCGCACTCAGTAAAAATATCCATGAATCCGTCAGTGCTCAGATTCGCAAGAACTTTGCTAAAAGCAAATGGAGAGTAAGTTGTCATGTTTTGAGTTGCCAATACTGTTGGGAAGAGTTGATTTTAACTTTATCATGGAATCTGTTATGGAGCCAAACATGAACATTTCCCTGCTCTTTTCCAAAAGACTCCCTCTTCTTTTCAGTATGAAAGTTCAGCTTGGTGGAGCATTTCCATTCTTTTGTGAAGAAATACAGTTGAACAAAGTCCTAGGAAAGGTCTTCATAGATAATGAATCCACACTATTTTCCATTCTCTTTATCTATTTGCTTTACAACTTGGCAAGGTGATGGAGTGGTACCTCTGAGTCCCTTTCACCATCTTTCTCCAATACTGCAATTCCAATGGCATACAAAGTTGTAATGTCACTTAAATAAATTAAAAGTCACACAGTTCATTTAGACTTTTGTATCATCAACTCTCCCTGAAATTGCCTGGTCCTGATGGTTTTACGGCTGGGTATTATAAGATATTTAAAAAGGAACTTATGCCAATGCTAAAAAGAGTAATGAATGGAATATTCCAAAACCAAGGAATCGCGGAAACATGGATTTTAGCAGAAATAATAGTGATCCATAAGGAACAGACAGAAAAATCAGACGTACACAATTACAGGCCCATTTCTCTTCTGAACGTGGACTATAAAATTTTTACAAATATATTGGCTCAAAGATTAAATGAATTTTTAAGCAATTGGATAGGGGAAGAGCAGGTGGGCTTTTTACCAAAGAGAAATATAAAAGATAATGTGAGAATTGTAATAGATATGATTGAATATTATGAAGCTAATCCCCAAAAAGAGGCGGCCTTCCTTGCCATTGATGCGGAGAAGGCCTTCGATAATTTGAATTGGGACTTTTTCAAAATTTTAATGAAAGAAATGGATCTAGGCTTTCATTTTATCAACGCAATTGAAGAACTCTATAAAAACCAAAAGGCCAAAATCCAAATAAATGGACAAACTTCAGAGGAATTCATGATAGGAAAAGGTTCCAGACAAGGATGCCCTATCTCTCCTCTGATCTTTATAATGTCTTTAGAAATTTTGCTAAAGAGTATAAAAGAAGATAAAACGATTAAAGGTGTAAAAATTGGTAAACAAGAATACCCAGACGATATAATTGGTATAATAGAGAATCCACGGGAAAATATTAAAAACTGGCTGAACAAAAGTGAAGAATTTGGTAAACTTGCCGGCTTTAAATTAAATAAACACAAAACTACTATTTTAACTAAGAACATCAGAAAGGATAAACAAGACGACTTAAAAAGGATCACGGGCCTCCAAATTGTAAATAAAATTAAATACCTGGGCATCTGGATCACTGCAAAAAATGGGCAACTTCTCTCCAATAATTATGATAAAGCATGGAAAGAAATACAAAAAGACTTGGAGAAATGGAAGCATTTAAATTTGTCATTTATGGGAAGAATAGCTCTAGTCAAAATGTCGGTCCCACCAAAATTGCTCTATCTGTTTCAAAATATCGCTATAATTAGAAATATTAAAAAATTTAAAGACTGGACAAAAGACCTTCTAAAATTTATTTGGAAGAGGAAAAATGGTTAGTAGAAATAGCAACTTTAAAATAGGCTTAAAGAGCTACGCATATTTAGAAGAGAAGGCTGAGAGGAGACATGATGGCCATGTATAGATATATGAGGGGGAATCATAGGGAGGAGTGAGCAAGATTGTTTTCTGCTGTCCTGGAAACTAGGATGCAGAAGAATGTCTTCAAATTGCAGGAGAGGAGATTCTACCTGAACATTAGGAAGAACTTTTTGACTGTGAGAGCTGTTCAGCAGGGGAACTCTCTGCCCCTGGGTGTGGTGGAGGCTCCTTCTTTGGAGGCTTTTAAACTGAGGCTGGATGGCCATCTGTCAGGGGTGCTTTGAATACAGTTTTCCTGCTTCTTGGCAGGGGTTGGACTGTATGGCCCAAGAGGTCTCTTCCAACTCTTTTCCAATTCTATGATTCTATGCAATTAAAAAAAAATGGATACACTCCAGGTCCCAGAGGAATATATTTACATTTTTATACACCATTATGTAGTGCTAGCCATTTTGGACCATTAAAATTGATGACTTATCATCAGTCTTGTATGAGACATTTTCTGGCAGGGAAAGCTCCCTGTATGAGTCATTTTCTGGCAAGAGTGAGGGTTAGAAAAAAAAAAACTTGAGTCAGTCTTTTGTGTATGTTATCGAGCCTAAGTAATTATAATGCAGGATTTTTAAGAGGACCTTCAGAAAGGGCTGTATGTAGCTGATGGGTAGCACAATTTTCAAAGATTATGCTTTGGATTTGAAATATTTGCCAGTGCAAATGTATATACAGCGGACCCTTGGTATCTGCTGAGGTTTGCTTCCAGGACTTTCAGTGAATACCAAAATCTATGGATGCTTAAGTCCCATTATATACAAGGATGTAGTAAAATCAGTCCCTTCTCGTAATATAACAAAATCAAGTTCGCTTTTTAAATTTTTGTGTTTTAAAAAATACCACCTATAGATCATTGAATCCATGGATGCAGAATCTAACTAGATTATTTGTGGCTTCATAATGTGAAATCATTGATTCAGTATTGTGTCAGTGTGGACTCAGATAGATACCTTGGAAGTGAATGTTTCAAAAAATCAACTAATGACTTGGTAGGACAGCAGGATGCCAGATCGTATGAAAGACCTCATTCAGATTTTTCCGATGGTGTTTCCTAAGAGTGTTACTAAGGGAGTGTTACCTGTTCATCAAAGATTAAATATTTTATTCAGTTAATTAGTTCAAATATCTATTTACTTACTTACTTATTTTCTGCACTTTTCCAGCAAGCCTTTAATGCCACCGCAGTGGTGAGACACATGAGAAGGTTACATCTCGGCAGTAGTTTGGACAGTTCAAGTGTAAACATGTCAAGCTCCCGCAGTCCAGCCAGCCCTCTACCTGATGGAACAGCCAGGAAAGATTGTGAGTACATAGCAAGCCAATTGATTTCTGGAGTCCTGTTGATCACCTTCTACTTTGACTGAGTTCCTTCTCAGTAGCAACCTAGGTCAAAACTGCTTTCCATGAATTCCACTTGATAGGATGATACAACTTTGCTTCCAAGCCTAAAGTAGCATTGTTTCCTTCAAGAATGACTCTAAGCTGGTAAGAATCTAAGCAGTCAATGAAGTCCTCCTTGGCAAAACATGAGAACTTCAGCAACCCTCCCAATGTGTCATTTATTGTGTCCTTACGTTCCACAAAGATTTGGGGAGTTCGTGGCCACAGGCTTAAATTTATATAAATAAAAATGTAATGTTCATTTGTGGGATTAACAGAACTCAGAAACCACTTCGGGATAATAAGACTGCTGTCATTATTGTAACTTCTCTGGCTTCAAGTCCATTTCCAAGCACAATTCAAAGTGCTTCTTATGACTTGTCAGAGCCCTAAATAGTTTTAGTCTCAGTTCTCCAGAGCAGGGCTTTAAAAAAATTCCACTCGTGAGACACTTCTACCCGAGACATTTTTATGTGACATAGGTATAAAAATAAAATGTTTACAGATAACACATCAGCATTTCCAAGGCTTGCTAAACAGACCTTTATAAGAAGTATAGCTGAAGCATTTTCTGCAGAGCCCACTGTAAATATTGCACACTGTTAGTGATACATTTGTGTAAATTGGTGGTGTTCAGAAACCTTTTACTGTTGCCATTTTTGTGACCTCAGCATTGAGCTAAGGGGACCCCATTTGGGGTTGGGACTCAAAGTTTACAAGCAGTGACCTAGAGCAGTGCTTCTTAAACTTTTCCATTTGAGCCAAAGAAATGTTTATGTGACCCCCAATATACGGTAGTATAAAATAAGTCTAAAAATAATACACTTACAGATAACAAATCAGCATTTGCTAGGCTTGCTGAACAGGCTGATTTTCTTTTTTGTGGAGTACAGCTGAAGCATTTTCTGCAGAATCCATTGTAAATATTGCACACTGTTATTAGTAGATTTGTGTTAATTGATGACATTCAGAAACCTTTGACTTGTAGCCATTTTTTTGAGCTACAAGTCAGGACCCACAGTTTAAGAAGCAGTGATCTAAAGAGCCATAATCTCTCATATGAACCTGCGCATTTTCTAAGATTTTCTGGGGCGGCTCTTCTCTCTCACTGCCATCACAGTATGACTAAATTTGGTGGGATTTACGAAAGAGTTTTCTTATTGGGTTTAAAAGAGGCAGTGGTCTCTCCCCTGCTGAAGACACCAGATTTAGATTCTTCGGTTCCTTCCAGTTACCACCCAGTTTCAAATCTCTTGTTCCTGGGCAAGGTGATTGAGAGGGCAGCAGCAGAGCAGTTGCAGCAATTCCTAGGCGACACAGCCGGACTAGATCCCTTCCAGTCCGGCTTCCGTGCAGGGCATGGGACATCACGGATCACCTTCGATGCCAGCTTGACCAGGCGGGTCAGCGCTGCTTGTGTTATTGGATCTCACAGCAGCATTTGACACAGTTGACCACAATCTTTTGACCCACCGCCTTGCTGTTGCTGGAGTCAGGGGGACAGCTTTAAACTGGCTGTCCTCCTTTCTTCACAACCGTGGACAGCGAGTGGAGAGGGGAGGCCTGGTCTCTGAGAGGTCCCCTCTATCTTGTGGGGTTCCTCAGGGGGGCATTCTCTCCCCTCTGTTGTTTAACATCTATATGCGACCACTTGCTCAGCTGGTTCGAGGTTTTGGGCTTGAGTGTTATCAGTACGCTGATGACACTCAGCTGGTGCTGAAGATGGAAGGCTGACCGGACTCTGTACCCGATTGTTTCCATCAGTGCCTCGAGGCCGTTACTGGATGGCTGCGTGCCAGCAGGTTGAGGGTGAATCCAGCAAAGACGGAGATCCTATGGCTGGGTCAACCGGGCAGTGGGGATATCCAGCTGCCTACCTGGATGGCGAGGCGCTACGCCCGTCATCATTGGTAAAGAGTCTGGGAGTCCTTTTGGACCCTCTGCTGACGATGGAGGCCCAGGTCTCCGCCGTTAGCAGAACCGCTTTTTTTCATCTGCGGCAGGCTAGACGGCTGGCCCCCTACCTGTCCAGGGACGACCTAGCTACGGTGATCCAGGCTACGGTCATCTCAAGACTGGACTACTGTAATGCCCTCTACATTGGCCTTCCTCTGTCAGTGATCCGGAAGCTCAAGTTGGTACAAAATGTAGCTGCTCGGCTTCTTGCGGGAATTCCGATGAGATGCCACATAACACCAATCTTACTGCAGCTGCATTGGTTACCAATTGAGCACCGGATCACTTTCAAAGTGATGGTACTCACCTTTAAGGCCTTGCATGGTCTGGGGCCGATGTACCTGAGGGACCGCCTCACCCCCTACCAACCCCAGAGATCCCTCCATTCTGAAGACCAAGATTTGTTGGAAATTCCCAGTGTCAAGACCTTGTGTCTAACAGCAACCAGACGCAGAGCCTTTACAGCAGTGGCACCATCACTCTGGAATACTCTACCAGCTGAAGTCCGTGCCTTGCGGGACTTATCAGCTTTCCACAGGGCATATAAGGCATATCTGTTTCGACGGGCCTTTGATCTCTGATATTGCTGTTTTTAAATTGTTTTAAATTGTTTTTAAATTGTGTTCAATTTTAGCCTGTTCTTGTAAGCCGCTCTGAGCCCCAGGGGAGTGGCGGCATATAAGTTTGAATAATAAATAAATAAAAAATAAAAAAATGGCTACTGCCAGGTCCAAAACCCTATTCCTAGAGATGTAAGAATGGTGCCCTCCTTGCTACTTTCTGCAGACAGGTAGAGACTCTTTTTCACCTCTCTTCCAACTCTATGATTCTATGACTGATTGCTAAAGGGAAGAGGTCTTGCATTATGTGCTGTCTTATCTCTCAATTTCAGGTATGGCACCATCCACTCTTTGTAGTTTTGCATCATCCGCTTCACCTGGAATTTCTCCTGTTGGAGAGAGGAGACCGAGGCCAACTACAGTAACAACAGTGCATACAGGAAGCAAGTGAGCCAGACCTTCCCCTGCATATCTCCCCTCAAAAGAAGTCAGAGATGGGGGAAATGCCAAGGTGGGCAAGAAGGCAAGCAGGCAGACCTTCTCCTGGGGTGACCTCATCCTGCATTGAAAACTTGGCAAAGGACCAGAAGGAAAGACTTTTTTTTTAACGGCCATATTTTATACTGCAATTCTGAAATGTCGCATTTATCGCAAACTGCAGTGACTCTGGGAGTTTGGGGAGGGAAAGGGCTGTAGGTCAGACCTAACAGTGTCTGGTGCTGGGGCAGCAAATCTGGGAATGTTCTACCTAATGGACCTTCATGTTGATTCCTCAATGATCTTCTCTGTTTTCAACATAGGTAACAGTACCTGCTTTTTTCCATTACCGGAAGATTTCAACTGGATTATTTAACTAGAACTAATTTCCAAGCATTATTTCTTCTTCTTTTTTCTTCATTGTTCTGTCTGTGTTGGTTTTGTTCAGGGTAGAGAGTACATAGAATTTTGCATTAATCTTTCAAATCAAGACATCGTCCCTAATGTTGGATCGCAAACTTGTCCAAATCTTGTAGTAATTGTGAGAACTTGCTAATTTTTTTCCTCCTCAAGGGTACAAGGATTAGTTCTGCTTGGATCTAATGAGGATTTGCTCAATGTTGCCCTGGTACAGTATCAAAGGCTGGCCACTGAGTAAGCAAGGACAAGGCAATGGGACACAGTGGAGTGGAGCAAATGGGAAATCATGGCTGATGTTTTCTTTAGTCAGGAGTCTCTGAGGATTTTGTTAAGTGCCACTCATCTTCATATTACATCCTCAGTCCACACCAATATCATTTCTGCCACATCATCCTAATGCCGTGATGGTAAACCTATGACATGCATGTCAGCACTGACATGCATGGCTATTTTTGATGACACGCAGACACATGCAGCCGCATACAAAGAAGTACACCTTATAAGAACCAATCTAATTCCATCCTTAAATTTGTAAAAGGCTCTACAAATTTAACATCTGCACGTTTGAGCATTGTTCACTCCATAACTCAGCATGGATTATACATTTTTCTTATTTAAATTATAAATATAGCAAAATTATGGGTTTTTTCTCGAAGTGACACCCCCACTCAAGTTATGCTCAGGTTTTTGGCAAATGTTGACACACCAAGATCAAAAGATTGCCCATCACTGGCAAAGTATTCTTTCACAAGATTCTAGTATAAACTGTGTATATTTAGCAGAGAAAGGGAAGCAACATGTGTGATAATCTCATGTCAGGTTACAGTTATTTCTTTTTATGAACCAGAAATGGAAATTGGGCAACTCACAAGTAGTCCTTTCAGGCAGGAAGGTCAGTGTCGGCCCTGAGAAACCCTATCCACCCCTCAAAGATCCTAGCTCCTCTCTTGCAAGAAATGATGCTGAGTAACATGTTTAAATGTCTAAAAAGGCTTTGAAATGCTGCACAACAGCACCTCTGGTCAAATAGTAACAACAGGAGCACTCCAGAGCTCCAGAGGGGCTGGAATGGAACCATGCTGCCTGCTAGACTCCAACTGTTTCCATCCCTGCCCTATACTTGTGCACATGGGGATGTGATATAGCTCTCATTGAGCCCATTTGAATCAGTTTGGTGAGCAGGAGTCATCTTACAATATTTTGTTTGAATATATTCATGTGATCATACTGACTTCATGATATGGAAACTGGTCTTGTGAGTGCTCTAACATGTTTGTGACAGTTCTGTCAATGGGTTGTTGTAGGTTTTTCCGGGCTATATGGCCATGTTCTGGAGGCAATTTTTCTCCTGACGTTTCGCCTGCATCTATGGCAAGCATCCTCAGAGGTAATGAGGTCCTCATTACCTCTGAGGATGCTTCCCATAGATGCAGGTGAAACGTCAGGAGAAAAATTGCCTCCAGAACATGGCCATATAGCCAGGAAAAACCTACAACAACCTATGGATTCCGGCCATGAAAGCCTTCGACAGTTCTGTCAATGCTTATTAGTGGGAGAAAATCTGAAGTTTATGATGTATGCTGGAGTACATACAGCACAGTCTCTGCAGATTTATTATTGTGTTGTGGCAGAATGGTTGTATTAATTTGCCTGGAATGCAGTAGTTTAGGGTTGGCCAACTTCAATTCCATTTGATATGTTGGACTCTGACTCCAATAATCTATTATCATTGGCCATGCTGGCAGGATTATATAGGAGTTTGAACATGGGGAAAGCAGCAGGTTGACTGCTCTTGTTGTAACTTGTCACAAGTCAGGCCAACCATAACAACTTTGGAGTTTTCTAATGAAAAGAGGCTGTATGTCCTATTATGGCTTGTTGACTACCCTGAGTGCACTTGTTGATGGATTTTTGTACTCTAATATGTTGTGTTTTTCAAATGATTTACACACTGAGCACCTCAAGATTAGTCGGAGATGTGGAAGCATTGCAAACTTGTGCTTCTTCATAGGATTTCAAGGCTTGGAAAAGGCTTGTTCTCTTCACGACCGTGCATTAATCTGGCCCTAAACTGAAAATGGGCAGCTCCTTCCTTTGGTTGAAATCCAAGAGCAAGAGCACAAATATGCTTCCTCTCTTCAATTATTCTGAATTATCCAAAGCAACATTTCAAAACAAAACAACACACTGCAGTGCAGAGGCAGCCCTAGGTAATTTTCAACAGTAAGCAAACAGTATTTTGGTGCCCCCCCCCAACCAATCATTGATATATATTTTCTGTTCGTCATGGAAATTCTGTGTGCCATATTTGGTTCAATTCCATCATTGGTGGAGTTCAGAATGCTCTTTGATTGTAGGTGAACTATACATCCCAATAACTACAATTCGCATATGTCAAGGTCTATTTTCCCCCAAGAGCGCCTCAAGAGCGCCCCTGGGCAAAATCAACTATATTGCGAATGCTTACTTTGCGTAATGGGTTGAGCCGCCCCTGGTGCAGTGCAATGTCATGAAGAGCCTCCGTAGGTTCTCATTTTTAAATTATTTTAAATCTCTGTTACCAACATCTCTGATAAAAGTGCAAACTCCACCTTGGAGTCTGACGATCAGGGCCTGGCAGAGAATGGCTCTATCGAGCTCTCTATCTCTGCTGAAGAGAATGTAACAAAGGATAAAAGTGCATTGTAAACCTCCAAATGGAAGGGCTGTGAATATTAGTTAATGCTCACTGGATCAAGGGCTATAGCATTTAGGTCTGGATGTAAGGAAAGGGCTGAGCAACATGCACAAAACATGTGTCGTCGTAAGTGATTGTTCATCCTGACTCATAATTACCCCAGTGTATCATAAGATTTATCTTCTGACCCAGGTTGTGTCACTCATTGTTGAAAGACATGCTGTAAGTGAAAGTTAGAAAATATTGGTGGCCAGATTTTCATTCCACCGTTATATGCTGCATAAGACCCAGAAATGCCTCATGAAGGGAGTGACTGTATGTCCACTCTTGGCTTTGATCCCCTCCATCTCAGTTTTTGATTGTGGGGAAAGAGCTGTGGCACCCCTAATCCAAAGCATTTGGACACCTCCAAAGAAAGGAACACTAAGCAATTCATACTTTGAATACCCATGGTCTAAATACCTAATGTTTGAGATTCACTGTAGTCATCTGGTTAAGGCAAATGAGGGCAGCTTGTGGCCCTCAAATATTCTTGTATTATAACTTTTATCAGACTTAACTTGTCTTAACTGTCTTACGGGCTCATCCTAAAGGGCAGGCAAAGCTTCCCACTTCATCTGGTAACCAGGAGGAAAGAGGGAACAGAGGGGTGAATATGTTGCCTTCTGCACAGCTCCCTCTCCGCAACACTTCCCCCATCACATGAGGAAAGTGTTGCCTTCACAGAGAGGTTCCACGCTGTCTCCATTGGAGTTAGCACAACACGGGAAGCTTCCCGTGTTGAGGGGAAAGCGTCGGGTGACACTTTCACCCCAGTTGGGGGCAGAGCCTCTGCCAGAACTCACTTAAAGTCATGTGTGGGGCTCTGTCCTCTAGAGAGGGTCAAAGTGTCCTAGGACACTGGATTCACCCCATCTTATGAGGTCCTTAGATACCAAGTTTAGGTCAGTATCTGTTGGGATCCTTGACAATGGCCACCTGTAGTTCAAAGGTCAAATGAATTATATAAGGGTAAATTGCTGTGACTTGGCATGAGGCAATTTCATAAGTCACGTAAGAGGAGATTCCATCTGAACATGAGGAAAAACTTCCTGACACTGAGAGCCGTTCAGCAGTGGAACTCTCTGCCCCGGAGTGTGGTGGAGGCTCCTTCTTTGGAAGCTTTTAAACAGAGGCTGGATGGCCATCTGTCAGGGGTGATTTGAATGCAATTTTCCTGTTTCTTGGCAGGGGGTTGGACTGGATGGCCCATGAGGTCACTTCCAACTCTTCGATTCTATGATTCTATGATAATAGTCTGGTCTTTCTTGTCCAGAGCAGCAATAATAATCTTGCTGCACAGATCAACAGTCCATCTCACTGAGGTTATTGTATCCAACCTGATGCCTCTGGGTCTTCTACAGAAGATCATAATGATGAAAGCCTTCCTTTGTTCTTTGACCCCAGAATCTGGTACTTTGGAGGTTCCTTGCATCTGAATTGGGGAAGTTCAGTAAAACACGTCTGAATATGTAAAACATCTAATAAATGTTTTGTAAAATATTTCAGCATGCTTTCTCTGTACTGAAACTTTGAGAAGTTGTTAGTTTTGATCAAGCCTCCCAAACATGCTGAGAAAGTCAACACAGACCTTGTGTCATTTACACCTGCATAATATGAGTGGTCTCAGTAATGAGCTATTTATGGTTTATAGCCATTATGTAACTCATTTCCTCCAGAAATGTCCATCAGTCACACTATCATATTCCACCTTTCACAGAAATGTGATTTCCAGTGAGTGAAGAAGGGTTTCCGAACATACCACTGACTTTTCATTGTGGATATTTAATACTTAAGATGTTTGACTTTATAAACCAGGACAACATACTATGCCAGCTAGCATGTGGCTTCTTGGAAAATGTCTTTTTCCCTGTAAGAGGAGGGAAACAATTACTGAAAATTATAATATCCTCCTTCGTGTTATCTTGACTACAATTCAGATTCTTCCATAAACCAGACACGTCTCAGCTAAATGAATACATCTCCACCCTACATGCATTTTCAAATTCTTTACAACCCAAAACTCAAAGCCATTTGTTAATGAATTTAGATAAAAAAAGAAAAGAAGTTCCATGTGATGTAACTTTTGCTATTACAGTTCTGTGGTCTTCTCTGAACTGCTGGGAGGGGCTGAATATTTGTAAGCTTTCCCACACAAATTATTCCCTGAATATACAAAACAGTGGTCCCTCCCAACCCACAGCTCTCAATCTACAGTTGCATCCAAATATGAATCATTACAGCAAATACCTAAAATGACAATGATATGCCTGTGGACACTCTCATCATCCATATTTAATAATATGGGGCATGCCCGTCTCCATTTTTTGTCATCTTCAGGGGTCTCAAAACCAAACACCACCCCACTGTATTTTAGGGAGTAAATTCCAAAGTTGCCATCAAAACAAGATGAATAGAATAAACCAAATATTGACATAATATCCTTCCTGAATATATATAGTTCAGTTTTACCCTGCCTGGTGCCATCCAGATCTAGTAGAGCCTACGTGATCTTGACTAATAACAACACAAAATTCTCAATGCTAGAGGTGTCTCATTAATTAAAAGAAAGACCAGTAAAACCATCCAGCAGCTATCAGCAAATGATCCAAGATTAAAGAATAATCCATCCAGGGTTAAGCACTATGGTGTCAATAGCATAGCAGTATATGGGCTGAGCTGCTTCCCAATGAAATCGATGGATCCCAAAAGTGTTTAATTTTGACTGGGTCATATTACGAGGGATATTTTTTAAGTAAGGTCCGTTTTGTTGTAGACACTAGTAGTTCGCGCGCATACCGCAACGAGCACGTGCGTCGTGTACCGGCATGCCTCGGGAACAACTGTGCTCAGTTTCCGCTCTGTATCTAACCTGTACGGTTCTGTTCTGTGCTTTAAAAATGTTTAAGACTATCAACTCACCCTCCGCATGTGAGGTTCGCTCAGTGATACGGTTTTTGTCAGCAAGGAACCTGCCTGCTGCAGAAATTCATCGACAGATTTGTAAAGTGTACCACCGTACACTCATACTGTTATGAGTGAAAGCAAAGTGCGTAAGTGGGTACGACAATTCAAAGATGGCCGTGACAATGTCCATGATGAGGACCGCTCCGGTCGCCCTTCTTTGATTACAGACGATTTGATTTGATCACACACTCAAATCTTTGGTTTTTGTGGTCCTCTGTTAGGAGTTTCGGGACCCAACAGGAGCACAGTTTCCTAAACTTTAGGTGTTCAGAAACAATGTTGTAAAGCACTGATCTCGACACGTCAGGAAATTCGTTTGAGAGACCTGTTATTGTGAAGCGCCTGTTCTCACGAATCCTCACTTCAACTGAAGCCACCAAATCGTCTGTAATCAAAGAAGGGCGACCGGAGCGGTCCTCATCATGGACGTTGTCACGGCCATCTTTGAATTGTCGTACCCACTTACGCACTTTGCTTTCACTCATAACAGTATCACCGTACATTTCACAAATCTGTCGATGAATTTCTGCAGCAGGCAGGTTCCTTGCTGACAAAAACCGTATCACTGAGCGAACCTCACATGCGGCGGGTGAGTTGATAGTCTTAAACATTTTTAAAGCACAGAACAGAACCGTACAGGTTAGCTACAGAGCGGAAACTGAGCACAGTTGTTCCCAAGGCATGCCGATACATGACGCACGCGCTCGTTGCGGTATGCGCTCAAACTACTAGTGTCTACAACAAAACGGACCTTACTTAAAAAATACCCCTCGTACATAATATGATCAGAGTAGCCTGTAGTCATAACAGTTTTTTGTTTTCCTTTATTCCAAGTTTAGAATGTAAAAAATCTGTACTTGTTGTGCTTAGATAGTCTGAGTGATACTGAAAAGGGTTTCTGCCTGATAAATTTATCCTGTGACAGCTAAGTAATCTACTTTAGTTTCTTCCATTTCTCTAGATAGAGATATCCTTAATGTCTCTGTTTTCCCTAAAACATGTTCCCCCATTAAGGCTAATTCATTGTATCACTAATCACAATCATTCATGACAAATTGAACACTACTAAGTATCAGCGTCCAACAAAAGCCACAATATATGCTTCTCTCTCTTGCTCTTTATGTGAATTAGGATGTATAAAGTTGTAACATTTAGAGTGGTATTACTCTTCAGCTTTCCAAAGCTTTAAATGTTATTTTTAAATGTTCACTAAAACGGTCTGAGAGTAAGGGCTACATATATTGCTTGCCTTTTTTTAAAATTTGTCAATATGTGCATCATGCATTTATTTCCAGAATGATTCTTCCTACAAAAGGGGTTTCTTTCCCAGTTCAGGTAAAGACATACTGAAAGCCAGTATGACCAGAGTCACCACAAGAAGGAAGGAAGGAAGGAAGGGAGGAAGGAAGAAAGGAAGGAAGGAAGGAAGGAAGGAAGGAAGGAAGGAAGGAAGGAAGGAAGGAAGGAGAATAATGATTAATTATAGTATCCAACTTTATCCAGTGTCCTGCAGATGTTCCATCTGTCTCCAGCCAGATAGCAAATATGGTTCTCTAGGTTAGTTTTTTTTAATTCACCTCTAAAAATGATGAAGAACAAAAATTTGAAGGCCACATGTTGGTTTACAGACAAAAATCACTGTTGAAGTAACAAAAATATTCAATTAATGCATGAAACTATGCTGCCTGGTTTCAGTAATATGCAGTTGCTAAACTTACCTTTTTGAGCGTAACTTTGTGTTAACATGTTCCTATGTTGTAGCCCAGGGGTCCTCAAACTAAGGCCCGAGGGCCAGATACGGCCCTCCAAGGTCATTTATCCGGCCCTCACTCAGGGTTAACCTAACTCTGAAATGACTTGAAAGCAAACAACAACAACAACAATCCTATCTCATCAAAGCAGGCCCACACTTTCCATTGAAATACTAATAAGTTTATATTTGTTCAAATTGTTCTTCATTTTAATTATTGTATTGTTTTAAAATGGGTTTGTTTTTGTTTTGTTTTGTTTTTGAACTACAAATAAGATATGTGCAGTGTGCATAAGAATTCATTCATGGTTGTTGTTTTTTTTCAAATTATAATCCGGCCCTCCAACGGTTTGAGGGACTGTGACCTGGCCCTCTGTTTAAAAAGTTTGAGGACCCCTGTTGTAGGCTTTTGTTGATGCTTTGAATGTAAACATTGTCTGGTTCCATAATCCAAGGCCTATCACATACTCCAGCTAAATAGAAAAGTGAAAAGATTTGTGGAGAAAGCATGGCAATGGTCAATAAGAACCACAAGAACTGCCCACCATATTCTAAATCCTGTTGATTTTAAAAGTCCATCCGCTATTTAAAGAGGTTTCTGTCTATGCACAGGTCCATTGTGTCTACAGAAAAAAAGAGAGAGATAAGTTAAATATGTTTCCCGAAGCCTGCTTTAAACCAAGAAGCTTCAGTAGATCTCATCTGCAAGTTGCATTCTTAAGATAAGATTTCCAGGGCTGCCAAGAAAGGCAAATGTTCTAGCAAACAGCCCAAGCATATGATTTTTTCATCAGCAGCAGAGAAATGCTAAGGATATAAAACATAAGATATGCCCAAATGCAGTGTGTCACATCTGCCCATCACTCTGGCTTTGCAAGCAGAGACTTTCCGCAACCTAGGGTCAGGGTCAGCATATTAGTTTTCTTTCTGAGCTGCACTTCCATGATTAGAAAATTGAACAAAGACAAAGGAGCGGGACAGAATAGTTTTTTCAATGATTACTACCATATATCCCGGGGTACTAGACGACTTTTAGGCCTGGAAAATCTTATAAAAAGTTGGGGATCGTCTAGTACACCGGGTATAAAATTAAAATAATAATAAAGTTTAAAACTACGGCTCCCGGAATGCATCAGTGAGCCCATCCCAGGCACACCGCAGTCCTTGGGGGGGGGGCTCTCTCTCCTCACTGGTAGAGCTTCTTGGTATGCAGGGCCTTGGCCTCGGACTCCCCTCCTCTTCCTCCGCCTCCTCCTCCTCCTCCATTGCCTTGGCTCATGGCGGCCTCCTGGGCGTACCCCTCGTCCTTCCTCCCTTTCTGGTTGCCTTCCTTGCTCAGGCCCAGACCTCTCCCTTGTTGGTGCCCGGGCCCCTGGGTTGCTTCCTGTGCCGCACTGCTGCGAAACAACATAGTCTTGCAGGATAAGAGGCACTTCTCGCGAGGCCTGGCCAGGAAGAAGGAGAGCGGCCTGAGCAATGGTGGTTTCTTTTTCCAAGCATTGTCTTGCTGGAGAAGAGGCACTTCTCACAAGGCTTGGTGGGGCTGGGAGGCAGAAGCGCGATGGTGGCAGAGTGGGGCCAGAAAAAGGAGAGCATCCTGAGCAGCACAGGAGGCCCTTCTGGAGGCGGCGCGGGAAGCAGCCCAGGGGCAACCGCACACCAGGTGTAGAGGAGGGGGAAAAGAAACCACCTGGCTGGAATGCGGAGTCGTCTTAAACGGCGAGTATATCCCTAACTCTCTATTTTGTGATTAAATTTGGGGGGTCATCTTATAGACCCAGTTGTCTAGTACCCCGGGATATACGGTACTCTTCCCTTGCAGAACTAACCTAAGAGTAAGGAACAGGTTAGGATTCTCCTTCAGTTTTCACAGAACAATACCTACAACCAGATGACCAGGCCTTGATGCCAATGCATCCGTTTCTTTAGATTCCTTTGCAATGGGCAGTTTTTTTCTGGCCAGTGCCAACGCACATTGGTTTCCTCAGAGACTAATTGATGAGAAGGAGAATCTTCAGGGTTTGAAAGATGGGAATCTCAGTTAAAGCCATGTACATTTTTTATTCTTTCCCCAGGGAGCAGCTAGCCTGCAAAGTTGGCACTTACTTAGTCGAATGTACTATACCTGTAGAACCAAACTCGCATAAGAGTTTGCATGCATGAAACAATTATGCACAGTGAAAACAAGGGCTGGATTATTTTGCAAAGTATCAAAAATAAGAATGCCTTTTCCAACTAATCTATTTGGGTTGCACATCGCAAAGTATTTCTTGTGTAGCTCAAAGGAAGCCACTCTGCTATATTTCTTGCCCTCCTCCTTCGGAGGTTTTCTTGCATTGTTTCTGCCTTGCTTTTCTCCTCGGAGACAGCTGAAAGTAAATAAGGACTTCATATAATCTATAATTGTTGGGAATACAATGCATATTAACTCTTTGATGTCTGCCTTCAGATGCAATAGGAGGCATGTAACTAAAAATGCATGTAAAAAGTGTATTGGTACATAAGCCTTGATTATCATCTTTCAAGCAATGCAACGACAATTACTACCAATGCTACAATTGCACTGTGTATGATCCCACTCACACAGTTTGTGTGATATAATGGTTTTCTATTATACCAGCAATATGCATCCCAAAGGGAAAGGATATACCAGCATGGTTCATGCCAGCTTGAACATGTTACCCGGAAAAAAGTGGGAGCAATCCTCAAAGATTACATGTCATTCTCTGTAAAATGAAGCTGAAACTTTACTAGTTCGCAATTTGCTGAGATGTTTGTTATAAGGCTTTAAGCCAGAAAGGCGTTAGTATGTTCTCTAAATTTCTCTGGAGTAGACAAAAGAAGTGTGAGTTAGCACTTTGGATCCATTTGACATGGACTTAACATGTATTAAAGCATCAGCAGAGAACCGAGAGCTGAATCACTTGTTTTGGAAAAAGTTGTGCTAGGTATTATGGACAAGCTATCATGGAGTCCCACAGTGATCTGTGGAAATGATAAGAATTACATGCAGCAGCCAATATTGCATGAATAGATCTCTCATGGAATGTAAAACCTATCCAACACAAGCAAAGATTTGGGGTGTATATGAGCTGTTACACCATGTGTGGGTTTTTTTTTGCGGGGGTGGTGGTGGTGGTCAATAACAGTGTCCATTCAGCTGTCTGTAAACTTCCTCATAGAGAAAATTCTAATAATATTTCTATCATAAATATACAATGTGTATTGGTTTGGGGTCATTATCTGTACTTAAAAAATGGAAGGGGAAAATGAAATGTAATGATGGTTTTGTTTGAAATTACTCATACTACTTTTGATGAAAAATCGTGCGGTTTCAGGGCTATTTAAAAAGAAGTGGGAAGTTCAAAGTACTGAGCATGATAAGTTCAACAAATTTTCAACTGAACCAAATAGATCCATCCTCAGTTGGCTAACTTTGATTTATTTTCCCACCCTGGATTGCAATCAAAACCAAGCAAAATAGTCATTTTTAATTTCCTTCCTCGACGCCAACATCTTATATTATTTTATCACTTATCAACTAAGAAAAAACGTGATTTCATACTATTGTTTTTCCCCCCCCTAATTTCTACATATTGTGTTTATTGTTGTGGGTTGTGCACATACTTTGCTAAGTAAGTCTTTGGAGAAAGGCGATATAGAAATTTCCCAAATAAATAAATAACTCATTATTCCCAGACCGGAGACCCCGGTGGCGCAGTGGGTTAAACCCCTGTGCCGGCAGGACTGAAGACCGACAGGTCGCAGGTTCGAATCCGGGGAGAGCCGGATGAGCTCCCTCTATCAGCTCCAGCTCCTCATGTGGGGACATGAGAGAAGCCTCCCACAAGGATGATAAAACATCAAATCATCCGGGTGTCCCCTGGGCAACGTCCTTGCAGACGGCCAATTCTCTTACACCAGAAGCGACTTGCAGTTTCTCAAGTCGCTCCTGACACATAGGTGGCGCCACTAGCAAAGAGGGATACAAGTATTAAGGGCTCTTCTGTCCGTATTGCCCAGAGTTAATGAAGATGTGCATCACCATTGCCAGATCTTAGGAGGGCTATCTATTCGGACTGCAAAACCCACCCCACCTCCAACCAACATGCCCTTTGCTAATGCTGTTTGGGAACTATAGTCCACATAAGTAACTTTTCCAAAATTTTTGCATTAATTGTGCTTGTAGACCCTATTTCATTCTCTGGGTGCTTCTTTCAGTGTGCATTTCCAACTGTTTCTGTTATGGCTTGTGACCAAACCAACCAGGAATTGGCATTTCATGCACCTACTTGACTTTCATTCAGGATTTTAAAAATTGAGTTTTCATAGAGAAGAAAACCACATTACTCCAAAACATTTATTTGTTATTTTTAATTTTTAAAACATACCCAAATATGCAAATGTTTCATCAATTTAAGAGGAAAAAAAGCTTACTGATTTAATCCAGGAATGTTGGTGTGCCTAATATTATAAATCTTGTGATTGTTTCAGTTCCATAATACCATCCTTGTTCCAGGAGAAGGAAAATTGTATATTTACTCAGTGCATGTAACAATACATTGCAAAATGTTAACCTGCATAATGGAGTTTGCAATGCTGCAAATTGTTCATGGGGCTCTGTTGCAAATTATTCTCTGCCTTGACAATCATGTATACATATCAAGATTTCTATCATAATGATAATTTAAGGATTATTGAGAATGGTTTTTCTTCAATAAATAAAATTATACCACCTTAATCTGAGTCATTTTGTTTTCAGATTAGCTACACTCTGCATGACCGAGACCTCTTCTACACTGCCATATAATCCAGAATATCAAAACAGATAATTCACATTATCTGCTTTGAACTGGATGATATGAGTCTACACTGCCAGATAATCCAGTTCAAATAAAATAATCTGGATTTTAAAGGGCAGAATAGAAGGAGCCTAATACCTGTCTAAACCCCTGTGCTGGCAGGACTGAAGACCGACAGGTCGCAGGTTCGAATCCGGGGAGATGCGGATGTGTCAGGACCCAGATGCCTTCAAACACGCCAGACACAGTTCAAATGGAAAAACACAGCTTTATTGATAACAAAAAGTCTTGAAAAGCACTCAACAGCAGTGCTGAAGTCTATTGGAGTAGTTTGACACCAAAATTAAGTCAATAGAGCAAACTAAAATATAATCCGGATTATAGTGTAGACTCTTAATCCAGATTAAACTAAAAATGAAGCAAACTGCTTAAAAATCAATATGTAGCAGAAATACATTCACTGGAGCAAGAAAATCACAGTTTCAGAACAAAAGAATGTTTCAGTCCCAAAAATATAAACACATAAAGTCCAGAAAAGCCAGAGCGTGGTCAAACCGGTCCTGAGGTCAATCCGAAGGAATCAAAGCTGGAAACCTGGAACAACAGGAACTCACAAGGGTGGAACCCGGGACCCAAAGGTGAGAGTTTGGCAAGGCAAAGAGTAAGGTCCCATTTGGACACTTTGCTTCCTGCAACTGGATGTGCCAACAGAACTCCCTTATATCTTAAAGCTCATTGTCAGAGCTTGATGAGTGCCCCACCCTTTCATCATCGCTATCACCTGCTTCCAAGTCTGCAGCTGAATGCCCATCTCTCCACCTTTGCCAAGTACTATCAGGGGTCAGATTCTGCCAAGAATCACCTGGCTGCCAGTCCCCCATGAACCCCTCGAACTCCTCGCTGGAAGTGGGCTGGTTGCAGATGTCTCTTATATTCTGTACCTGAGTCCAATCCAATTCCTCCCCTTCCATGTCACTTCCAGACCCCAAATCCCCCTCAAAGCCCAAAAAGTCCTCCTCAGAAGTGGGTTCCCTAAGTAACTCCCGAATACGCTTCCTCTGTGCTTCTCCTTCAGATTCTGGCTCACAAACAGTCCTTTTAACACCTCTAGATGCTTCCCCATTCCCCATGTCGTAATCCGAGAAGCCCATAAACGTATCACTGTCGCTTGGTGCCAGGAGGATTTCCCTAACGTGTTGACGCTGCCTTTCACTCTCTGACTCCCGAGGAGACCTTTCCCCACTGCTACTAGGAGTAGCAGCTCTGTCAGGACGCTGAGCTACAATGAGCTCCCTCTATCAGCTCCAGCTCCTCATGCGGGGACATGATAGAAGCCTCCCACAAGGATGATAAAGCATCAAATCATCCAGGCGTCCCCTGGGCAACGTCCTTGCAGACGGCCAATTCTCTCACACCAGAAGCGACTTGCAGTTTCTCAAGTCACTCCTGACACGACAAAAAAAATTAAAATATACAAGGCTACCCAACTAAAAACCACTTTCCTTGACCTTCAATTCTCTCTGCCACCCATTGCAATCCACACAAAAAGCTCACTCTCACACATACAAAATGCTTTCATAGCAGAGATTTTTCTTTAGCATTGGGAGCTGCAGGTGGGCTCGAACAAGAGAGGGGAAACCAGATTAGGGTTCCTGCATCTTTTGTAGAAAAAAACCAATTTCAACTAGTTTTAATGTTCATTCATCCAGGTAACAAGCAATAACTGCCGATGCTCCCTCTTTTGCACAATTGTTAAAAGCACCAAAGCCCCCTCCTATTTTTGTTCGGGAAAACCTACTTGGTAGCAAAGAGTTGCTTGGCTGGTGAGGTAACACTTAAGTGCTCTCTTCTCCCTCGGAGCTTTCAGCCAAAAAATCCTGCCTGCTAATTGGCGTAAATAGAAAAGTCAATGAAAGCAGAAGGTTGTGGATATGCACGTACATATTGTTACGCTTAAGTGGAATTTAGTCTGGTCCAATGCAAAAAACAATAATTTTGCACAAAGGCAAGAGGAAAAAGAACAGAAAAGCTTTACCCTTGTCAGCAGGGTCAAAACATAAACTTGCAGTGTTGCATACAAAATATACAGTGTCATTTGCGTGTGGATGGGCAACACTCCTCCCGCCCGCAGAACCAGAGATGACACGGACACATAGATGGAGTAAAAATGGCCACAACTTAATTTATTAATTACAGGAACACAGGGTTGGCTGCTAGGCATGGGTTCTGGATCAAGATCGATCAGCCCGCTGCTGACCGATACCTGATGAGTCCAACAGGGGGCCCACCGGCACAATACCGGGCCACAAGACACGGCACCCCTGGTAACCGCCGGATGTTCCCTCCCCGGCCAGTAGGGGAGGGGCAGAACCAGATCCAGGGCCCATGCCACATGCCAACCGGAGTTGTGACGAACAGATAATGAACAACAACTGCAACACTGAACAAAAACATGAACATGCAGGGTGGGTGGGAGGACAACTCGAAGCAGGCCTGGTACCTGCTAGGCCCTGCGCAGCCTATTTAAGGCTGCTGGGCACAGGGTGCAACCAGCCCCTGGCCAATGCCAGGTGCTGGGTGGGGCTGGCCACTGGTTGGCCAGCTGACCCAGTGGCGGGAAACTTCCCGCCATGCAGGGGTTTCTGGGAAGGAGAAGCCCCTGCTACCAACATGGCCAGAGGGATGGGCACCCCCCACCGCAACAGGCCTTGCCCGGTAAGTTGGGCAATGAATTTGTCCTTGTAAGAATTACAGAATGCAAAGAACATGGCTTCTTCATCTTCTTTCAAATGAGAAGTGGAAATGGTTGAGCAAAATGCTGTGAGCATAAGCTCCTCAGAGCAAAAGCTGAACTGTATTCTAAAACACATAGAGTTATACCCCACCAGGTGTGGCTCAAATTTACTAGCTGACCTAGATTAGCAGCTGCACATAATGATTAACTGTATAAGGTTTTCTTTAACACACACACACACACACATTTGGTGTTGATCCTTTTACAACTTAAAGGTAAAGGTAGTCCCCTGACATTAAGTCCAGTCATGTCTGACTCTGGGGTGTGGTGCTCATCTCCATTTCTAAGCCGAAGAGCCAGCGTTGTTCGTAGACACCTCCAAGGTCATGTGGCCGGCATGACTGCATGGAGCGCCGTTACCTTCCCGCCGGAGCGGTACCTATTGATCTACTCACATTTGCATGTTTTCGAACTGCTAGGTTGGCAGAAGCTAGGGCTGACAGCGGAAGCTCACGCCGCTCCCCGGAATCGAACCTGCGATAGGTGGCAGAAGCTAGGGCTGACAGCGGAAGCTCACGCTGCTCCCCGGAATCGAACCTGCGACCTTTCGATCAACAAGCTCAGCAGCTCAGTGCTTTAACCCACTGCGCCACCGGGGGCTCCAACTTTTACAACTTACTGTAACACATATTTCTCTCCTCATTGTAAAAATTTAAGCCAGGGTGAATAGGAGATTCGGGCACAACTGTAGCTAACATGTTGGAAGAGAATTCTAGCATGGTTTTGTTTATATTGCATTAAAAGAAAACCCAGCCAAATATTACAGGGATCTTTTTGAGTGAACAGCCATTTTTCTTTTACACTTCAGCCAACTGGTCTGATGCCAGATATTTTAATAGCTGTCCCAGGCATATTTTTCTTTTTTAAGAAATTATGCTTGGAAATAATCCAATCGCTTGGAAATCATGAAATCAGCATCTTATCTCTTAACAGCTGGCATTCTGAAATTCTTGGATGCATCCTTATGTTTTTGAAAGTTTGGCAAGGTTGGCGTAGGGCATTTTGCTGCCTGAATTTGTATAGCAGATGGCAGGCTTGTAGCTGGGGTGTGTATGTAGGGGTTTAGCCCCCCCCCCCCCCCCCCGAAATGTGTCAGGTTAAAAAAAACCTGATTTACTCATGAATTGGTTAATCAGTTAACCAATTTTTTTAACCTGACACATTTCGGGCTGGGTGGGTGTTGAACCCTTAAACCCCCCAACCCAGCTATGGGCCTGGCAGATGGCATCCCATTTCTCAGCATAGCACTCAAGACAGGTTATATTATTTTGGCACCCAAGGCTGGGAAAACCCATAAGCACATGTTCTCCTCCCAAGCTGTAAAAATGCAGTCAACAATGAAATAGCTAATAATGTACATAACCATACAAATTTATTTATTTATTTATTATTCGAACTTATAGGCCACCACTCTCCTTGGGCTCGGAGCGGCTTACAAAAACAGGCTAAAATCTAACACAATTTAAAAACAATTTAAAACAATTTAAAAACAGCAATATTAAAAGTCAAAGGCCTGTCGAAACAGATACGTCTTACATGCCCTGCAGAAAACTGATAAGTCCCGCAAGGTACAGACTTCAGGTGGCAGAGTATTCCAGAGTGATGGTGCCACTGCTGTAAAGGCTCTGCGTCTGGTTGCTGTTAGACGCAAGGTCTTGACATTGGGAATTTCCAACAAATCTTGGTCCTCAGAACGGAGGGATCTCTGGGGTTGGTAGGGGGTGAGGCGGTCCCTCAGGTACATCGGCCCCAGACCATGCAAGGCCTTAAAGGTGAGTACCATCACTTTAAAAGTGATCCGGTGCTCAATTGGTAACCAATGCAGCTGTAGTAAGATTGGTGTTATGTGGCATCTCATCGGAATTCCCGCAAGAAGCTGAGCAGCTGCATTTTGTACCAACTTGAGCTTCTGGATCACCGACAGAGGAAGGCCAATGTAGAGGGCGTTACAGTAGTCCAGTCTTGAGATGACCGTAGCCTGGATCACCGTAGCTAGGTCGTCCCTGGACAGTTAGGGGGGCAGCCGTCTAGCCTGCCGCAGATGAAAGAAGGTCTGCTAACGGCGGAGACCTGTGCCTCCATCGTCAGCAGAGGGTCCAAAAGGACTCCCAGACTCTTTACCAATGATGACGGGCGTAGCGCCTCGCCATCCAGGGTAGGCAGCTGGATATCCCCACTGCCCGGTTGACCCAGCCATAGGATCTCCGTCTTTGCTGGATTCACCCTCAACCTGCTGGCACGCAGCCATCCAGTAACGGCCTCGAGGCACTGATGGAAACAATCGGGTACAGAGTCCGGTCGGCCTTCCATCTTCAGCACCAGCTGAGTGTCATCAGCGTACTGGTAACACTCAAGCCCAAAACCTCGAACCAGCTGAGCAAGTGGTCGCATATAGATGTTAAACAACAGAGGGGAGAGAATGGCCCCCTGAGGAACCCCACAAGATAGAGGGGACCTCTCAGAGACCAGGCCTCCCCTCTCCACTCACTGTCCACAGTTGTGAAGAGAGGAGGACAGCCAATTTGAAGCTGTCCCCCTGACTCCAACAGCAACAAGGCGGTGAGTCAAAAGATTGTGGTTGACTGTGTCAAATGCTGCTGTAAGGTCCAATAACACAAGCAGTGCTGACCCGCCCTGGTCAAGCTGGCATAGAAGGTGATCCGTGATGGAGACCAGCACAGTCTCTGTCCCATAATGGAACATTGTCACTATAATAAGGATTTAATTACATCCATTTTACATCCATAAATCTTACATTTGTTCAAGAATGGGTGGTTTAAGTTTTACTCTTATTTTGGACTTTTTAACATCCATATTTGCATCAGTTTGAGAATTCACAAATATTAGCAAATTTTAATATTAATATGAAGATGTATATGTATTGCTATCTGCTTTTCTCCTGATGCAGATCTTCTTACACAGTTTTTCCTTGCCATTTAAATGCTATGTAGCATTGCTGAGTGAAGGAGTTTTGTGATGATGGGAAGCAAAGCAGTTGGTGAAGTCGAGCCCCCCCCCCTCCCAATAACGGATGGTAACTTATAGTTCTGCAAAGGGCAAGGGTACCAGACTGCACAAAGGGGTTAAGTTTTGGTCAATTTGCCAAAACACTAGCAACAACAAGGACCCCATGAGGCTTTCAGGGAAGAGCCTGACCTTGGGGCCCCAGTCCTTGGAGAGAGTTATAACTTCCCAAGGACCAAAGAGACCAACTCGATCCTGGCATTGCAGAAATCCATTCTTTGGCTCAGTGAAGATAATCAAGCACCTTTCCATGACTTTTTGGACTTTCCTCAATTTCTTTGTGGCTCAAAGGAACTCATTTTCATGTCTGAGCTTTCCCAATATGAACTATGGACTCATGCTTAAATAAAATAAATATTTTAATCAATTTCTCTGGCGGGTGGAAGGAGGGAAGGGAGGCTTGATATGAATTTCCTCGGATCCCTATATTTCCCCATGTATTTTTCTTTTTGGCACCCAACTCCTCTCCCTTCCTCAAGGGGGGGGGCATCAAGGAGGTGGCCAGCTGTTGACGACCACAAAAGAAACACATATCACTGGAACTCTGACACGAACAATAAGACTTGGAACTCCTATTTGGTTTCAAATTAGAGCCATCAGACTGGAATTTCCTCTTGCCAACTTTTTGGCCATTTCACAATAGGAGCGAGACAACCCTCAGGAGGTCACCTTCCCAACTTTGTTTACTTCATTCAAACTAGACATTCCTCCCGAGCCTCTCCTTTGTGCCTTATCTGATTGTCACAGGAAGGCCGGGATAAGGTGATCAAGGCACATCACAAATCCACTCAAGGACAATAGACTGGGCATCTGTCATAGACTGGATATCTCTGATTCCGGGCCCCTGGGCATCAAACCCATTGATCCCTTCACCAGCCCATTGTTCCTGCTTGTCCTGCCTCCCCTCTCCTGATTCGCCAAAGCGCTGAAGCGGGGGGCGTTTTCCCATTGGTTCCTGCGGAGCGGAGGAGCTCTGCTATTGGCCCTGATGCAGGGCAGGCGGCCGCGCCTCCCCCTCCACCTGGAATCACGTCAGCCAATCACCTGCGAGCCAGGAGGAGGGCGGAGGGCGGGAGTTTTGAACTTTCAAATCTGAAAATTCCTATTAAAATGCCTCTGATCTCTGTACTGGTATGCTTTGCAGGCGAATTATTGCTACCTAGCATCCTTTTCAGCTGAATCGCTAATAAACACCTCGGTGCCGCTTCTTCAAATTTTGTGGGCTTCATTCTGAATTTTTAATCTAAATATAATTGCTGAAATCAGGCTTCTCTGGCTCGCCAAAGTAGCGAACCCTCCTTGGTGGGGTCTTAGGGTCCCTCCTCCTGGGGAAGACTCTCCTAAAGCTCCTATCGGCTTCAAAGGGATGCACCAGGTTCCTTCCCATCAGCAAGCCACGATGCAACAAAGAATTGCTTCTGCTTGTCACACTTGATGCCAGGAAGGAACTCAGGACCCATCTACAATACTACATGATGTGCCATAGTAGTCACATTAGCCTAGAGTGTCCAAATGATGCACCACATGTGTTTTAACTTGGACTATACATGTTTCCAGGTTCATTCCAGGTTTTAAAAAACAAAAATTTGGACCTTTTCAGATAAAGTGCCTGTGGGGATTATCTCCTGGGATTGCTACCCGCAATGCCATGAGGTTTCCCCACAACCATCCTGGGTTCCCCTGGCTCTGGTAGCCCAGGAAGGTGGTATGGCAGTGCCAGCCTCCCTTCCCTGTTCTCCTGGTTTGTCTTAAAAATAAATAAAAGACTTCCTTACCACGATTTAAGGCTTTGCTTAGCTCTGTGACGCTGCTAAGTGATGCAATGAGGCAAAGGAAAGGGTGGGGGACATCTCATAGAATCATAGAGTTGGAAGAGACCTCATGGGCCATCCAGTCCAACCCCCTGCCAAGAAGCAGGAATATTGCATTCAAAGCAATATTCTGGGCACCACAACTCAAGAGAGATATTGACAAGCTGGAATGTGTCCAGAGGAGGGTGACTAAAATAATCAAGGGTCTGGAGAACAAGCCCTATGAGGAGCGGCTTAAGGAGCTGGGCATGTTTAGCCTGAAGAAGAGAAGGCTGAGAGGAGATATGATAGCCATGTATAAATATGTGAGAGGAAGCCACAGGGAGGAGGGAGCAAGCTTGTTTTCTGCTTCCCTAGAGACTAGGACACGAAACAATGGCTTCAACTACAAGAAAGGAGATTCCATCTGAACATGAGGAAGAACTTCCTGACTGTGAGAGCCGTTCAGCAGTGGAACTCTCTGCCCCGGAGTGTGGTGGAGGCTCCTTCTTTGGAAGCTTTTAAACAGAGGCTGGATGGTCATCTGTCAGGGGTGATTTGAATGCAATATTCCTGCTTCTTGGCAGGGGGTTGGACTGGATGGCCCATGAGGTCTCTTCCAACTCTTTGATTCTATGATTCTATGATTCTATGAAAGCACCCCTGACAGCTTCCAGGTTTGGGATGATTGGATTCTTGGGTGCCTTGATGAATCCAGGGATTGAGAGACAATGGATGCTTATGTGCCCTAATGGGATTTGGAGATGTGACAAAGTGATGAAAAGGTGGGTAAATTGGTTTTATGTTTCTGCTTGTTTGGGGTCTTTTGTGAGGCAAAACAAACTGGCTTAGGCTGATTCCCAGTTATTGTGATGGTGCAAAAAAATGGGGGTGCGGGGGGGGGGTGATTCATATGCAACTTGGGGCCAGATCTCAGAGAGATGGCTTCACTTGTTTTTGGAATTTTAGAGTGGCGAGGGAACCATATCAGGCAATTTATCKGTGCCCTGTTTGGGATGCCCTGGTCAATAACAGACCCATAAATCCAAGTTGTGAATTTGTAAYTGAAATACTGAATGTGAGCCATAGAATTTCATGAGATGGACTTTTGACTCCATTTCCATGTGCTTCAAAAGCCTCACAACAGTCTCTCAAAGGCCATCACATGCCATAAGGGCACTTCCAGTGGGACTCTGTGGGGCTCCATTTCTGTAGCACATGGGAATGGAGCCAGAAGTCATCTTCAGGAGTCAGGTGTTACCTGACCGCAAGCTTGAGAAAGCAGGGACAGTGGACAAAAGATGGAGAAAGATGGAGAGCGTATGTGGGATGGCTGGCCATCCCAGAAGATAAAGAAAGAAGGTAGGACATGGGGTAAGATGGTTCCCTTCCTTTCCCCGTGCTCATCTGATAAAGTCCTAATTTAAGAAGTAACAATCAATTTGAAATTTTTATCTTTATTTGCATATGTTTATAACGATTTGTATCAGAGGGGCATCAAGTTTTCTGAGACATTTGCAGACTGAAGTGGTACAGTCCAGATGCTAGGTTAGAAAACTTGGTCTATAATACACTAGCCGTCCCCTGCCATGCGTTGCTGTGGCCCACATGGGGATCCTGTGTGGGAGGTTTGGCCCAATTCTATTGTTGGTGGGGTTCAGAATGCTCTGTGATTGCAGGTGAACTATAAATCCCAGCAACTACAACTCCCAAATGTTAAGGTTCTATTTTCCCCAAACTCCACCAGCTTTCACATTTGGGCACATTGAGTATTTGTGCCAAGTTTGGTCCAGATCCATCATTGTTTGAGTCCACAGTGCTCTCTGGATGTAGGTGAACTACAACTCCAAAACCAAAGGACACTGCCCACCAAACCCTTTCAGTATTTTCTGTTGGTCATGGGAGAACTCAGTGGGTTAAAGCCCTGTGCTGGCAGGACTGAAGACCGACAGGTTGCAGGTTCGAATCTGGGGAGAGGTGGATGAGCTCCCTCTATCAGCTCCAGCTCCTCATGCGGGGACACAAGAGAAGCCTCCCACAAAGATGATAAAACATCAAATCATCCAGGCGTCCCCTGGGCAACGTCCTTGGAGACGGCCAATTCTCTCACAACAGGATGCTCCTGACATGACAAAAAAAAAATACGGGAGAACTGTGTGGCAAGTTTGGTTCAATTCCATCGTTGGTGGGGTTCAGAATGCTCTTTGATTGTAGGTGAACTATAAATCCCAGCAACTACAACTCCCAAGTGACAAAATCAATTTTTTTGAGTGAAGGACATACATTGGGTTGTTAGGTGTCGTGTGTCCAAATTTGGTGTCAATTTGTCCAGTGGTTTTTGAGTTCTGTTAATCCCACAAACAAACATTACATTTTTATTTATATAGATTGTGGATGACTAAAGGCCATTTGCAATGCTTCCCTTGGCAAAACTGACTTGTTTTTTTTTTTGAGCATTTCCAGCTGAGATATTGTTCATCTAAATTATGTCTTCAAAAGAGTTCTAAGACTGGAGCATCTACCTCCTTACATATACTCTGTCAAAATATGCAGTGTTTTTTAATTCTCTCCATAAGCTAACATTTCTCACAGTCTGAACCTGAATTACTGTGTGGTTTTGTCTCAGTGTGAAGCCAAAACATTTCTCTGATGGAATTTTATCCTGTGCTTATTTTTCTTAGCATGAGGACGAAGTCACACTTTGGATTTTCAAAATCTGTTTCTGTTTCATAGTCTGAAGCTAGGATGAAATCGTTTACCAATGAGAAATTGTATTAGCGGTAAATGGCTACTTCTGTAACACCAAAGTCAGGAAACGGTGCTATTTTCTCTAGCAAGAGTAGCAGGGTTTAATTCCATCCTAACCTGTAGACCAGGGGTCCTCAAACTAAGACAATTTTATTTTTAATTTTGGACTAGTTTGGGGTTCCATTCAACTAGTTCACACTATATCACCGAGACTGGTTGCGGAAATTCATCAGGTTCTCCAAAACCACTTGTTGTGGACAAAAAATGGAAAGTTTTGCTGCATCCTCACCCCTCTGACTGGCACATCCTTCAGTTCATTCCCAGCTGCCTTCCCCATAAACAACAGTGTGTCTAAAGCTTTCCAAACCAGTTTCAACTCTGTTACAGTGGCATATGCTTCCAGGGAAGGCTAAGGGAGAGGGGGAAATGGAGTCTACCATGAAGGAAAGGTAGGCAGAAAAGAAGAAAGGAGGAAAGGAGGGTCACCAGGATCATGATCCTTCTCTTCTGCTGCAAGCAAGCAGGGGCAGCTCAACCCATTACGCAAAGTAAGCATTTGCAGTATAGTTGATTTTGCCCAGGGGCGCTCTTGAGGCGCTCTTGGGGGAAAATAGACCTTGGCATATGCAAGTTGTAGTTACTGGGATGTATAGTTCACCTACAATCAAAGAGCATTCTGAACTCCACCAATGATGGAATTGAACCAAATATGGCACACAGAACTCCCACGATGAACAGAAAATATATATCAGTGATTGGTTGGGGGGGGGGGGCAAAATACTGTTTGCTTACCGTTGAAAATTACCTTGGGCCGCCTCTGCAAGCAAGCATACATCCACAAAGATTTCTCCAATGCCGAATCACACATTTCTATGCAGATGATGTCCAAATCTGTCACTCCTTCTCACCTGTCACCTGTCCAGACCTTGAACTGGTGCTTGGCTGCTGTGTTGGACTGGATGAGAGCTAACAAATTGAAACTGAATCCAGACAAGACAGAGGTCCTCCTGGTCAGTCGTAAGACTGAACAGGGCATAAAGTTACAGCCTGTGTTAGACGGGGTTACACTCCCCCTGATGACGCAGGTTCGCAGCTTGGGAGTGATCCTGGATTCATCGCTGAACCTGGAACCCCAGGTCTCAGCGGTGGCCGGGAGAGCTTTTGTACAATTAAAACTTGTGTGCCAGCTGCGCCCATACCTTGGGAAGTCTGATCTGGCCACGGTGGTCCACGCTCTTGTTACATCCTGAATAGATTACTGCAACGCGCTCTACGTGGGGTTGCCTTTGAAGACTGTTCGGAAACTTCAATTAGTCCAACGGGCGGTGGCTAGATTACTCACCGGAGTATCATACAGGGAGCATATCACCCCCCTGTTATGTCAGCTCCACTGGCTGCCGATCCAGTTCCGAGCACAATTCAAAGTGCTGGTTTTGACCTACAAAACCCTATACGGCTCTGGCCCAGCGTACCTGTCTGAACGTATCTCCTTCTACGTCCCACCTCGGAGTTTAAGATCTTCTGGGGAGGCCCTGCTCTCGGCCCCACCTTTATCACAAGTGAGACGGGTTTGGGGACGAGGGACAGGGCCTTCTCGGTGGTGGCCCCTCACCTGTGGAATTCACTCCCCGGGGAAATTAGGTCATCAACATCCCTCCTCTCTTTCAGAAGGAAGTTAAAAACCTGGATATGGGACCAGGCCTTTGGGTAAGCTGGCAGATGGATAAAGACAATGACGACCAGAGTAGGAAAGGACAATGACAATGCTGGATGGATTATGGACTTATGAATTGACAAACGTTGACCACAAGATGATTTTATTGCTGCTCTTGTATTAATTTGATTGTTTTAATTAGTTATAACTGTTGTTGTTATATTGTATTTTGTATATTGTATTTTGTGAACAGTTGGGCATCGAATTGTGCCTTTTGTAAGCCGCCCTGAGTCCCCCCTAGGGGGTTGAGAAGGGTGGGGTAGAAGCAATCCAAATAAATAAATAAAATAAATAAACAAAGGAAACACTTAACATGCATACATGTGCTGCGGGAGGGAGAAACAGAGTCATTATAGATTATTTTGTGTGACACTAAACTCTGTGGTAATTGCTATCCCTTCTAATCTGGTGTCATTTGCAAATTTGATAAGCATACCCTCTATGCCATTATCCAAGTCAGCGTTTCTCAAACTGTGCTCTTCCAGGTATTTTGGATTCTACATTAGAACGCATGCACAAAACCACATATATACACATATACACAAATATATGCACACACACAAAACACATATACAGAGACTGGGCCACAGCAATGTGTGTCAGGGGATGGTTAGTCATTGATAAAAATGTTGAACTACAGTGGACCTAGAACTGAACTCTGTTGTTCCCCACTAGTCAGTTCCTTCTAAATAAATTCAGCAGAGGACAACTTACTACTTCAGGCGTCTTTCCTATTGCACCTTTCTTGTAGGGCAGGCATGTAAATTGGACCAATACATAGGAAAAACCAATATGAAGCCACATAAGAGTACAATTGTAAAGGCTACGGTTATTCAAAGGAGTCTGGAAAAATAACCTTTGGATCATAGCTCCCAGAATCTCAGCCTGCATGGGCCAAAAGTAACTTTTTTAAAAGTCCGAAAACAC
This sequence comes from Anolis sagrei ordinatus, assembly GCF_025583915.1. Taxonomy (NCBI): domain Eukaryota; kingdom Metazoa; phylum Chordata; class Lepidosauria; order Squamata; family Anolidae; genus Anolis; species Anolis sagrei. The sequence goes on along the minus strand of NW_026847549.1, from coordinate 112,029,525 downwards.
ATAATGATGACAATATAACAAAGAACAAATAACTCCTCGTAGGCTCTACCAAATTCCATCAACTCTCTAAACAGATGGCTTGGGCGAATGAGATATTCCTTATGTTGTTGAGCTGTGGCAAAAGCTACCAGGAAGCTTTCAGAGGCGACAGCATGCAAAAATGAATGAATTGTGTGGCATTCAAATAATAGAAGAAAGCCAGTTCTTGTGGGATGGACTATAAAAAGTCAGGATACAAATTAGAAGCATATGGTGTCATCATGCTCCACTGTGCTGGGGGAACAAGCAACAGTTTTCATTGGAGTCTGTTATCCTTCTACTGGAAAGAAAATGCCTTGGGCTCAGTTCTTTGCTGTCCGAAGACCAATCCTGAATGCAAAAAAATTAAGTAGGATAAAATTCAAATGGGTATTAATTATTTGAAACTTGAAAGTGTTTGTGACACTATTCAGTGACCTCTCCCTACAAAGATACCCCGTTATTTTCAACTCAATGAATGCAGAAAGTTAGGAGTTATTGCAAGCCCCCGGTGGCGCAGTGGGTTAAACTCCTGTGCCGGCAGAACTGAAGACCGACAGGTTGCAGGTTTGAATCCAGGGAGAGCGCAGATATCTCCCTCTCAGGGCCATAGCCAGAAAAATGGGGGGGGGGGGTTTGAAAATTTCAGGGGGGGGGGTTGAAACCTCACGCTGAAACAAAGAACACAACGGGGCAGAGCAGCCTTCAATAGCCTGCAGCTCTGCCCCTGTCAACCACCTCCACCAAGTCTGGCCTCCTTAATGAGAGCATTCCCCCCCCCCCCCCAATTTGGTTGCTTCGCTACATCGGCTATTGCTGCAAGTAATGACAGTGTGAATAAATTGTCAATTAGTCACCTCCAGATTGGACTACTGTAATGCGCTCTACGTGGGGTTGCCCTTGAAAACGGCCCGGAAATTTCAATTGGTCCAACGGGCGGTGGCCAGGTTGTTAACGGGTGCTCCTTACAGGGAGAGGTCAACCCTCCTGTTTAAGGAGCTCCACTGGCTGCCATTCATTTTCCGGTCCCAATTCAAGGTGCAGGTGCCTACCTACAAAGCCCTAAATGGTTTGGGACCTGCCTACCTGTGTGACCGCATCTCAGTGTATGAACCCACACGATCTCTTTGTTCAACTGGAGAGTCCCTACTCATGATCCCACCTGCATCGCAAGCGCGATTGATGGGGACGAGGCATAGGGCTTTCTCGGTGGTGGCCCCTAGACTCTGGAACTCTCTCCCTAAGAACATCAGGCAAGCCCCATCGCTGGCAATTTTTAGGAGAAGCTTGAAAATGTGGTTGTTCCAGTGTGCCTTCCCAGAATAAGGAAACTCCTAGCATTTTGTCCCCAACGCACTTTATCAGAGATTTAGGATATCTGCATACCCATCCCTCTCCAAATCCTCCACTCTTTCTCCTGGTCATGCCCAGCACTTTTTAATTTTAATTATTACATTTGGCCCTGGCATAGTTTTTAATTGTGTCATTGTGTGTTGTTAATGTTATTGCTTTGTTTTTTATTTATTTTGCTGTATTATTGTTGTTGTTGTTTTATTGTTGTATTTGGGCTCAGCCTCTTGTAAGCCGCACCGAGTCCTTCGGGAGATGGTAGCGGGGTACAAATAAAGGTTTATTATTATTATTATTATATTATTTGCTTGAGATAGTGCTTGCAGTTCTGGAGGGACTCTTAATTTTTTTGCATCTCATAGACTTAGCATGGAGTTAACCAGTTAAAATTCATAAGTAAACCAGGTTTTTTTAACCTGAAAAATTTCAGGGGGGGGGGTTGAACCCCTAACCACCACCCCCCCCCCACACACACACACACGGCTACAGGCCTGCTCCCTCTCTATCAGCTCCAGCTACTCATGCGGGGACATGAGAGAAGCCTCCCACAAGGATGATAAACAATCAAAACATCCGGGCGTCCTTGCAGACGGCCAATTCTCTCACACCAGAAGCAACTTGCAGTTTCTCAAGTCGCTCCTGACATGACAAAAAAAGTAGGTGTAACGCCAAGAAAAGAAATTATAGGATTCTATAACTTACAGACTAAGACACTGAGTAAAATGAGGATGAGGATGCAAGTTTTTAAAATATTTTAAAGGAATGAGCACATGTGAATTGCAAGAGCTGTGAATGAAGTTCAACAGGGACAAATGCAAGATACTCCACTTTGGCAGGAAAAACAAAATGCAAAGATACAGAATGGGGGACAATGCCTGGCTCGAGAGCAGTACGTGTGAAAAAGATCTTGGAGTCCTCATGGACAACAAGTTAAACATGAGCCAACAATGTGATGTGGCAGCAAAAAAAGCCAATGGGATTTTGGCCTGCATCAATAAGAGCATAGTGTCTAGATCTAGGGAAGTCATGCTACCCCTCTATTCTGCTTTGGTTAGACCACATCTGGAATATTGTGTCCTATTCTGGGCCTCACAATTCAAGAGAGATATTGACAAGCTGGAATGTGTCCATTGGAGGGTGACTAAAATGATGAAGGGTCTGGAGAACAAGCCCTATGAGGAGCGGCTTAAGGAGCTGGGCATGTTTAGCCTGAAGAACAGAAGGCTGAGAGGAGATATGATAGCCATGTATAAAAATGTGAGAGGAAGCCACAGGGAGGAGGGAGCAAGCTTGTTTTCTGCTTCCCTGGAGACTAGGACGCGGAACAATGGCTTCAAACTACAAGAGAGGAGATTCCATCTGAACATGAGGAAGAACTTCCTGACTGTGAGAGCCGTTCAGCAGTGGAACTCTCTGCTCTGGAGTGTGGTGGAGGCTCCTTCTTTGGAAGCTTTTAAACAGAGGCTGGATGGCCATCTGTCAGGGGTGATTTGAATGCAATATTCCTGCTTCTTGGCAGGGGGTTGGACTGGTTGGCCCATGAGTTCTCTTCCAACTCTTTGATTCTCTGATTCTATGATTTACATAATTGCAAAGGAAATGAGAAGGTACTCAATTATGCTGGATTGTGAAGAGATAAACCCACAAAACTAACTTATGAAGGATCACAACATATTGTGATGAGTTTGCCATTAATCCTTTTAAGGATCTGTAATGCCTCTGACTGCATAGAGATTCAGAAATACATCCAACTCTTAGCTTTTCTAAAATTTCAGTAAGTAGAGCTGCCTGGAGGCACCATTCTTCAAACACCCAACAATAGACAGTTGACGGCCAAGAAAGCACTGGAAGATGAAGGACGCAGATGATTCACCTGTCTCTCCCACCCCTTGGATGAGCTAATACAGTCCAGGCTGAAAAGAACAGAAACAAGTCAGGCATGAAGTTTCTAGACTGTCTGCACTGGAATGGGGATTTAAAAAAAGCCTTTTCGCTATTCAGAAAATCCTGCTTACATATCTGATGAAGAACACGAACCTGCTGGAATATTAGTGCCATGGTCCTTCCTGTTATGCTCAACCGATAGACAGATATATAAACAAATTGTGTGGATCCCCAAAATGTCACAAGTTTCCATTGTCCTGCTTCTAAAGAATCTGAATCCTGCACCCTGCTGAAATAATGGCTTCCCATCATAACAATAAAGTTGTGTTTCTACCAGTCATACAACAGACTTGTTGTTGTTTTTGTTGTTCATTGTCGTCTTCGACTCTTTGTGACCTCATGGACCAGCCCACGCCAGAGCTCCCTGTCGGCCGTCACACCCCCAACTCCTTCAAGGTCAAGCCAGTCACTTCAAGTATACCATCCATCCATCTTGCCCTTGGTCAGACTAACAAACTACTAATCACATTTTGGTCAGACCACACCTTGAATATTGTGTCCATTTCTGGGCACCACAATTCAAGAGAGATATTGACAAGCTGGAATGTGTCCAGAGGAGCGACTAAAATGATCAAGGGTCTGGAGAGCAAGCCCTATGAGGAGCGGCTTAAAGAACTGGGCATGTTTAGCCTGAAGAAGAGAAGGCTGAGAGGAGATATGATAGTCATGTATAAATATGTGAGAGGAAGCCACAGGGAGGAGGGAGCAAGCTTGTTTTCTGCTTCCCTGGAGACTAGGACGCGGAACAATGGCTTCAAACTACAAGAGAGGAGATTCCATCTGAACATGAGGAAGAACTTCCTGTCTGTGAGAGCCGTTCAGCAGTGGAACTCTCTGCCCCGGAGTGTGGTGGAGGCTCCTTCTTTGGAAGCTTTTAAACAGAGGGTGGATGGCCATCTGTCAGGGGTGATTTGAATGCAATATTCCTGCTTCTTGGCAGGGGGTTGGACTGGATGGCCCATGAGGTCTCTTTCAACTCTTTGATTCTATGATTCTATGATTCTCTAAGCTTTCCTGTCTTCTCATTATGTGTCCAAAATACTTCAACTTTTCCTCTAATATCCCTCCCTCCAATGAGCAGTCGGGCTTTATTTCCTGAAGTATGGACTGGTTGGATCTCCTCGCAGTCCAAGGCACTCTCAGAACTTTCCTCCAACACCACACAACAGACTTGCTCCTCTTTAAAGAGAACCAGTGTTGTATAAAAGAAATTAAAGCCATTCTAAATCCTCACTTTAAAAAAGCAAAGCAACCTTAGCCTACTAGAAAACATATCCTACATAGCAATACCCACAAAAGAGCAAATGAGATTGCAAATTGTTCTGGAATTGCATCACTTCTTAATGTAAATGGAGAGGTCCATGCAGGATGGTGTTCCATGAGAGAAGAAATCCCACTCCTCACAAAACTATCCTACCAGCTGGAGAACTAGACTTCTGGAATAGTTTTCCATGACATTTGTTTGTTTGTCTGTAGGACCATTTTGCAATGTCATTTGCAATGTTGCAGTGGCTCAGGTCCTTCCTAGAGGATCGTACCCAGAAGGTGTTGCTGGGGGACAACTGCTCGTCCTCACAACCATTGTCTTGTGGGGTCCCGCAGGGTTCAATACTGTCCCCCATGTTGTTTAACATCTACATGAAGCCGCTGGGAGAGATCATCCGGAGTTTCGGGGTGCGGTGTTATCTGTACGCAGATGATGTCCAACTCTGTCACTCCTTTCCACCTACTACTAAGGAGGCTGTTGAAGACTGCCCGGAAGCTTCAGATGGTCCAGCGCTCGGCAGCCAGGTTGTTAACGGGAGCGGCACTCAGGGAGCATACCACTCCTCTGTTGAGCCAGCTCCACTGGCTGCCAATCTGCTACCGGGCACAATTCAAGGTGCTGGTGTTAGCCTATAAAGCCCTAAACGGTTCTGGCCCTACTTACCTCTCTGAACGCATCTCCACCTATGAACCGACCAGGACATTAAGATCGTCCGGGGAGGCCCTACTCTCGCTCCCGCCTGCGTCACAGGCGCGGTTGGCGGGGACGAGGGACAGGGCCTTCTCGGTAGTGGCCCCTCGGCTATGGAATGCCTTACCTGTAGACATCAGACAGGCCCCTTCGCTGCTGGCGTTCCGGAGGAAGGTTAAGACCTGGCTCTACGAACAAGCGTTTGGCTAAGCAGTGCAACTGAACACAGGAAGACGGTAAATTGAACATAGGAAATGGCACAAGGAGTATGAGAACGGATTCTGATTTGTTATTGAGGCGTTATGATATGATAATTGATTGTTGATTTTGTCTGCTGTATATGATGTGTTTTAATCGCTTAGGATATTGTTTTGATAACCTGTATTGTGTAAACCGCATTGAGTCGCCTAATTAGGCTGAAAAATGTGGTATAGAAATAAAGCAAATAAATAAATAAATAATAGAATCAGAGAATCATAGAATCAAAGAGCTGGAAGAGACCTCATGGGCCATTCATTCCAACCCCCTGCCAAGAAGCAGGAATATTGCATTCAAAGCACCCCTGACAGATGGCCATCCAGCCCCTGTTTAAAAGCTTCCAAAGAGGGAGCCTCCAACACACTCTGGGGCAGAGAGTTCCACTGCTGAATCGCTCTCACAGTCAGGAAGTGCTTCCTCGTATTCAGATGGAATCTCCTCTCTTGTAGTTTGACGCCATTGTTCCGCATCCTAGTCTTCAGGGAAGCAGAAAACAAGCTTGCTCCCTGTGACTTCCTCTCACATATTTATACATGGCTATCATATCTCCTCTCAGCCTTCTCAGCCCCGCCACCTCCAGACCCTTGCTTCTCTCCTCTATCCACCTAATTATGAACTATATTTTATTTCGTTTTATTCTTATACATCTATTAAATATGTTCTGTTTTACTTCTGAGACAAGAGGCACTGGCCTCTGCCTGACCTAGGTCAAGAGGCAATGATCCCCGGGAATGTAATGTCCTGGGCCATATTTATTATTATTTCAAGCATTTGTATCCCATTCTTCTCAACCTCCCAAGTGGGGGGGGGAGGGGGGGAACGGGACTCAGGGTGGCTCACAACCGACAACAATTTGATGCCAACACATACAAACAAAAACAATATAACACAAATTAAACATTAGTTAAAACAATGAATTATAAAATATCAATTTTAAACATTATTAACAACAATGTGGGCCAATGTAGTCCCAATCTTCAAGAAGGGAAAAAAGGATGACCCAAACAACTACCGTCTGGTCAGCCTCACGTCGATACCGGGCAAGATTCTGGAAAAGATTGTTAAGGAAGCGGTCTGCAAACACTTAGAAACAAATGCAGTCATCGCTAATAGTCAACATGGATTTATCAAAAACAAGTCATGCCAGGCTAATCTGATCTCTTTCTTCGATAGAGCTACAAGCTGGGTAGATGAGGGGAATGCCGTGGATGTAGCGTACCTGGATTTCAGTAAGGCCTTCGACAAGGTCCCCCATGACCTTCTGGCAAGGAAACTAGTCCAATGTGGGCTAGGCAAAACTACGGTGAGGTGGATCTGTAATTGGTTAAGTGGACGAACACAGAGTGCTCACTAATGCTTCCTCTTCATCTTGGAAAGAAGTGACGAGCGGAGTGCCGCAGGGTTCCGTCCTGGGCCCGGTCCTGTTCAACATCTTTATTAATGACTTAGATGAAGGGCTAGAAGGCAGGATCATCAAGTTTGCAGACAACACCAAATTGGGATGGATAGCCAATACTCCAGAGGACAGGAGCAGGATTCAAAACGATCTTGACAGATTAGAGAGATGGGCCAAAACTAACAAAATGAAGTTCAACAGTGACAAATGCAAGATACTCCACTTTGGCAGGAAAAACGAAATGCAAAGATACAGAATGGGGGACAATGCCTGGCTCGAGAGCAGTACGTGTGAAAAAGATCTTGGAGTCCTTGTGGACAACAAATTAAACATGGGCCAACAATATGATGTGGCGGCAAAAAAAGCCAATGGGATTTTGGCCTGCATCAATAGGAGCATAGTGTCTAGATCTAGGGAAGTAATGCTACCCCTCTATTCCACTTTGGTTAGACCACACCTGGAATATTGTGTCCAATTCTGGGCACCACAATTCAAGAGAGATATTGACAAACTGGAATGTGTCCAGAGGAGGGCGACTAAAATGATCCAGGGTCTGGAGAACAAGCCCTATGAGGAGTGGCTTAAGGAGCTGGGTATGTTTAGCCTGAAGAAGAGAAGGCTGAGAGGCGATATGATAGCCACGTATAAATATGTGAGAGGAAGCCACAGGGAGGAGGGAGCAAGCTTGTTTTCTACTTCCATGGAGACTAGGACGAGGAACAATGGCTTCAAATTACAAGAAAGGAGATTCCATCTGAATATGAGGAAGAACTTCCTGATTGTAGAGCCATTCAGCAGTGGAACTCTCTGCCCTGGAGTGTGGTGGAGGCTCCTTCTTTGGAAGCTTTTAAACAGAGGCTGGATGGCCATCTGTCAGGGATGAATTGAATGCAATATTCCTGTTTCTTAGCAGGGGGTTGGACTGGATGGCCTATGAGGTCTCTTCCAACTCTTTGATTCTATGATTCTATATATGTTGAGATGTGTTAGTCTTCCTCCTCTCCATATGCCAGAGTGCATAGGTGGGTTTTTAACTACTTTTTTATGGTGAGGAGGGAGAAGGCAGTTTTTAGTTATTTTGGGAGGGAGTTCCAGAGGTGGGGAGCAACCATGGAGAAGGCTCCCTCTCTCGTTCCCACCAGCTGTGCTTGAGATGGGGGCAGGACTGAGAGTAGAACCTCCTCCGCAGATCACTACTCTTGAGCCAGTTTGTATACAGAGAGGTAGTTCTGCATCTCTGGGTATAAACCATTTAGGGCTTTATAGGTAATGACCAGCACTTTGTATGTAGCCTGGAAGCAGATCGGTAGCCAGTGGAGCTGCTGCAATATGGGAGTCATCCTCTTCGTGTTTTAATTTTTGTCGTAGCATTTGGTAACACCAAAATCCATTTATTCCCACTCTCTAGGTAATTTAAATTAACCCAGTAGTTTTTGAACTGAAATGTATCATTACTTTCCTCATTCATTTCTACTTGTCTCAGACTGAGTGAAGATGAACACAGTAATTGTTTCAGGGTACAGAGTAAACTGAAATTAATTTTCTTATTGCCTCCTCTAAAGAAGTCATGGCATCACTTCTTTTGTTATTAATTCTTTTATGTATTCAAGCAATTCTGTTGTTTTTGTTTGAAGTCTATTGTTAAGACTTTGGGGGGCGGGGAACCAAAACATTTCTTCATAAAGGTTTTTTTTTGTACAAAATGTCCAAGCTCTTTAGAAAAAAGATGAGAAGGAGTTAGTTTTGACTGGCTGGGTTACCAGCACCTATACTCCCCTTGATTTTAGGATTGCAGTAACGGATTTAAACATATCTACTAAAATTGCTAACCAGCCTATTCAAACCCAGAAATAATATTAACTACTGCTGTGAGAAGATACTCTTGTTACAGTCACCACAGAAAATCCTCAAACCCTTAATCAGAGTCCAAAATTTTAAAAAACCAACCTAGATACTGATGTAGAAAAGCTCTTTTAAGGAAGTACAGTTCCAGGCAAATAACTGCTGAAAAGAGCACTTCATGCTGCAAGCTCATTTCCACAGGTTTGGAGTTACGTAACTGCCTGGGAAGAAAAGTTCAATAGTAGCTGAACTCACGGTTATCAACTCATCTACCTGTAGCTGGAATTAATAATACTAACAATTAATCTTCTTTTGTAAAACTGATAGTACTGGCCTTCCTGGTCAGGGTTGCAGTAGTGTCTGCATGTTTGCAGGGATGTTTGCAACTTCGGGACCTATACTTGATTGTGATGAGATCCATGTAAATTTATCATCATATAAATCATGCATGCAAATTATGCATGGAAGCCGTGAGCTGGCCTACAGATCCAAAGAAAGAATTAAAGGGTATTCGACAATTGAACTGGGGCAGGAACTCTTAGCCGAAATGCCATTTGTTCAAGACTTCTCTTCTATTTATAGCATTGCTAACAAGTAAAATTTAAATGGCATTGTATTATGCTACCAAAAGAAATCAAGGGTAAAATAACATATTCATGTGTATGTGCGTGCAAGTATATGTCATTTACACATGAAAGGTAACCCAACTGTACAACTTGTATAATTTCTTCATCATGCTTCTTATGTTGCATATGACATTTTATAATTTTAAGTATTTTACATGAGTATTTACATTGCAAGCATATTTAAGCATCACCATGCTAGGTAGGAAGAACTGCACTTATGTCCTGCCTGCTGATTAGAAGTTAGGAAAGTCCATTTTTCAAATTATAGCTCCCAGAATCCCCCATTCAACCATGTGGAAGGTTGTAGATATAAGTAAATAAAAGCTTTACCACAGTTTCTGAACCAAAATATATCCTGCAGTATAATAAAATGTCACTTGGGATTGTGTAACAAGTAACAGTATCGCTACTTTCATTCAAAAGATCAAATAGGGCAACAATTTATATAGCAGTCTCTCTGAATTTACACAAATAACAGAGGGAAAAAACAGTCCTTTTAAACAGTCTTCAAAATATGCTTCATGCCTTAGAAATAATCAGACTTCAAAGAGTTTCTGGCTGTTTCCAGTCCTGGCTGTTTCCAGTCAGCGCTCTCTTCACGCTCCGAGGTGAAAGTGGCAGTTAAAACCATTTGTCCCAGCAGCAAGCCAGAGACAGTAGCCAATCAGAATTCTGGCTCCTGGCATGCTCAGCCAATTAGCTGCTGACACATGCCACTCCAGTCAACCCACCACAAATCCCACAAACCATACGTTGTTGCTGACTGGGATTTGTGCTCTAAAAAGTACTTTTTCATTTACTAAATTTCACTATGTTTTTTTTTCCAGATAGCTTCATAAGAAAATCAACATGCCTTTTTCAAAATGGGAAGTTCAAATTCTCAAGAAGCTGAACTCCACACCCAATATGTCATTATCTACTTTTCCTTCTTTGGGGTTTCATAAGCTTTGGGACACAATGGGCAGATCCTCTCAGCAGCACCCACTCAACTCAAGCTTTCCTCCAATCTTCAGTTAACTAAATCACTGCACTGTATCAGGCTGCTTGATTTTTATCAAGGAGTCATCAAAACAAGAGGTTGGCTTTGGAAGTGATCTGCTGTTTTTCTTTCCCAGAGTTTACAACACAGGACTGTGTTGTAAATTCTCTGTGTTTTCCCATCACGTACATAGTTATCAAAGAGGATCTTTTTAATTACTGAAACTTAACATGACAACTCTTCCTGGTGTTATGAAATGCAATCATATAGTAGAAGTAGTACCAGTGCAAAGCCTAAGAATTTCCATTGTTACCACACTGATTACAAACTAATAGAAGAGCACATTTATCTTATATGGGGATGATGTAAATCTACAACGTCTGATGGGATTTGTCCTCGGATTCAGGCTTGTGTCTGGCTCCAGAGTTCTCAGCCACTGAAGGAAAAAATGAAAACAGCTTGGGCTGGGCTAAGACGTTGCCTCACTTCCCAGTGGATTGACCTGGAAAGGGGAATCTCATTTTTACTTCTCTAGCCAGCCAAAAATCTGTATTTCCCTCTTTCGCTAGGTATAGAAGTAATAGTGAAATCCTATGCATCTTTTTTTTTCAAAATTCAGTCTTATTAGATTCAAAGGAATGTAGTCCCACAATAAATGGATACAAGTTTATAGTGACCTCACAAGTGTTTAGCTAGGAAAATCTGGAAGACAGAAAAGTATCTCCTGGCAATGTTTTTCTGAGATACGGTGACTTAGGCGTGCGACTGTGACGCTAAGAAAAGCTTGTCATCATTTGTCGGGTTGACTGTGTACTTTCTATTGTGACTCAAAGCTCATGATATTAAGTCATTGTACTCAACCTACTGTTCATAATTATTACATATACACTCCACCAACTGCTACATCACTACGTTCCTCCTTAACCTCTAAGGCTGTCATCCTTTCTGGCCAGATCAAAGAAATTACCTCGGTGGTTTATGCTTCATCTGGTGAGACTTCTTTGATTAGGGAACATTGGGTTTTAGCTTTTGGTCTTGCCAGGCAGCCTGGTGCCAGATCTCGCTATCCACATGTTGAATCTTGCTATCCGCATATAGGGTCTCACTATCCATGATCCGAATCTCACTATCCGCAAACTGCCTTAGATTGCTTGTTATCACTCTGCAGCACAAAGGAATGGTAAAGTTGTGCACAGAGTTGTGCATTGTTAATAATAAATAATGACTGCACTTGCCTGAGTTGAGATAAACATTCTTTCTTGTTGGAATAGATACAACATTGAATGACCTGAACCAATTACATAACATTTCCCTTAGCAATAATATTTTAAAATGTGAGGGAAGGTGTTTAGTGGAGAAAAACCCAGCCTGACAAAATGGGCCACTGCTGCAGCCATCTATAGGGGACGGAAGAAAGTCCATAGGAAAGAGCTAAAGCAAGAAACAAATTCTGAAAAGTGCTGGAACTGTGCTACAATGGAGATCACACATAAAGAGCCTAATTGGTATAGCAGTGAGATCCAATGCCACAAATAGCCATTCATAATCATATGCAATTAACATATCAATAGTTCCTTTTTAGAATTATAGTCCATAAGCTAACTAAGCCCCATTGTAAGGAAGCTTGGCAAGACAGAGTTATTAATTAAAATCCTTTTGAAAATCTGGTGTAGCACTCATATCCTTTTCGGCCTTTTTTCAGTGACAAGCCCCAAACCCGGGGCAGAGTAATGGCGGGGGGGGGGGGGGGG
>NW_026847549.1:111924307-111982816 GCF_025583915.1 Anolis sagrei ordinatus | reverse complement strand
ATTCTTTTTTTAAAAATCTTCAACATATTTAAGGGGTTTCAACCCTACCCCCCCCCCCCCCCGCTACAGGCCTGGGTGGATAGGAGGAAAGCACCTGGTCTTTGTCATATTGAATCAGCTCAGGACAAATACTGGGGGCATCATTCAAAGACATGGCTGTGTAAGTCTGAAATATCTACGTTGGATCCCCACTCCCAGGGTGGTTTTGCCAGCCTCCATGATGAAACAGCAGGGATGAGGGGTGACTCTGTCGCCCTGTCTGCCACTTTGCCGTGGTGACACTTCCCCCATCACATGGGGGAAGCATTGCCAAAGCAGCATGGATCAAGGATTATAGATCTTTTTCCGTTGAATGACCTGGCATTGAACAGCACCACTCTTAACCTGGAGGGACCGCCATCCTGGGTACTCAGCTTAATTTTATCAGGAGCCTGATTTAGACTTATCAGAGTTCCTTCATTTACTCTAGGCCTAATTGGTAAATTGGGTCTGTCACAAATTCTTGGCCGAATCAGTAATTTAGGTTCTTCACATATTTCAGGCCGAATTGATGATTTCAATCTTCTACATGTTTTGGCCTGAATTGATAATTTGGGTCTCCCTTTCCCGTATCTCCCCCTTCCCATTACCACCATGCCATCCTCCCTCCCCAGCCAGACCTCCCTTCCTCTCTTCAGTAAGTGGTTTGCGTAAACTTCCATGGTCTAGTAATACATCTTCGTATGCTGGATTCCCCCTTGCACCACCCCCTGCCCTGCAGTCTATGCTCCCTCCAAATTGCCCCTGTCCTCTGGGCATGTGCAAAGTACAAATATAAAGTACAGAGGTAAATTGTAATAGATTTAGGAGCAACAACAAATTGAAAGGTTAGCGATCTAAAGTGCAAATGCAAGGCAGGCTACTTGATTGACCTAACATTGAGTAAAGTGCTAGGCTTGGGTGATCAAGAAAAAAAAAATTGGTTCTAAACTCGTTTCGTATCTAGGGAGCTCCCACGTTTCTAATCTGATAGGATTTCCGAAATTTCCAATTTTAAAATTTCGATATTTACGAAATTTTGTAAATATACAAATCGATTCGTTAATGGCGGACACGATTGCGCAATACGCGAAAAAAACCTCCAAACGGGACAGGTGGAACTTCTGAAGCTTCCCTCTCCTTCTGTTGTTGACTGTTGGTGATAAAACTAACAACTAACCAAAACCAAACTCCAGTCTTTAAAACGCTTTAAAATGGCTTGTAATAATAATAATAATAATAATAGTAATAGTTTTAACCTCGGAGAAGGAGAGAGGAGAGTGAGAGGAGGGGGGAAATCTCTATTCCGATTTGAAAATGCTTCTCAATAATAATAATAATAATAATAACAACAATAATAACAAACCCCCTTCTGCCTTCATGCAGGTAGTGCACAATTAAAGCACTCCTGAAAGATGGCCATCCATTCTTAATAATAATAATAATAATAATAATAATAGTTTTAACCTCGGAGAAGGAAAGAGGGGGGAAAGAGAGGGATTAAAGCGCCCCTGACAGATGGCCATCCATTCTTAATAATAATAATAATAATAATAATAATAATAATAATAATAATAGTTTTAACTCCTGCCCAGGAAGGCAGGAGGTTAGGCAGGCAACAGGCAGGTCTCTGTGAGTGCTGCACTGCTGTGTCCTCTTTGCCCAATGCAGGCCAGAGTGAGGAACGAGGTGAGGTGACCGGCAGGAGGAGAGGGGAAATTGATCCGCTTAAGCGGAGGCCAGGGACCCGGAAGTGGGGTAAATGCCAACCGCTTGCAACCAGTTTAAAAACTGGTGCAAGTTTTTAAAACTTGCACCAGACATCCGAAATAATTACGAAAAATGGGGAAATTGTTTCAATTCTTAATTACTCCTCATACTATTGCTGCATGGCTCGATATTGGATCGTAAGCTAATTTAAATACAAATGCATAACGAGTAACGAAAATAACGATCTGGATCACCAAGCCTATGCTAAACCGGGGACCAGTTGAGGGATATTTAAAGAGATGAGGGAGCCAGGGTTGACAGTGGGAACAGAACTAGCAGCAGGATTGTAATAGCAGCAGTTATTAATAGCAGCACTGAACAATCAAGGTCTGGACAGCCTCCTAAGTAACAGGTGGAAAGGAGTGACAGATTTGGACATCATCTGCGTACAGATAACACCTTACTCCGAAACTCCGGATGATCTCCCCAGCAGGTTCATGTAGATGTTAAATAACATCGGGATAGTACTGAACCCTGAGGGACTCCACAAGACATCATTTGCGTAGAGATAACATCTCATTCCGAAACTCCGAATGATCTCCCCCAGCGGCTTCATGTAGATGTTAAATAACATCAGGGACAGCACTGAACCCTGAGGGACTCCACAAGACAATACCGACCCTTCAGGAAGGACTGAAGCCACTGCAGAGCAGTATCTCCAAGTCCCATTTCTGCAAGGTGTTCCAGAAGGATACCGTGGTCAACGGTATGGAAGGCTGCTGAGAGGTCCAGCAGAACCAACAGGGACACACTCCCCCTGTCTAGCTTCCGGCAAAGATCATCTACTAAGGCGACCAAGGCTGTTTCAGTGCCATGTCCCAGCCTAAAGCCAGACTGTGCCAGATCTAGAAAATCGGTGTCTACCAAGAACCCCTGGAGTTGCCAAGCCACCACACGTTCCATGACTTTGCCCAAGTAGGGAAGGTTGGAAACTGGCCGATAGTTGACAAATTGAGTGGGGTCCAGTGATGTTTTTTTCAACAGCAGTTTTATAACTGCCTGTTTTAGGCTGGCTGGAATCTTGCCCTCCTTTAAGGAGGCATTAACCACCACCTTAACCCACTCTGCCAAACCTCTCCTGGTTTCTTTGATCAGCCAGGATGGGCAGGGGTCTAGGATGCATCTAGGTGACAAAAGTTTTGGGGACCTATTAGGCCCATTGTCTTTTTTTTTGGTGAGTTATCCATAGGGATACCAAGGTGCTTGTCTATAAAGCTATTGTCCTCCCAACCCTGCTCTATGCCTGCGAAACGTGGACTGTCTACAGACGTCACATGCAACTCCTGGAACGATTCCATCAGCGCTGCCTCCGGAAAATCCTGCAAATCTCTTGGGAAGACAGCGGACAAACGTCAGCGTGCTGGAAGAAGCAAAGACCACCAGCATTGAAGCGATGGTCCTCTGCCATCAACTCCGCTGGACCGGCCACGTTGTCCGGATGCCTGACCACCGTCTCCCAAAGCAGTTGCTCTACTCTGAACTTAAGAACGGAAAATGGAATGTTGGTGGACAGGAAAAGAGATTTAAAGATGGCCTCAAAGCCAACCTTAAAAACTCTGGCATAGACACTGAGAACTGGGAAGCCCTGGCCCTTGAGCGCTCCAGCTGGAGGTCAGCTGTGACCAGCAGTGCTGCAGAATTTGAAGAGGCACGAGTGGAGGGTGAAAGAGAGAAACGTGCCAGGAGGAAGGCGCGTCAAGCCAACCCCGACCGGGACCGCCTTCCACCTGGAAACCAATGCCTTCACTGTGGGAGAAGATGCGGGTCAAGAATAGGGCTCCACAGCCACCTACAAACCCACAAAAATAGTCATCAAGGAAGACCATCTTACTCGTCCAACGAGGGATCGCATGAAGAAGTAATTGTCTTTTTCATGCCAGGGATAGTTAATCCCATCACAAGTCATTTCTTCACTTATTGGGTTGTAAGTTTTTGCGGGCTGTATGGCCATGTTTCAGAAGCATTCTCTCCTGGCATTTCACCTGCATCTATGGCAGGCATCCTCAGAGGTTGTGAGGTTCAGTCTCCCAATCATTCCTTTGGTCATGTGGTCTCTCTGGGAAAAAGCTAACTATTCCTGCCATGCTTTTGCTTCCATTCAGGTTCCCATAATATGAGAAAATGTTGCAACTGCTGGAATATTCTTATTTTTAATCATATTTACAGTGGTGCCATTGTCATGTGAAAAGAAAATTGTTTGGCACACACAGCACCTGTCTGGGCTCCCCTTGCATCTATTTGGATTTGCTAGAGCAATGCAAAGTTAAAGCTAAAAATTGTTAGAATACAGTTTCCAGGCCTGTTTCTCAAAGTAATGTTCATGTCTGAAATCTGTTCCAGTTAGTGTTCATCTCAGCATCTCCATCTGCAAAGCACATTTTGTCTTCCCAAGTGACTTGCCATGTTGCTTTGAGCACATGCATTTTACAATCTGTAAAACTACCTTGGGAGCATACTACCACTTGATTTGTGTTTTGTCTTCTGCTAGGAAGATCATTTCACAGCATTTGGACCTGCTTTAACAATTATCAAGTCAAGAAATCTTCAGTACACAAGACAGAGGGTGTGCATGTGTGTGTGTGTGTGAAGTTTAATAAATTTCATCAACTCACTAACATGTTCCAGTCTTGGTTTATGAGATCAGTGACTGCATATAAAGCAGAAGGAAAAACGATTATCAGGACAGAAAGATCTATAGGAATTATATCCTTGGCTGCATAGAGAAAGACAACTTTGTGGCAGGTGATATATTGTATATTTACGTTTAACAATTGTAATGCTTCAAGAAGAAACATCAATTGTACAGTTGTCCTGTGAATTGTGCAAGGGTTTCAAATGAGTTGTCTCCCATTTGTAGCTATCCTGTGTATTTATGATCTTTAAACTTGCCATAAGAAACTTTTATTATTATTATTATAATTATTATTATTAACTTTATTTATACCCCGCAAAATCTCCCGTAGGACTCAATGCGGCTTACAAAGGCCAAGGCCGCCAACAATCAACAACATACAATACACAATAAACTCATAAGCAAATAATAAAACATCAAACAAAACAATAAAACAGTAAGACAATGACATCGTGACACAATTAAAACCAAAGGCCGGGCCAAATGTAATGGACAAAATTTAAAATGCTGTACTTGATAGGTAATATGTGGAGGTATATGGAGGTAGGTAAAATGTGCAGATAATCCTGAGTCTCTAGCATAGTGCAATTGGGACTTGAAACCAGGAGTTTCCTATTCTGGAAAGGCACACTGGAACAGCCAGGTCTTCAGGCTCTTCCTAAAGACAGCCAATGTTGGGGCTTGTCTGATGTCCTTGGGGAGAGAGTTCCAGAGTCAGGGGCCACGACAGAGAAGGCCCCGTCCCTCGTCCCCACCAAACGTGCCTGCGACGCAGGTGGGATCGTGAGCAGGGCCTCTCCAGATGATCGAAGGGAGTGTGCGGGTTCGTAAACAGAGATGCGGTCACGCAGGTAGGCAGGTCCCAAACCTACCATGGAACAAAAGGCAGAAGTGATATTTTGAATGGTTGAGTGAGGTGAAGGAGTTTAAAAAGTTATGTTGGGGTCTATGACTCTCAGAAATCCTCCTATACCCATGACAGGTGGGTTCAAAGACCCTCCAAGGATAATGTTTTACTGTTTTAATTAATGCTTTATTTATTGTTTTAATTGCTGTTATATTGCTTTGTTATATGTAGTGGCTTCTTGGGAGGAGAGAAATGACCAATCTTGATAAAACAGTGAAGAATAGAGACATCACATTGGCAACAAAGATCCACATAGTTAAAGCGGATCTTTGTGAATGCTGGACCATAGGGAAGGCTGAGTGAAGGAAGATAGATGCTTTTGAACTGTGGTGTTGGAGGAAAGTTCTGAGAGAAGACCAACTGCTCATTGGAGGGAAGGATATTAGAGACAAAGTTGAAGTACTTCTGCCACATCATGAGGAAACAGGAAAGCTTAGAGAAGACAATTATGCTGGGGAAAATGGAACGAAAAAGGAAAATGGGCTGACTAAGGGCAAGATGAATGGATAGTATCCTTGAAGTGACTGGCTTGACTTTGAAGGAACTGGGGGTGGTGATGGCCGACAGGGAGCTCTGGCGTGGGCTGGTCCATGAGGTCACAAATTATTATTATTATTATTATTATTATTATTATTATTATAATAACTTTATTTATACCCCGCGAACATCTCCCCAGGACTGGTGCGGCTTACAAGAGGCCGAGGCCAACACATCAATAAAACAACAGTATAACAAATACAACAATAAATAAACTCATAAAGCAAAACAATAACATTAAAACAATAGCAATAAACATTAGACAATAACACCACAACGCATTTAAAACTGAGGCCGGGCCAAATGTAATGGATAAAATTTTAAAAAATGCTGGATATGACAGGTGAAATGGATAGGTTTTTCGGAGATAAGTGCAATGTGCAGACTTAAATCTCTAGTAAAGTGCATTTGGGACATGATGCTAGGAGTTTCCTATTCAGGGAAGGCACACTGGAACAGCCACGTCTTCAAGCTCTTCCTAAAGACTGCCAACGTTGGGGCTTGTCTGATGTTCTTGGGGAGAGAGTTACAGAGTTGGGGGGCCACCACAGAGAAGGCCCTGTCCCTCGTCCCCACCAAACGTGCTTGCGACACAGGTGGGATCGTGAGCAGGGCCTCTCCAGATGATCAGAGAGATCGTGTGGGTTCATATACGGAGATGCGGTCACACAGGTAGGCGGGTCCCAAACCGTTTAGGGCTTTGTAGGTAAGCACCTGCACCTTGAATTGGGACCGGAAGATGAACGGCAGCCAATGGAGCTCCTTAAACAGGAGGGTTGACCTCTCCCTGTTAGGAGCACCAGTTAACAACCTGGCCACCGCCCGTTGGACTAGTTGGAATTTCTGGGCCGTTTTCAAGGGCAGCCCCATGTAGAGCGCATTACAGTAGCCCAATCTGGAGGTAACCAAGGCATGGACTGGAAGCGACTGAACGAACAAACAACAAATATGTAGTGGCATCAAATTGTTGTCAAATATAAGCTGTCCTGAGTCCCCCTCTGGGGTTGAGAAGGACAGGGTAGAATTAATAATAATAATAATAATAATAATAATAATAATAATAATACTTTATTTATACCCCACCACCATCTCCCCAAGGGGACTCAGAGTGGCTTACATGAGGCCAAGTCCAACAACACATCAATAAAACAAAAAATAAATAAATAAGCAAAAACAATACAATTAATATAACTCACATATAAACAAAACAGTAACACCAAAGATTTAAAAAACTTATGGCTGGGCCAAATGTAGTAGTTTAAAATTTTAAAAAATAAACACTGGGCATGAATAGGTAGGATCAGGGGCGGCTCAACCCATTACGCAAAGTAAGCATTCGCAGTACAGTTGATTTTGCCCAGGGGCGCTCTTGAGGTGCTCTTGGAGGAAAATAGACCTTGACATATGCGAGTTGTAGTTACTGGGATGTATAGTTCACCTAAAATCAAAGAGCATTCTGAACTCTACCATGATGGAATTGAACCAAATATAGCACACAGAACTCCCATGATGAACAGAAAATATATATCAATGATTGGTTGGGGGGGGGGGGGACAAAATACTGTTTGCTTACCGTTGAAAATTACCTAGGGCCACCTCTGGGTAGGATGTATCTGGTAGGAGGGTTTTAAAATAAATGAAGGGAGAGCAACCCAACGAGTAGTTAAAGTGCTTCTGAGGACATTTTGCTGGGGGTTATTTCCTTATTCAGGGAAGGCAAACTGGAACAGCCACGTTTTCAGACCCCTCCTAAAGATTGCCAGTGTGGGGGCTCGCCTGATATCCTTAGGAAATAAATAATAAATAAAATAAATAATAGCAAAACCTATATGTTGACTATACTTGGGCTCAAGGCATGCTATAGAATCACACTAGAAGACCTAGAGAAGCCCACAACAATTTCTGGGATGGAGGAATATTTTTGAGTGTTATAATCTCTTGCAAAGTAGTTTTTCAAATGTTGGATAGGCCCCATTTAGCATGAATCACCCAAGATGCAACCACCAATCTCACCATTTTCCATTTGAACACATTTAAGCACTTACATTAAAAGTGACCACCGTACAAAGTAAAATACCCTCATAGTATTCATAAACACTGACTTTTTCTGCCTTCTTTCCTCTTACAATAAGATCCACCACATTCCATGCACGTTCTCAATAATCCTTGATTATGGCTCATCTAGGGAGGCAGCATGCTGAATTTCATTCTGTGGTTCAGAAATTGACAAGCATGACTGGAAACAATCCTTAATTACTATTATTTGTATATCCCCATCAATGTGTATGTCACCTTGGTTTCTCAGAATTTCATATTTTAAAAAAGATTTCTCCAAATCCCCAAGATGCTTAGAATGACACAATTATATGAGGGGGAAATGGGGCTCCCAGTTCCTACCCTATGCTTCTGTAATGCAGAAGTGGGCTTGCTCTAGGGGATGGGGCCATTTGAGGTCATTCCAGCCCTCAGTAGCCACTCCACTGTCATTTTTGTGAACTTGCAAGCACCGTATTTACTCGAGACTAATGCACCAAATGCAAGGCTGGGGTGAAAATTGCTTGAAGAAACATTAACAATCTTAGATATGCAGATGACACCACTTTGATGGCTGAAAGTGAGGAGGAGCTGAGGAGCCTTCTAATCACTTCACTTCACTTTATTTCTTAATTAGTTGCTCTCCACCAAGGTGCTCCGAGCAACTTACAATCTAAAATAGCACTTACACAATATAAAAACATTCAACATAAAAACATTCAACAGTGACTATTTGGCAAATTAGATCTGATACTTAAATGCACAACCAAACAGCCAAGTCTTGAGTGCCTTTACAAAAGGTGAAAGAAGAAAGCGCAAACGCTGGGTTGCAGTTAAACATTAAAAAAACCAAGATTATGGCAACAAGACTGATTGACAACTGAGAGTGGAGGCGAGAGTGTGGACAGCCACCCTCAATTATTGGCTGCATCTGTCTTTTTCAATATGTGGCCTTGCTCCGTTAACTCTGAGAGATGAATTTGTCTACGTGGAATAAGGTAGTGGCAATCAAAATCGCAACTCTAGGCTTCTCTCAGGGACAACTGCTAGGTATGGGATGGGACCAAGCCAAGGATCTTATTAGACAATGGATCCTGGATATAGAGCGACAATCAGACTTAGCCTGCTCTCGACCATTCACCATTAGCGAAGATAACGGATATCTCATCGCTCCCATGGCTTACTTAGCAAACTTGGAGGTGCTTAAACACCGAAGAGCTTTCACTTTGGCAAGATGCCATGCCCTTCCATCGACAGTACTGGAGGGGAGGTACCGGAAGACCTCTGCCCAGGAGAGACTTTGCCCGTGTGAGTCTGGCTACATTGAAACAACTGAACATGTGCTCCTCGAATGTGTACTCTATAGAGACATTAGAGCTAATTTCATCACTCCATGGCTTTTAAAACACTGAAAGATATTACACCTCCCTGTTGCTCTCGGACTCTTGCTCTGCGACAACCTACAGTGTTGCCAAGTTCTGTGCAGTAGCAATTAACATTAGACAGCTGATGACCGACTCCACCAGGTAACTTCCTGCCGGGAATATAGTTAAAATGATTTGTAATAACTGAAATGCTGTAAATGCTCCCCCCTCATCCCTTTTTAGAGCTTCCAAGTTGTCTGATATTTGTTATTAGCCGCCCCCCATTTTAGATTCATACATGCACTTTAAATTGTAAGTTTAGTCTGTTTTATTATTTTTGTCTCTTTGTCTCTTTTATAACATGTTTTTAATCTGCTTTTATACCTGACCTACCTGGGAACTGCGATTCCCTTCCTTGGGCACCTGTGCCCCATTCTATACTGTGCTGGTCAAAGACCGTAATAAATCATTGAATGATTGAACTGGGAAATAGAGGGAGAAAACATGGAGGCAGTGACAGACTTTGTACTTCTAGGTGCAAAGATTACTGCAGACGCAGACTGCAGCCAAGAAATCAGGAGATGCTTACTTCTTGGGAGGAGAGCAATGTCCAATCTCGATAAAATAGTGAAGAGCAGAGACATCACACCGGCAACAAAGATCCGCATAGTTAAAGCAATGGTATTCCCAATAGTTACCTACGGATGTGAGAGCTGGATCATAGGGAAGGCTGAGTGAAGCAAGATAGATGCTTTTGAACTGTGGTGTTGGAGGAAAGTTCTGAGAGTGCCTTGGTCTGCGAGAAGATCCAACCAGTCCATACTTCAGGAAATAAAGCCCAACTGCTCATTGAAGGGAAGGATATTAGAGACAAAGTTGAAGTACTTTGGCCACATCATGAGGAGACAGGAAAGCTTAGAGAAGACAATGATGCTGGGGAAAATGGAAGGAAAAAGGAAGACGGGCTGACCAAGGGCAAGATGGATGGATGGCATCCTTGAACTGACTGTCTTGACTCTGAAGGAGCTGGGGGTGGTAACGGCTGGTCCATGAGGTCACGAAGAGTCAGAAACAACTGAACATCAACAATGCACCATCATATCTAATGCACACCTCAATTTTCAAAACCCTAAAACAAAAACAAGTGATGCCGCATGTAATGTGCAGCAGCAAAAAGTGAACTCATTGTAATTTGGCCAAAAAAGGTGCACATTACATTGGCTGCATGCTTCAAATTTTTCTTTACAAACAAGTGCTAGTGCACCAAAGCTTCCGGCAATTGTAAAGAAAACATTGGGGTGCATCTATGCTGTAGAATGAATCCACTTTAATTGCCTGTCTCAATGCTATGTGGTCATGGAGCCTGTAGTTTATTATCATGGGGCTTCCAAAGAATGCTGATGCCTCAACAAACTACAAATTCCAGCACTGCATAGCACTGAGTCATGGCAATTACATTTCAGATGACATCCCTCAAATAGGAGCTCCAGATGCTCCTGAAGTAGCTTCCCGTTTTGAAAAACTATAGCAAAATGTGCTGCAGGATGTCCCGCAAAAACAAAGTTTTAGCAGTTTAATAAACTTTTTCCATGATTTTAAGATAGAATTAGGAAATGACATTTATAACCCAGGAACAGAAATTGTGTTACTTGGTGTAAGCCTGCTCTCAACTTATACATGAGGTCAATTATACGTGAGTATATATGACTTGAAAGCACACAGGAACAGCAACAACAATAATAACAGTAAAAATTTGGAACAGGAAGGGTAGTGGGATTTGAGCATTCCTGATCACAGAAAGCCTTGAAAATGAGGGAACAAGCAAGACTATGTACTTTGCCAACCATACCAGTACACTTTAGTACTCCCATTCATCTTAGGAACATAGTGTTCAGAGTATCCTTTTATCAATAAGAGTGGTTCACGTGATAAAGCCCATAATTCCTACTCCGGAGGACCGGAGGTTTAGCACAGCTGGGAAATCATCAGCAGTTATAAGATCTATCAATCAAAAAGGTTGCAAGTTCGAAGCCCTGGGTTGG
This sequence comes from Anolis sagrei ordinatus, assembly GCF_025583915.1. NCBI lineage: Eukaryota > Metazoa > Chordata > Lepidosauria > Squamata > Anolidae > Anolis > Anolis sagrei. The sequence continues at coordinate 111,971,512 of NW_026847549.1, read as the reverse complement.
AGTCAGCTGCTAACTGTTAGCCTAGCTCATTGTTTACCTAAGCAATTTGAAAACAGCTTTAGCTGTGATTAGAGAAGTTAGGTACCACTAAAAGCGAGGAAGGTTTTTATGACGCCATAAAGAAAAAAGATCAGAAAATCTTTTTTTCTTATTCTTAATTGTCCTGAAGTATTGTTGATAATTGAGGGAGATGATGAGATAGGCTTCACATACAGAAAGAGATGATGTGGAAGCTTATTAGTGTTATGCTGGGAGACAATTGCAGCATTCTCTGTGGAAATGCACTGACAGCTCTTTGCCATAGAGGATAGAACAACAGCACCATCTGAACTCGAGCCCAACCTTCAATGGCACCAAAAGCAGCTGGACACCGAGTTGTAACAAACCACCTCCTTCTGTTCTATCTGTGTTGTCTATACAAATCGGCATTGAATGTTTGCCATGTATGTGTACTGTGATCAATCCTGAGTCCCCTTCGGGGTGAGAAGGGCAGAATATAAAGTATTGTTGTTGTTGTTGTTGTTGTTGTTGTTATTACTACTATTACTCCAAGTTTCAGAAGTAGTAGCTGAGGGATAGGGTTCCAAGATTACAGGAGATAGGTCAGGATACCGAAAATCCAACAGACCTGGGGGGAAAACCAGCAGCATCCACCACCAAAATGCAACTGATACTTTTCTCCCAAAGATCAATCTCTAGGTTAGCTCCTTAAATCCAGTAACCCCAGCTGCAACCCATCTCCTGCATACCTCGACCCTTACTTGTTTTCACTCATGAATAATGGAGGGTGAAAGAGAGAAACGTGCCAGTAGGAAGGCTCGTCAAGCCAACCCCAACCGAGACCGCCTTCCACCTGGAAACCAATGCCCTCACTGTGGGAGAAGATGCAGGTCAAGAATAGGGCTCCACAGCCACCTACGGATCCACAAGAATACTGATCATGGAAGACTATCCTACTCGTCCAACGAGGGATTGCCTAAGTAAGTAATCTGTTGTAGTAAAGACAACAAAGAATCGTGGGTAAGCTAGACAGCTAATACAACTTGAAATCCTTCAATTCCAAAATTAAATACCTTAAAGCAAAATGAATGGTCTGCTAGCCCTGTAGCTCCTTTTGAAACAAACCAACGTAATGATCTCATCCCTTTGTGAAACAAACAAAACGCGAAAACATTTCAGTAACTTATACTCAGATCCCGAGTCACATAATATGACCAGTTATCCAATTTTAGTAGCAAAGGCACACTATTTAGATTTCAGTGTGGATCAGTTTACATTCTGTGGTCAGTCTGTGGATTTCTGAATTGCTTTTCTATAATCCATTCCGGCATTACATAAGCTCTGTGGTCACTAGGACATTGCGTAAAATTACAGGTTTGTAACTGTCTTTTGAACTCTCATATTGCAGAACATAACAAAATGGAAGACATTGCAAATGGCTTTCTTGAAGAAAAAGAATGTATACTACCTAATTGATCTTATAGCTCTGTATTATTCTTTAAAAAAATATTGTGATGCCCTGAGAATATTTATATTTCATGGAACTTTACAGAAATATAATTCATATAATTCATATTTAAAGGCAAAGTTGTCGTGGTTTCCACTATCAAATTTAGGTAGAGATGAATCAAACTCCTAGTTTTAACAAACAGTTTAATTAAAACAGCACTTACTTGCTCGCTGTTTTAATAGACCAAAATATAAAACATAAAGATAGCACTCAGCTACAGAATAAACAAAAACTGATAGCAAAAATAACTTCATAGTCAAAAGGGTCCAGTCCAGTGGTCAAACGCCAAGAGTTCAATAACAGAGTCCAGGGATACAGAGTCTATACCATAGTCAAAAGCCAATCCAAAGGTTCAAGGTTCCAAGATTACAGGAGACAGGCCAGGATACCAAAAATCCAACAGACCTGGGGGAAAAACCATCCCAGTTCAAGAAACAAGACCATAAGATTAAATCCACCACTCTGGACTGTAGGAAAAGCAATCCTTGTTTATTGATGAAAAATTGGTTACAAAAGAAAGGTAAATGCAGAGTCAAAAAGCCACAGAAAAACACAGTAGTCAATAGGATCTCTGAACTTGAGCAAAACTTCAAAAGCCACAAAACAATAACCAGGAGTCTGTTAGCCTTTTACTAACCATGAACTTGGAAACTAGAAGCCTCTGGGATTACTGGCCATGGAACACAGGAATTCTGCCAAGACCAGCCACAGTCCTGAACGTTGCTTGACCTAAAGAAGCACCCGGCAGGGATGCTCTTAAACCAAAGAAGCTATTCTTAGAAACGCCCCTTGACTTTTCTGTTTGGGCCTCTTTCTGCTGAAGGCGCTGTGACCTTCGTACAGACTGGGAAACAAATCTATCTCTCACTATCTGTTCTCTTCGGACCTCATTATCAAGCCCAGGTGGGGAGATATCACGGCTAACTTCCAAAACATTCTCTTCTAACTGTTGGGTTTCGTTTTCATTCCCACTGACCTCCGCATCAACAACAAAAACTATCAGAGAATCCTGTTCACACAGATCAGGATCAGGCTGAACCCCAACAAAAACCAGCAGCATCCACCACCAAAATGTAACAGATACTTTTCTGCCAAAGATCAATCTCAAGGTTAGCTTCTTAAATCCAGTAACACCCAGCTGCAACCCATCTCCTGCATACCTCCACCCTTAATTGCTTTCACCCATGAACCCCCACTTACAGATTATTAAACCCTCTAGAACTAATACTCACATTAACCCTTCCATCACCATCACCTGCAGAACATATGACATTAAGGGTGCTTCCCCCCTCCTGTCCATGGGATAAGGTCCTTAGCGCTACAATTGTGAGTATGTAGTCTTATTGAATACAAACCTACTATGCAATCCATCATAGTCACATAGTCACAATTACTATGGTTACAGAATGCTAGCAATGGTTTTTAATGGTTAAAGAGTTGTTTGAAACAATTGACACTGCCATTCAAACATCACTAATTTAAAACAATTTAAAAGCATTTAAATCACCATAATTTAAGTTTATCGAAGCAAAAGTAATGAGAGGGAGAGGGAGCATGATTCCTGTTTTCTTATGGATGAATGAAATCAAGAGGTGACAATGAAATTCCTAACATGTTTCCTTGTTTTTTGGCTCACTGCTGCTCTAAAGGCCTTCAGGAAAGAAGAGACATCTGCTCAGTTCACCACCAGCAATCACATTCCTTGCGCTAGCAGCCACCATCTGCTGTGGCAGCTGAGCTAACATGTCCCTAATGAACACATTACACAGAGTCTGGCCATTTTCCATGACCCACAACAGGCAACTCCAGGCCTACACCTTTCTTGTGACCATTTAGTAGGAAGTCACAGAAGCAATAGGTCTTGCCAATCAGAGTATATGATTAAAGGAAAGGATTAAAAGATTGAAAGTAATCTTAAAGCAGCTGTATGAGCAACTAGATTATGTGATGCAAATGTTATCCAGTGACACAAGTGGTGAGATCTTATATCACTTGAATGTAATGTAATGCACCAGCAGAGTGACTTTGCCTTTATACGGAATGCCACAATACCCCTGTACTGAATATCTATGTAATGCAATACAGGGAAACCATGACTCAGGAGTTTAATTCTGACTGAGCTCTTAAGTTAGGACGCAAATGCTCTTAAGTTGGGACACAAGTCAAATTTCCACCGTACGTGTTAATCAAAGGCAAATGCAGATGGCTAAAAATCATTTAAAAATTGCAGTTCACAGTATACATAGTCAGTGCACATTTACACACTACTCTGTGTACTTGAAAGCACAGGTGAGTATCACTTTCACATTCACAACTTTGTTTATGCTATCAGCAGCTGGATATATTGAAGTGCACTTGGAAAGTACCAGACGCAGGGCTTTTTCTATTTCTGCCCCTGCCTTATGGAATTCCTTGCCACCCTATATGAGAGCCATGTGTGACTTAGGACCTTTTACTCTAGCACTTAAGACCTGGCTTTTTACTAGAGCATTCGATCGCTGTTAATTTTTAATTTCTGTATGTATGTATTTTATCTTTTACAATTTAGCTGTGAATCGCCTAGAGCAGTGTTTCTCAACCTGGGGGTCGGGACCCCTGAGGGGATCGCAAGGGATTTATAGTTCATTACAATCCAACAGACCTGGGGGAAAAACCAGCAGCATCCACCACCAAAATGCAACAGATACTTTTCTCCCAAAGATCAAGCTCAAGGTTAGCTACTTAAATCCAGTAAGACCCAGCTGCAATCCATCTCCTGCATACCTCCACCCTTAATTGCTTTCACCCATGAACCCCCACTTACAGATTACTAAGCCCTCTAGAACGAATACATTAACCCTTCCATCACCATCACCATCACCTGTAGAACATATGACATTAAGGGTGCTTCTCCCCTCCTTTCCATGGGATAAGGTCCTTAGTGCTACAAATTGTGAGTATGTAGTCTTATTGAATACAAACCTGCTCTGCAATCCATCATACTCCATAGTCACAATTACTATGGTTACAGAATGATAGCAATGGTTTTTAATGGTTAAAGAGTTGTTTAAAACAATCGACACTGTTAGTAATCTGGCTGCCGCTCGTTGGACTAGTTGAAGCTTCCGGGCAGTCTTCAGAGGCAACCCCCCCAAATATGTCAGAGGGGTCGCCAAAGACCATAAGAAAACACAGTATTTTCTGATGGTCATGGGGATTCCATGTGGGAAGTTTGAGCCAATTCTATGGTTGGTGGAGTTCAGAATGTTCTTTGATTGTAATGAACTATAAATCCCAGCAACTACAACTCCCAAATGTCAAGATCTATTTTCCCCGGACTCCACCAGTGTTCACATTTGGGCATATTGAGTATTCATGCCAAGTTTGGTCCAGATCCACCATTGCATGAGTCCACAGTGCTCTCTGGATATAGGTGAACTACAACTCCCAAACTCAAGGTCAATGCCCATCAAACCCTTTCAATGTTTTCCATTGGTCATGGGAGCCAAGTTTGGTTCAAATCCATCGCTGGTGGAGTACGGAATGCTCTTTGATTATTAGTGAACTATAAATCCCAGGAACTACAACTCTCAAATTACAAAATCAATCCTCGCCCAACCCCACTAGCATTCACATTTGGGTGTATTGGGTATTTGTGCCCAGTTTGGTCCAGTGAATGAAAATGCATCCTGCATATCAGATATTTACATTATGATTTATAACAGTAGTAAAATGACTGTTATGAAGTAGCAATGGAAACAATATTATGGTTGGGGGTCACCACAACATGGGGGACTGTATTAAGGGGTCACGGCAATTAGGAAGGTTGAGAACCACTGTCCTAGAGCATTCTCGGATGGGGGGCGATTAATAAGTAATTAAATATGATGATGATGATGATGATGATGATGATGATATATTACCCTATATTACTATAGCATATTGCCCTCCAAAATATTTATTACTATTTATTTAGAACTTTTATATACCGGTCTTATCAACCTCTAGAGAGGGACTCAGGCCGGATTACAACATAATTCAAAAACAGTAGTTTAAAACATCACACCATAAAACACATTAATACATAAAATACATTAAAAAAACAATCATATAATTACATAAAGCCAAGTCATCCAAAAGATATCACAATTCATTACCATCCGTCCGTGTGGCCAGAAGTTCTTGACTCACTCTCTCTCTTCTCTCTCTTCTCTCTTCTCTCTTCTTTCTCTCTTCTCTTTTCTTCTCTCTCTCTCTCTCTTCTTTCTCTCTCTCTTTCTCTCTCTCTCTCTTCTCTCTTCCTCTTCTTTCTCTCTCTCTTCTCTCTCTCTTCTTCTCTCTCTTCTCTCTCCTCTCCTCTCTCTTCTTTTTCCTTTCTCTCTTTCTCTCTTTCTTCTCTCTCTTTCTCTCTCTTCCTCTCTTTCTCTCTCTCTCTCTTCTCTTTCTCTCTTCTCTCTTCTCTCTCTCTCTCTCTCTCTCTCTCTCTTTCTTTCTTTCTCTCTCTCTCTCTCTCTTTCTACTCACTCATCAAATGCTAAATTCCAGAGCCAAGTTTTCACCAATTTTCTAAAAGTCAGGAGGGAAGGGGCAGTTCTAATCTCCAGTGGGAGAGAGTTCCAGAGCCGAGGGGCCACCACTGAGAAGGCTCTGTCCCTCGTCCCCACCAGACGCGCTTGCGAGGATGGTGGGACCGAGAGCAGGGCCCCTCCAGAAGATCTTAACCTTGATGGTTCATAGGGGAGAATCCGTTCGGACAGGTAAACTGGGCCGGAGTCGTTTAGGGATTTATAGGTCAACACCAGCACTTTGAATTGTGCTCGGAAACTAATTGGCAGCCAGTGGAGCTGGCGCAACAGAGGAGTAGTGTGCTCCCTGTACCCTGCTCCTGTTAGTAATCTGGTTGCCGCTCGTTGGACTAGTTGAAGCTTCCAGGCAGTCTTCAGAGGCAACCCCCCCCCCCCCAAATATGTAATCTAAACAGCTCCCTTCAATTGTGGTGCCCAGAATTGGACACAATATTGTCCACACGCTTGTAGATTTCAATGGCTTCTCTGTGTAGCCTGACATGGTGGTGGTTAGAGTGGTCCAGCATTCCTGTGTTCCTGTGTTCTCAGATAATATGCTGTGTCCAGGTTGGTTCATCAGGGCTGACTTCTCAGGTTAACTTAGTCCGCTGTGCCTTTCATGTTCCTTGATTCGTGTTTGGGTAATGCTGTGTTTGGTGGTCCCTATGTAGACTTGTCCACAGCTTGATGGTATACAGTAGACCCCTGCAGAGGTGAGAGGATCCCTTTGGAAGGGATAGCCATTACTCCAGAGGACAGGAGCAGGATTCAAAACGATCTTGACAGATTAGAGAGATGGGCCAAAACTAACAAAATGAAGTTCAACAGTGACAAATGCAAGATACTCCACTTAGGCAGGAAAAACGAAATGCAAAGATACAGAATGGGGATGCCTGGCTCGAGAGCAGTACGTGTGAAAAAGATCTTGGAGTCCTCGTGGACAACAAGTTAAACATGAGCCAACAATGTGATGTGGCGGCAAAAAAAGCCAATGGGATTTTGGCCTGCATCCATAGGAGCATAGTTTCTAGATCTAGGGAAGTAATGCTACCCCTCTATTCTGTTTTGGTTAGACCACATCTGGAATATTGTGTCCAGTTCTGGGCACCACAATTCAAGAGAGATATTGACAAGCTGGAATGTGTCCAGAGGAGAGCGACTAAAATGATAAAAGGTCTGGAGAACAAGCCCTATGAGGAGCGGCTTAAGGAGCTGGGCATGTTTAGCCTGAAGAAGAGAAGGCTGAGAGGAGATATGATAGCCATGTATAAATATGTGAGGAAGCCACAAGGAGGAGGGAGCAAGCTTGTTTCCTGCTTCCTTGGAGACTAGGACGCAATGGAACAATGGCTTCAAACTACAAGAGAGGAGATTCCATCTGAACATGAGGAAGAACTTCCTGACTGTGAGAGCCGTTCAGCAGTGGAACTCTCTGCCCCGAGTGTGGTGGAGGCTCCTTCTTTGGAAGCTTTTAAACAGAGGCTGGATGGCCATCTGTCAGGGGTGATTTGAATGCAATATTCCTGCTTCTTGGCAGGGGGTTGGACTGGATGGCCCATGAGGTCTCTTCCAACGCTTTGATTCTATGATTCTATGATTCCTTGGAGAGAGAAAAAGAGCAAACATGGATCCTTAGCCTGTTTTCTTCAAGTGGAATATATGAGGCACCGCAGGCTGCCCCTATTATTTGGCTCACTTTGCTCAGCAAGTGAATTTGTTTTCAGCTGCAAACCCAGCAAAATACGGTTTGCTCCAATAATATCTTGGAGATCTGCACTTTTCTTTTGGACATTTATATGGAAACCTATTTTCCCAGCCATCTGAACTTGAGTGGCCTTTTAAAGATAGTACTTACCTCTTCTTTAAAGTCAGATGTGTCATGTGTGCTTTGTTTTCCCTGCTGCCTAAGATGAAAATATGATATATGAAGGTGATTTTGACTTATGCTGAATCCATTTTTTCCCCATTCAACTCAGTAATAACTGCTCTACCTGGCAGAGCTGCAGAGCTGGAAAAGTTTACTACCTTACACTACTTTTGTGAAATATGTCTTCTTCTTATTGTTCATTCTTTCAGTCGCTTCCGACTCTTCATGACCTCATGAACCAGCCCACGCCAGAGCTCCCTGTCAGACATCACCACCCCCAGCTCCTTCAAGGTTAAGCCAGTCACTTCAAGGATGCCAGCCATCCATTTTGCCCTTGGTCGGCCCCTCTACCTTTGTAACTCCTCAACAGATGGCAGTAATGGTATATGGCAGGCACTGGCTTGTTCAGTAGACTCTCCTCTACAGTTCCATTTTGGCGGGAAGCCTTAGCATTGAATGGTTGTGTTGTTAACGTGCGAAGTATGGAACCCTACGTGACTTAAGCAACGTGCAGTCATTGAATTCTTGACAGCAGAAGGTATCACCCCAAAGGAGATTCATTGGAGAATGCAAGCTGTTTATGGTGATTGTGTTGATGTGAGTACTTTGCATCATTGGGCGAGTAAGTTTAAAGATGTTGAGGTGGGAACATCTGACTTGTGTGACAAACAAAGAGTTGGATGTCCTGTGATAGCAACCACAGAGTTTCACAAGCAAAAGGTTGACAGCTTGATTGAGGACGATCATCCTCCATAGAGTCCAGATTTAGCACTGTCTGACTTCCACCTGTTCCCGATAATGAAAGAAGATCTGTGGGGACATCATTATGTTTCTGATGAAGACATTGAGAGAACTGTAAGATGCTGGTTGTGGAAACAGAGTGTCGACTTCTTCCGTGATGGCCTCAGAAAACTTGTTCATCGTTGGCAGAAATGTATCCAATTGTCTGGTGATTATGTGGAAAAATGAATAGTGGTAGTGAAGGAGCACATTCTAAGGATTATTTCTGTGTTTGATTTATTAAAATATTCCCATCCAAACTCAAGTAACGAAAGTGGAGGCATTACTTTTCATTCAACCCTTGTAGTACTACGATAGTGCCCAGTGATAGGGCCCTAAAGCTTCTCATTGTGAAAACAGCTCCCTCATTTAGCTCACATGGATAAAACAATTGGCCGGATTATCCACTACTTCTCTGCTTCCAAAGGAAACTGCCATAATATGGTTTCCAAAAGCTGGAATGATTAAAATCTATATAAATAAAAATGTAATGTTCGTTTGTGGGATTAACATAACTCAAAAACCACTGGACGAATTGCTGCCAAATTTGGCCACAAGACACTTACTAACCCAAGGAGTGACCATCACTAAAAAAAAAAATGTCATTTGAGAGTTGTACTTGCTGGGATTTATAGTTCACCTACAATCAAAGAGCATTCTTAACTCCACCAATGATGGAATTGAACCAAACGTGACACACAGGACTCCAATGACAAACAGAAAACACTAAACAAGTTTGGTGGGCATTGACCTTGAGTTTGGGAGTTGTAATTCACCTGCATCAAGGGAACTCTGTGGATTCAATGATGGATCTGGACCAAACATGGCATGAATATTCCATATGCCCAAATATGAACACAGATGGAGTTTGGAGGAAATAGACCTTGACATTTGGGGGTTGTAGTTACTGGGATTTATAGTTCACCTACAATTAAAGAGCATGCTGAACCCCACAAACAACAGAATTGGTGCAAACTTCCCATACTGTGCTGGTACGTCTGTACCAGGAGCTCCAACTTTGTTTTTTTCTGTTATCTGTTTTGCAGTCATAGGACAGGCCTCCTGTCCATCATAATTAAGCTTTTGTTCCGCCCCTTGTTCTGGGCTCTGGGAGGGAAAGGAGCCATTTTTGGGCAGTCTCACTTAAGGAAGCTAACTATAGGACATAGACCAGCTCGTCCTGTAGAAAAGCTTCTTTTCTCAATAGCATCCAGGGAAACAGAACATCCGGGGAAACAGAAATTCCAGGGAAAAGGTCCCAAGGCTCTGGCTGAGAACTCACAGCAAACAGAGGGAAAACAGCCCTGAAGTTCTCAAAGAATTCTCTGAGGGAGGACAGCACTACAGATCCACAGAATTCCAGCTGAAATATCTTCAAGCCTCAGCTGTAGGTCTACTCGATACCCAGACGCATTTGGAATCGGTAGTAGGACCCACACCGATGAGGCATAGATAGTAAACAGCCTGGGAGAGCCTTGGTCGCCTTAGTTGATGATCTGCGCCGGGAACTGGACAGGGGTAGTGTGTCCCTGTTGGTTCTACTGGACCTCTCTTCGGCCTTCGATACCATCGACTACGGTATCCTTCTGGGACGCCTCGCGGGAATGGGTCTTGGGGGTACTGCCTTGCAGTGGCTCCGGTCCTTTCTCGAGGGTCGCTCCCAGAAGGTGTCACTAGGGGACTCCTGCTCGACTCCTCGGCCATTGCACTGTGGAGTCCCGCAGGGCTCAATACTGTCCCCTATGTTGTTTAACATTTACATGAAGCCGTTGGGAGAGATCATCCGGAGTTTTGGGGTACGATGTCATCTGTACGCAGATGATGTCCAACTCTATCACTCTTTCCACCTACCACTAAGGAGGCTGTTCAGGTCATGAACCGGTGCTTGGCCGCTGTCTCGGACTGGATGAGGGACAACAGATTGAAACTAAATCCAGACAAGACAGAGGTACTCCTGGTCAGTCGTAAGACCGAACAGGGTACGGGGTTACAGCCTGTGCTGGACGGGGTCACACTCCCCCTAAAAGCTCAGGTACCCAGTCTGGGAGTTCTCCTGGATTCATCGCTGAGCCTGGAACCCCAGGTCTCAGCGGTGGTCAGGGGAGCTTTCGCACAATTAAAACTTGTGCGCCAGCTGCGTCCGTACCTTGGGAGGGCTGACTTGGCCACGGTAGTACACGCTTTGGTTACATCCCGCTTAGATTACTGCAACGCTCTCTACGTGGGGTTGCCTTTGAAGACTGCCCGGAAGCTGCAGCAAGTCCAACGCGCGGCAGCCAGATTACTAACGGGGGCTGGGTACAGGGAGCACACCACTCCGCTGTTACGACAGCTCCACTGGCTGCCAATTAGCTTCCGAGCACAATTCAAAGTGCTGGTGTTGACCTATAAAGCCCTAAACGACTCTGGCCCTGTTTACCTCTCCGAACGTATTCTCCCCTACGAACCATCAAGATTAAAGATCATCTGGAGAGGCCCTGCTCTCGGTCCCACCGGCCTCGCAAGCGCGCCTGGTGGGGACGAGGGACAGGGCCTTCTCGGTGGTGGCCCCGCGACTCTGGAACTCTCTCCCTCTGGAGGCCAGAACCGCCCCATCCATCCTAACATTTAGGAAACGGGTGAAGACGTGGCTGTGGAGTCAGGCCTTCGAGGAATGAGACAACACCATAGGACTCTGGGTGGAAGTGGATATAGATCCATCTTAATAGGACGACTGACCACTGTAGTTTTATATTTAGTGTATTTTAAAGTTGATGTGTAATTTGTGATATATGATATTTGAATATGTTTTTATGGCTGTAAACCGGGCTGAGTCCCTCAACGAGGTTGAGAAGCTCGGTATGCAAAACTGTGAAATAAATAAATAAATAAATAAATAAATAGGTTTTTTTCCTACAGAGAAGGTTCAGTTAATCAAAGTCAGGTACCAGCCCATTGAGGACTAGACTAAGAAAGCCTTGAAGTGTTGTTTGAACCATTGAAGATTTGTTGTTTGTTCCATAATACAGACTTTGTTTTATCAGTAAAGACCATCACTTCAGAAAAATCCCTGAGAACCTCTCTTTGAGGCACCCCTGGCTTCCCGCTGGGCTTAAATTATACGTCCTATAGAAAAGTACAGCTGTTACAGGACCAGCGTGCGACAGAACACATACAGAACCCCCATGAACAACAGAAAATACTTAAGGCCATCCAGTCCAACTCCAAGAAAACGTAGATGATTCACACACATACAGATATAGTATCGTAGATTTGAAAGGGACCCCTAAAGAAGGACAATTATATGTTGCATGTTCCAGAGTAGGCAAACCACACAATCTCCACATCAACACTGACAAAGAAACAACAAGATATACTGTTTATCCACAAGCATAAAGAAATTACAAAAATTAGAAACTAACACTTTCTGATTACTTTATTTCCCAGATCACCAGACGGTGCCACAGCAACATGTGGCAGGGGACCGCTAGTAATCACAATAAGAACTCTCCTAGTCATTCTGTAGGTATTCCAGAAGATTTCTAACACACATACATGCACCACAACCTGTCATAAAGACAGGCATTGTGAAAGCTGACATTCGTGAGGGATTTTTCTGCTATCAAGCTGAGTCTGATGAAGGATAGTGTGCGCCTCTTCATTGCCTTAACATCTGTTAAGTGTTTTCGAGAGCAGCGATAATGTTTAATGAGTGGGGTGCATTCCGGTGGCTAGAGAATGCCACTGAACATACTTTGCATGTTCACATTTCAGCAGTTTAGCTGAATACAGGAAACCTTTTGTTATGGAACACTGCACTGAACCATTTCTCAATGAAGCAAGGGAAAATTTAACCTGAAATGTTATTCCCCGGATTCATCTACTTGCCAACTCTACATCTCTGGAAAAGTAGCAAAGCATGACAATATGTCCATCATCTCTTTCCAAGGGGTGGAGGGAGCTCTACACTGAGCCGATTTAAGTATAAATATTTAGGCTGTCAGAAGGGGAGAATGGGTAGCATTCCTGAAGAAGTCTTCTCTCATCTCCTGCATCTTCCGACAGAGGATATATAATTAGCACCACATTTCTTATCACTGCAAACCCATTTGGCATTATGTGGGAGGAGTGGCAAAGTGGATGTCAAGAATTTTCTTTCCTTGAAAATGGCATCCAGGAATGATGGCATTTTAATTCGTTGTTAAAAATGCCATCTAAAGCTGCAGCTTAGCCTGCTTATTCTCGGGGCAGCTTAGTAGCTAAAATTATACATGTCCCTCTTTGGCCTTTTAGGAAGAAATCTAGAGAGAGCAGAAATATATACGGGCAGTCCCCAAGTTACAAACATCTGACTTACAAATGACTCATAGTTAAGAACAGGGGTGAGATAACAGTGAGAGAAATCTACCGTTCGAAAGTGAAATCCACCCCTGGAAGTGTTGCCACAGAAGCTTTCTCACCAATCTTTGTTTCCATAACAAGCCATTTTTTCCAGAATACAATTATCACAGACAGAAAATGAGGTGCAATCTTCTGAACAGGGGCATAGACCATCCGGAGAGACCCTGCTCACGATCCCACCTGCGTCGCAAAAGTGATTGGTGGGGACGAGGGACAGGGCCTTCTCTGTGGTGGCCCCCCGACTCTGCAACTCTCTTCCCAAGGACATCAGACAAGCCCCAACGTTGGCAGTCTTTAGGAAGAGCTTGAAGACGTGGTTGTTCCAGTGTGCCTTCCCAGAATTGGAAACTCCTAGCATCATGTCCCAAATGCACTTTACTAGATATTTAAGATTAATTGCATATCGCACCTATCTCCAAAAACCTATCCATTTCACTTGATCATGTCCAGCATTTTTTAAAATTTTAATCATTACATTTGGCCCAGTCTTAGATTTTAACTGCGTTGTGGTGTTATTGTTTAATGTTTAGCTATGGTTTAATGTTTATTGCTTTGTTTTATGAGTTTATTTATTGTTGTATTTGTTATGCTATTGTTTTACTGTTGTATTTGGCCTCGGCCTCTTGTAAGCCGCACCGAGTCCTTCGGGAGATGTTAGCGGGGTATAAATAAAGGTTTATTATTTATTTATTTATTTATTTATTTATTTATTTATTATAAACAGCAAGACAAACACCACAGGGGTGGTTACTCTTCCCTATGCTGTCCAAAGCATATATGTATGTACTAGCCGTGCCCTGCCACGCATTGCTGTGGCCCAGTCTGTGTATATGTGTTTGTGTGTATATATGTGCGTGTGCTGGCACAGCAGTGCCAGGAGATTTGAATTTCTTTTTCTTGCACTGCTAGTTTGTATGAATTTATTTAGCCACGCATTTTGCAATCAGGTAGCTTCCCCAGGTTGCACTCATAGGGCCAGCAACCTGACAATCATCGTTAGAGTCTTTAGACCCACCCCTTTCCCCAGGGTTTTGGAGGCAAAGGAGGACTTTTGTTCAGTCTCACTGTTTGAAGCCTAACAACAGGATGTGTGGGCAGGGCCGTAGCCAGAAAAAAAATTCGGGAGGGGTTGAAATTTTCGGGGGGGTTTGAAAATTTCACAGGGGGGGGTTGAAACCTGCCTCCTAGCTCACGCTGAAGCAAAGAGCACAGCAGGGGGCAGAGCAGCCTTCAATAGCCTGCAGCTCCGCCCTTGTCAACCCCCTCCACCAAGTCTGGCCTCCTTAATGAGAGCATTCAACATCCCCCCCCCCCCCCAACTTGGTTGCTTCACTACTGTTCTGTCGCGCGCTGGGCCTGTAAATAATTGTCTTTAGAACAGGATGTGCAACCTTTGCCCAGCGGGAAGCCAGGGGGCCTAAAGAGAAGTTCTCAGAGGTTTCCACCACAAACAGTCTTCAGATGGCTTGAGAAGTCAACAAAGTCTTTTATTGATGAACAATCAAACAGAAACTTCTCTTGTCTTCAGTAAAGTTAAGCAAATGATTCCAAGCTTTTAGGCAACTGGTGAATTCCTAATCTTGCCCACGAAGGACAGGCAACTGTCTTCAATAACTTCTTCTTTAAAGGAAAATCCCCTTTTTAACTTCTCCCAGGCTGACTGTAATCTAACCCTTACTGATGTGGGCTCCGCTACCGGGTCGAACTGCGTCTCGAACCGAGTGGACCTACCAGCAAGGCAGTAGATGTTCTCCAGCTGGAGTTCTTTGGTCTTTAGGGCTGTTTTCCTTGGAAATTCTTTGGAGACTCTTAAGACCTTTCTCCCCCGGAAGGTCTTAAGGGTTGAAGCTTTTGTACAGGGGAAGCTTGCACACATCCTATACATAAGCTTTCCTTGCTGAGACTAACTAAAAATGGCTCCCTTCCCTTCCCAATTGCCCTGAGCAAGGGGCGGGACCAAAACTTAACAATGATGGACAGGTGACTTGCCCTATGACTGCAACCAAAGAAGCCACCTATCTGCAGAGTCCCTGAAACCTAGGACTGCAAGCAAACATTTAATACAAAGCAAATAAAGTTGGAGCTCCTGGTACAGCTGTACCAGAACAACTACATCGGCTATTGCTGCAAGTAATGACAGTGTGAATAAATTGTCTATATTTGCTTGAGATAGTGCTTGCAGTTCTGGAGGGACTCTTAATTTTTTGCATCTCATAGACTTAGCATGGGGATTTGGTTAACCAGTTAAAATTCATGAGTAAACCAGGTTTTTTTTTTAAAAAATCTGAAACATTTCGGGGGGGGGGTTGAACCCCTAAACCCCCCCTCGCTACGGGCCTGCTGTGTGGGTTTCTCTATCCCACCTGCACAAAGGCTTCACTTTTCACAGCTCTGCTGGGGGAGTAAAGTTATTGGTTTAGAAAAGTATCTCTTTGGGTCTAGAGACCACCCTTTTTCCTGGGGATGAGTTCTCCATTTTGGAATCTCCCCTGCCTCCTTCAGTATAGAAAAAAAGCCTCAGATGTGCTGTTAGGTCAAGCTAAGGTAGCTCTGACAAGCCATTGTAAGTACAATTGAGAATTGAGTAATTGAGTTACTGAGTAATTGAGTTTTTGAGTAGTATTGAGAAATAGATAGAGAAGCTTATTGAGATAGTTAGTGAGTACTATTGAGATTGAGAATGAGATTCAGGTTAGGGACCCTCTTGCCTTTGAAACTGGTGCTGGGCTTAGATAGGGGAAGACCTGCTCTTTCTGAAAATTACAGCTTGGTGCTGGGGCAGGGAATATATCCGCATTTCTTTGCCACTGGGAGAGGTTTCATTACTTCATCTCCAAAACTAGCCTTAAGCTTGAATAGGGGAAGACCTGCTCTTTTTAAAAGATAGCAGCTTAGGGATAGGGCAGAAGATCTCAGGATTTTTCTACCATTTGGAGGAAGTTAACTCAGCAGCTGGAGGAAAAAGGAAGGAAAGAACATCTACATAGTTTCACAAATTGACTGTTTTGTTTGTAACTTCACCAAGCTGTGCCAAGTCTGCCAAGGACTTTGAGAAGTAAATATTCTGGTTGAGGTTCAAAATCTGGACTGGCCTCCGTTGCTGAAAAATCTTGAGCTTCTAAGAAAGACCCCCGCAGTTCACCCAGATAAAGAGAGGAGCACATCTTAGTTTTAATTCTATAGTGTTTGGGTGTGACACATACATCATTATAATAAAAATTAACGACAAATTAATACAAATCCAGTCCAAACTGCAGCCATCTCTTCTAGCTTATATTGCTTCCTACATGAATATCTCTTGCCATCTTGATCATATTTTGATGTTGTTTGGCCACACAGGTCCCAGTTTTCATCTGTTAAAGGTTGCAGGGTATGCTATCTTACAAAATGCTTAAGTTGCAATCCAACAGTATCAAGAGAATTGTGTGAATTTCAGTGAAACAAGATGTATAGAGTCACAGGTTGCCTGCTCCCAATACATAACGTTTGGGACTAATGTCTTTCCAATTCTGTCACCCCAGTCAGCTATAGTCTGACACATCTGGGGGAATCTGCTTGGGGAAAACTGGGCTGACAGATTTCCTTCGCTTAGCTACACAAAAAATATATGCTTTCTTATTGTTCCATGCCTCCAAGTTGTTTCCAAGTTCAAATGATCCTAAGGCAAATCTATTACAGATATTTATTTGGCAAGAGTTTTTTTCAGAGAAGATTTCTCCTTGCTTTCCGCTGAGGCTGAGAGAGTGTGGCTTGCCCAGGGTCAAACCACTGCACCATATTATCTCAAGGTATGCTTGTCATGTGTAAAATTTATATCTTACTTTTTATCTTGGCTGTTCAGTTCAGTTCCATTTTCCTCTATCAAACCATCTTGTTTTGGTACAGCCGCACCAGGAGTTCCAGCTTATCTTGCTATTTGTTCGTTGCTGCATGTATTTTGAAGTTATATGCCTTTGCAGTTAGGTGGCTCTCCTTATTTTGCAGTTATTGGGTCAATTGCTTGTCAATTATCCTTAGGTTCCCTAGTCCCGCGCCCTTTTTGGGCTTTGGTAGGGAAGTGAGCTATTTTGTGTTTAGTCTCAGCCAGGTTAACCAATGTATAGGATGTGTTTACTTCCCCTGTACAAAAGCTTCAACCTTTAAGAATTCCAGGGTTACAACAGAACCTCCAGGGAAAGAATTTCCAGCGGAGAACAGCTTTAAGAGTCTCCTAAGAACTCCAGGGAAGCCTTCCCACAGCCTTGGGAGTTTCCAGGAAGACAGCCTTAAGGTCTAAAGAACTCCAACTGGAGAACATCAATTGCCTTACTGGTAGGTCCTCTCAGCGCTCGAGAAGTAGTTCGGCCTGGCAGCGGAACACACACCAGTGAGGGTTGTATTTTTGTCAGCCTTGGGAGAAGTCAAAAAAGGGGAATTTTCCTTTAAAGAAAGTTATTGAAGATAGTGCCTGTCCCCTGCGGGCAAGATTGAGAGAACTAATTCTTTATCAAGAAAGCTTTGAAATACCTGTTTGATTCATTAATAAAAGACTGTTGTATTTTTCAAGCCATATCAAGACTCTTTTGTAGTGGAAACCTCTGAGAACTTCTTCTTAGGCCCCTGGCTTCCCGCTGGGCAAAGGTTACACATCCTATATTTGAAGCCAACCAAATACAGGTCCAGCGGTGACAGAACACATCTGGTGAAATACACACACACACACACACACACACACAAAGAAGGACATTACATCTCCAAAAACTACTAAGATCCAGTCAAGGCTGGTAAATACGACTTGCAGTATGTGAAAAAGATCTTGGAGTCCTCGTGGACAACAAGTTAAACATGAGCCAACAATGTCATGTAGCGGCCAAAAAAGCCAATGGGATGTTGGCCTGCATCAATTGGAGCATAGTGTCTAGATCTAGGGAAGTAATGCTACCCCTTTATTCCGCCTTGGTTAGACCACACCTGGAATATTGTGTCCAATTCTGGGCACCACAATTGAAGAGAGATGTTGACATGCTGGAATGTGTCCAGAGGAGGGCGACTAAAATGATCAAGGGTCTGGAGAACAAGCCCTATGAGGAGTGGCTTAAAGAGCTGGGCATGTTTAGCCTGAAGAAGAGAAGGCTGAGAGGAGATATGATAGCCATGTATAAATATGTGAGAAGAAGTCACGGGGAGGAGGGAGCAAGCTTGTTTTCTGCTTCCCTGGAGACGAGGATGCGGAACAATGGCTTCAAACTACATCTGAACATTAGGAAGAACTTCCTGACTATGAGAGCCGTTCAGCAGTGGAACTCTCTGCCCCGGAGTGTGGTGGAGGCTCCTTCTTTGGAAGCTTTTAAACAGAGGCTGGATGGCCACCTGTCAAGGGTGCTTTAAATGCAATATTCCTGCTTCTTGGCAGGGAGTTGGACTGGATGGCCCATGAGGTCTCTTCCAACCCTATGATTCTATGATTCTATCATCTGTAATCCAGTCATTTTTGGTGGCTGAAAGGAGATACAATCTTTCAACCCCAGACGGATTTTATTCCGCTATATTCAGTTTGACATTTATTTAAACTTCTTCCAATCCAGCTTGGCATACAAATGATATTGCTAATGGAAGATACAGACGGAACCTTTTAAAAAGCTGGACTGCACTTCACTACGGGACGTTTCCAAAATCACCCCAAGTAATTTCCTTTTCCTGATGTCCTTGTTTAGTAGCAAGTCACATAAAAGCATGATCTTGGCCATATTCCTGGCCTCTCCAAATTCTCGGCACATTAAAAGGGCAAAGCAAACCATAGGAAAAAATAGGACAAACTAGGGCAGAATATGACTATGATGGCTGGGATTTTAAGTCTCATGGAATCCCTGTTTATTTTCAAATCTGGAACAGTGGAGCACATGTGTTCCTGTTCACCGCTTGCACCAATCGTGTTTTTCAAGATGTTTGATATTGCTCAACAATCTGTTGAAAGAATAAATAAGCCTGTGTTTTTTTTTTCAATAGACATATCAAGAAGATCATCTTCTTATATATCCCTTTGGGAAACAATACAAATAAAATGAAAACCAGGCCTGCCTATTTTTGACTCAAGCCATGATTAGATGTTGCATTTTACGTTTCCATACACTGGGACAAAAAGAGATATTTTCTCCTGTCTCCAACTTGCTTATCCTAGTTATGACTCCCTCTAGATCACAGTCAGTGCTTTCAGGTATGGAGACATTCAAACCAAGTGTGATGTTGGTGCAAATATACAAAAGTACACTGGCTCTCCCGAGCCGCTTTACCCTAGTACAAATTTATTTCGGTTACTTCTACCCCGCCCTTCTCACCCTAGAGGGGGACTTAGGGTGGCTTACAAAGGCACAATTCGATGCCGGCATCAACATAACATTAGAATAAAAACAATATAGCAGCAATTAAACAATTAACAATCAGTTTCTGCACTGCAACAAGAAAACCAATAAAACCAATAAAACCGATTTCACCTAATTAACGCTCAGCGTTTGCCATCTCATGGTCCAAATTCCAATTCCACTTTGTCAGTCCTGTCAGTCCCAGTTGTCCAATTGTCTTTATCTAGTTGTCAGATTGCCCGAAAGCCTGGTCCCACAACCACATTTTTAATTTCCTCCTGAAGGAGAGGAGAGATGTTGATGACCTAATTTCCCGTGGGAGTGAGTTCCATAGGTGAGGGGCCACTACCGAGAAGGCCCTGCTCCTCGTCCCCACCAACCTCACTTGTGATACTGGTGGGGTCGAGAGCAGGGCCTCCTCAGATGATCTCAAACTCTGAGGTGGGAAGTAGAGGGAGATGTGTTCGGACAGATACACTGGACCGGAACCATATAGAGTTTTGTAGGTCAAAACCAGCACCTTGAATTGTGCTCGGAACTGAACCGGCAGCCAGTGGAGGTGACACAACAGGGGAGTGATGTGCTCCCTGTATGATGCTCCGGTGAGCAATCTGGCTGCTGCTCGCTGGACCACTTGAAGTTTCCGAACAGTCTTCAAGGGCAACCCCATGTAGAGTGTGTTGCAGTAATCTATTCGGGATGTAACAAGAGCGTGGACTACTGTGATCAGATCAAATGTTCCTGCTACCAATGAATAGAGACAAAAGAGACAATCTAAGTGTTGTGGCTCAGTCTGAGCTTGAGTCTGAGACTGAACTGTCTGGGCCTTATGCTGGGCCTTCTGAGCCTGACTTTCTGTAGGATGATGAGTACATTGATGTGTTACAGATTTCTGTACATGTTCCAGACGGGGCTGATAGTCTGTTCCCCGGGGAAAGGAATGTGCCTGTAGATAAAGATAGTGAAACTCCACAACTGCAGGTGGAGACTCCTTTTGGTTCCCAGGGTGATCAGGCCCAGCTGGGCCAAGATAATGAGTTGTCTAGCCTTGAAGATAATAGTGAATTAATGAGTAGACAGGATCGTTTACAATTAAGAGTTCGCAGAAGCACACACCTTGCCAGCAAATGTGAAGCCAAAGGTCAACGCAATGCTTTCATGTCAGGGAAACTTATTTAATGATGTAGTTGGCAGGCATTTTCTGTCAGTCCAATGTTGCTCTTTCCTGGTTAACATCTGTGGAATCACATTGGCTTTTGCGGAATGCTTTGGCTTCTTTGAGACTTGGAATTTTGATCCTGATGTTACCTGTCTACCATGGACTCTTTGACCATTGCTAAGTGATTATGCTTCGTGTTATTGGCCTTTGGATCTTGGGAACTTTGCCTTTGCATTTAAGACTCTGTTTTGTGTATTGAACTTTTGCATCTTTATTCCTCTGTTTTGATTTTGTTTTTTCACAATAAATTACAAAACCTATAGCCATGGTGTGTGGTGGTGTCTTGAGCAAGGTGAAAACTACCCTGAGTTGTGACACTAACAAAGTGGGCAAGAGAGAAAACAGAGGTGAGAGAAGCAGCAAGAGAAACATCAGTGTCCTGTATGACTAGATGAATTCAAGAAGAAAGAGAGGTGTACATATCCATTCCCACAGGTTGGGGACAGATGGTCATTTTCCTATATTTATTTAAGAATCATAGGATAATAGAGTTGAAAGAGACTACATGTTGTGAAGTTCCCTGCGACACTATTACAAAATGAGCAAAGCTAAGAAGGCTGAAGATTACAGGAAATGGGTAGCAGACATTCCATGCAATGCACCTCAAAATCATCATTGCATTTCCCACAAAACAGCTTTAGAGAAGATGGGAATCAAATATATTAGATAAATTCATAGAGCATCCAACTGTCAATTGACTGAGAGCTTGGAAAAGTGACATTACAAAACCCAACATCCCCAATTTCCACAATGGATGAGGGATTCTGAGAATTGTAATACCTAAAAGGAACTTTTCGATACAGACAGTCCCCATGTTACAAAAATAGGTTCTGTAGGTTTTTTCTAAAGTTGGATTTGTATATAAGTCTGAACAAGTACATTTTTAAGTATAATTCTAGCATATATATTTACTTTGGCTAACATAGGGAAGGGTTAACAACACTTCTGTGGGGTTTATTTTGCTGTCTGTGCCCCTGAAATTCAGAAGATTTCACTTCACTTTCTGTCCCTGTGATAACTGGATTTTGAAAAAAAATGGCTTGTTGGGGAAACAAGTATTAGTGAGAAAGCTTCAGTGGATACACCATTCCCCCCTCTTTCAAGAGTGAATTACCCTTCTGAGGGGTAGATTTTCTCTCACATCAATGAGTTGTTGGTAAGTCAACTGTTTGTAACTCTGGGACTGCCGGTACATACGAGGATTGAATGAAAAGTAATGCCTCCACCATCGTTACTTGGGTTTGGATGGGAATATTTTAATAAATCAAATGCAGAAATAATCCTTAGAATGTGCTCTTTAACTATCACTATTCACTTTTCCACATAATCACCAGACAATTGAATACATTTCCTCCAACGATGAACAAGTTTTCTGAAGCCGTCATGGAAGAAGTCGACACTCTGTTTCCACAACCCATCATGCACAGATCTTCCGATAGCCAAGCAAAGCAATAATGTGACTCACACATTCTTGTGAAACATCAATTATGCTTGAAATGTCTCTCTGAGTGATACAACGATAATCCTGAATCAATCTATCAACCTTTTGCTTGTGAAACTCGGTGGTTGCTATCACAGGATGTCCAACTCTTTGTCACGCAAGTCAGATGTTCCCACCTCAACATCTTTAAACTTACTCACCCAACGACACACAGTACTCACATCAACACAATCACCATAAACAGCTTGCATTCTCTGATGAATCTCCTCTGGGTGACACCTTCTGCTATCAAGAATTCAATGACTGCACATTGCTTAAGTCACATTGACTGACCGTCTGCACAGCGTTCCATACTTTGCACTTTAACAACACAACCGTTCAATGCTAAGGCTTCCTGCCCAAATGGAACTGTAGAGGAAAGTCTACTGAACAAGCTAGTACCTGCCGCATACCAATACTGCCATCTGTTGAGTTACGAAGGTGGAGGCATTACTTTTCAATCAGCCCTGGTATAATTGATAAGTTTGACATGTGTTGTAAATCAAATATGTTTCAAAAATGTTTTCTTGAATGAATAAATAATTCAAGGGAGCCTTGTCAGCACTGTTGTTGTGTTTATGACTTTAATCTATCATGGGAATTTCTGAGGCTGAGGTTGAGTTCTATGCCCAAAGTAATCCAGTAGGTTTTTGCAGCCAACTGTGACCATACCTCATGAAGGCGGATCTGGCCAGGGTGGTCCATGCCTTAGTCACTTCCAGATTGGACTACTGTAATGCACTCTACGTGGCGCTGCCCTTGAAAACGGCCCGGAAATTTCAATTGGTCCAACGGGCGGCGGCCAGATTGTTAACTGGTGCTCCTTACAGGGAGAGGTCAACTCTCCTGTTTAAGGAGCTCCACTGGCTGCCTTTCATTTTCCGGTCCCAATTCAAGGTGCAGGTGCTTACCTACAAAGCCCTAAACGGTTTGGGACCCGCCTACCTGCGTGACCGCATCTCTGTGTACGAACCCACATGATCTCTTCGTTCATCTGGAGAGGCCCTACTCATGATCCCACCTGCATCACAAGCGCGATTGGTGGGGACGAGGGATAGGGCTTTCTCTGTGGTGGCCCCTCAAATCTGGAACTCCCTCCCCAAATACATCAGGCAGACCCCGTCGCTAGCAATCTTTAGGAGGAGCTTGAAAACGTGGTTGTTCCAGTGTGCCTTCCCAGAATAGGAAACTCCTAGCATTATGTCCCAACGCACTTTATCAGAGATAGGATAACTGCATTCCCATCCCCCTTCAAACACTCCACTTGGTCATGCCCAGCACTTTTAATTTTAATTGTTACATTTGACCCTGCCATTGTTTTTAATTGTGTCATTGTGTGTTGTCAATATTATTGCTTTGTTTTCTGAGTTATTTTGCTGTCGTTGTTGTTGTTGTTGTTGTTTTTACTCTTGTATTTGGGCTCGGCCTCTTGTAAGCCGCACCGAGTCCTTCGGGAGATGGTAGCGGTGTACAAATAAGGGATTATTATTATTATTATTATTATTATTATTATTATTATATAAATAGAGTTTCAAACTTTGGTCTCCAGTCATAGTCTAATGCTCAAACCACTACACCATGCTGCCCTCCCTCACATGCATATTAACTACTGTGCTTATGAAGCGAAAGTCTGCTTTGAATGAGTGCATTCCAGAGGCAATGGTAGGACTCCTTCCGTCTGCCTACTAATTTCCCTTCTATGGAAATCTGATACAGCCGCTCATGTCACAAAACCCGGAAGGACATAGTGCATTTGTCAGAATGGTGTTTAAGTTGCAGCTCTGGAGAATTACCACCAGCAGCCTCAAACAATGAAGCAGCGTGTCTCCAATCACCTTCCACATATGAGATGATTTCCCAATTAACCCTTGCAGTTGGAGCTTTGGCATGCATATTTGAGCCTTGAGCACAGACGCATGTCATCTGTTTTGCTGCTGGGGCTGCACATTGCAAACATTCCAAAAGTGACAGATTGTTTATTACAATGACATGCCGACAGGCAAACAGCTAAGAAGGCTACAGATTTGTGCTCAGAAAGTAGATAGCAGCCACTCCAGTGCCTTGGCATAGAAAGTATCCCAAATTCCAAATTATATTTCCTGTAAGACAGTTTTCGACAACTTCACCAAATATACAGAGCAGAATCCTAGCTTACTCTGTATATCAAAATGCCATCTCACATCTGATATCCAAGTCCAAATGTTATCGAGCTATAGCACCCCCTCCTCAAAAGAATAAAGACAATCCTCTAGGAACAGTGATCACAGCCAGGGCCCCTCAAACTATTTCCCAAGCCAGACAAATATCAAAACCTGTGTGTATATATGCAGACAGATGATCCTCTTTGTCATCAAGATGAGCTCAGGATGTTTGTCCATTTAACTTCAGGCAGATAGTCTGTTGCTCCTGCAAAAGAGGGGGCTGAGCAAACATGAATTCATCAGATCTCTGAATGGGTAGTCATGCCCTTGATTGTCTAGAATTACCTTTGCCTTTTGGATCTTGCACCCCTTGTTTCACATGGAACTGGATGCCCGAGTTAAGTAGGGACTCATCAGAATATCCACATTACCATTTCCTCCAGAGTCGCATGATCCCTGCAATGGATTGGTCCTTCAAGCTGACCAATTACTAGCTGTCTCTCTTCCCACTATGGGAATCTCCTCCTGCAAGTTGTGATGTCAACGGAACCCCCCTGTTATGTCAGCTCCACTGATGCCGATCCAATTCCTAGCACAATTCAAAGTGCTGGTTTTGACCTATAAAACACTATATGGCTCTATTCCAGCATATCTGTCCCAACTGATCCCTAATCCATCTAAAACACAGACATGTGCCTTTCACCTTAAGAACAGACAAGCATCCCAAGCTCTGAGGATTACTGGGAAGGAATCCCACTGGAGCATTGCAGCGCACCCAAATACCTGGGAGTCACTCTGGACCGTGCTCTGACCTACAAGAAGCACTGCCTGAACATCAAGCAAAAAGTGGGCTAGAAACAATATCATACGAAAGCTGACTGGCACAACCTGGGGATCACAACCAGACACAGTGAAGACATCTGCCCTTGCGCTTGCTACTCTGCTGCTGAGTACGCATGCCCAGTGTGGAACACATCTCACCACACTAAAACAGTGGATGTGGCTCTTAATGAGACATGCCGCATTATCACGGGGTGTCTGCGCCCTACACCACTGGAGAAATTACATTGCTTAGCTGGTATTGCACCACCTGATATCCGCCGGGAAGTAGCAGCCAATAGTGAAAGGACCAAGGCAGAGACATCTCCAGCTCATCCCTTGTTTGGGTATCAGCCAGCACGTCAACAACTTAAATCAAGAAATAGTTTTCTTAGATCTATAGAGACACTCGCTGGAACACCTCAGCAAGCGAGAGTCCAAAAGTGGCAGGCTCAAACCCAGCACCTCAATCCGTGGGTGATACCAGATGAGAGACTCCCCCCTGGGCACACAGAAGACTGGGCGACTTGGAAGGCGCTGAACAGACTGCGCTCTGGCACCACGAGATGCAGAGCCAATCTTAAGAAATGGGGCTACAAAGTTGAATCCACGACATGCGAGTGTGGAGAAGAGCAAACCACAGACCACCTGCTGCAATGCAACCTGAGCCCTGCTACATGCACAATGGAGGACCTCCTTGCGGCAACACCAGAGGCACTCCAAGTGGCCAGATACTGGTCAAAGGACATTTAATCAACTACCAAGTTTGCAAAATTTGTGAGGGGTTTTTTATCTGAAAAACTATTTATTGATTTAAGTCATTGACGTGCTGGCTGATACCCAAACAAGGGATGAGCTGGAGATGTCATTGCCTTGGTCCTTTCACTATTGGCTGCTACTTCCCGGTGGATGTCAGGTGGTGCAATACCGGCTAAACAGTGTAATTTCTCCAGTGGTGTAGGGCGCAGACACCCCGTGATAATGCGGCATGTCTCATTAAGAGCCACATCCACTGTTTCAGTGTGGTGAGATGTGTTCCACACTGGGCATGCGTACTCAGCAGCAGAGTAGCATAGCGCAAGGGCAGATGTCTTCACTGTGTCTGGTTGTGATCCCCAGGTTGTGCCAGTCAGCTTTCGTATGATATTGTTTCTAGCGCCCACTTTTTGCTTGATGTTTAGGCAGTGCTTCTTGTAGGTCAGAGCACGGTCCAGAGTGACTCAGAGCACGGTCCAGAGTGATTTGGGTGTGCTGTAATGCTCCAGTGGGATTCCTTCCCAGGTAATCCTCAGAGCTCGGGATGCTTGTCTGTTCTTAAGGTGAAAAGCACATGTCTGTGTTTTAGATGGATTAGGGATCAGCTGGTTTTCCCTGTAATAGGCAGTAAGAGCACCTAGAGCTTCGGAGAGCTTTTGTTCAACCATCTCAAAGCTCTCTGCTTGAGTGGTAATGACACGATCATCAGCATAGATGAAACTCTCTGTCCCTTCTGGCAGTGGCTGGTCATTTGTGTAAATGTTGAACATTGATGGAGCAAGCACGCTCCCCTGAGACAAGGGTGACTAGTATTAAATTGATCTGAGCATAAATGAATGGGCAAGTCATTTGGCACATTAGCATTCTTCCCATGTAGACTTTGCATTTGTATGGTGGAAGTGCTTCACTGCCTGGTATGAAAACTTCATCAGTGCTTCCAGAAATATTGTGTGGGAAGAATCAATTTGGGTAATCCCATACATTTCAATTATTTCCATCTGTGGGAGCAGATGAAGATATAAATAAATGCTGTGTCCAGAAAAGGAAGCATCCAACTATAACATATATGAGGACAAGCTTTCTGGGTTCTGCAGATGCTAGATATTTACCAGAAGAAAGCAGTTTTGCCAATGTTAATTACATGTACTTTTAAATGTAAAATAGCTCAGAGAAGTGGGGCAATTTAATTATGGAAGAAGGGGCAAGTATATCACAGCAATAGTAATGATATATTTGCACTACTGATTTGTGACTACTTATCTCTCAAGGTTTTCCTTCAGGGAACCCTGGGAACTGCAGATTTATTAAAGTGCACCTAGGGATTTTCCAGAAGAGGTCCCCAAGGTCCTTGGTGAACTAGGCCAGGGGTCCTCAAATTTTTAAACAGAGGGCCAGGTCACAGTCCCTCAAACTGTTGGAGGGCTGGATTATAATTTGAAAAAAAAAACATGAATTCCTATGCACACTGCACATATCTTATTTGTAGTGCAAAAAACACTTAAGAACAATACAGTAATTAAAATGAATAACAATTTTAATAAATATTGACAAGCTGGAATGTGTCCAGAGGAGGGCGACTAAAATGATCAAGGGTCTGGAGAACAAGCCCTATGAGGAGCGGCTTAAGGAGCTGGGCATGTTTAGCCTGAAGAAGAGAAGGCTGAGAGGAGACATGATAGCCATGTATAAATATGTGAGAGGAAGCCACAGGGAGGAGGGAGCAAGCTTGTTTTCTGCTGCCCTGGAGACTAGGACGTGAAACAGTGGCTTCAACCTACAAGAAAGGAGATTCCATCTGAACATGAGGAAGAACTTCCTGACTGTGAGAGCCGTTCAGCAGTGGAACTCTCTGCCCCGGAGTGTGGTGGAGGCTCCTTCTTTGGAAGCTTTTAACAGAGTTTGGATGGCCATCTGTCAGGGGTGATTTGAATGCAATATTCCTGCTTCTTGGCAGGGGGTTGGACTGGATGGCCCATGAGGTCTCTTCCAACTCTTTGATTCTATGATTCTATAAACTTATTAGTATTTCAATGGGAAGTGTGGCCCTGCTTTTGGCTGATGAGATGGGATTGTTGTTGTTGTTGTTGTTGTTGTTGTGTGCTTTCAAGTCGTTTCAGACTTAGGTTGATCCTGAGCGAGGGCTGGGTAAATGACCTTGGAGGGCCGTATCCGGCCCCCGGCCCTTAGTTTGAGGACTCCTGAACTAGACCTTGAGAACAGAACTTGCCATAACAACATGTTTACAACTGATCCATAGGATGGAGACATAGTTTAATCACATTCATGCTCATATAGACCAGGCATGGCATGGGCAAACTTCAGCCCTTCTGGTGTTTTTGGCTTAAACTCCCAGAAATCCCAGCCAGTTTACTGGCTGTTAGGAATTGTGGGAGTTGAAGTCCAAAACACCTAGCGGATCGAAGTTTGCCCGTGTCTGATATAGACCATCCAAAATGTAGAATATATTTATTTATTTATTTATTTTATTTACAGCTTTTATATTCCACCCTTCTCACCCTGCGGGAGACTCAGGGCGGATTACAGTGTACACATATATGGCAAACATTCAATGCCAATTTTGACATACAACATATACAGACATACACAGAGGCTATTTAACTTTTTCTGGCCGCCAGGGGAGCTGTCGCTTTCATCGTCCATCTGCGACGCTGATGAAGCACTTCCGCATTCCCCGCATGCTTCCCCGCTGGAATGCTCTGCTGGAGTCTTCTTTATGGCCTCATAAATTAGTTAATTTAGCCTCCCCACACTTTAAGGTGGTACCTAATTTTCCTACTTGACAGATGCAACTGTCTTTCGGGTTGCAAAGTGTCAGGAACACCGCTGGGTATTTGAATAAAACCAAGCTCACAAGCGTAAATCCTGGAAAGTTAGTTTATTCGATCCACACAGTGTAAGAACAAAGAGAGAACTGAGGATTTCGCGCCAGCCAAACCCCCCTCTTGACCTCGGTCCCCCCTTTCCCTTCCTGTCTTATCTCTCAGTTTAGGCTACAGCTCTATTCCCACATCTTCAAAGAGGTCCTTGGCCAGATGGCCCTAACTATAAACTAATCCATCATGACTACTCCCTCTATGTCAGGAGAAGGCTTCGCTTGGTACCTCCTGGAACCATGAAGGCACATCCTGACATATCTCCCCCCCTCGGAAGGCGGCCCCCATCTGAAAAGAGAAAAAAAACAAAGCATAAGACAAAAATCAAGGTCCCGGCTTAAGGGGGAAAGCAGCATGGAATTTCTTTACAAGGCGAGGGGCTTTGACATGTTCATGTAACACCCATTCTGGATGGATGGCCTTAGAGGACCATTGGACCAAGTAGTAGAGTTTACCCCGTGTCCGTTTAGAGTCCAAAATGTCCTTGATCTCAAAATGAGTGTGGGCCCCCACCATGATGGGGACAGGCTGGGAATCAGCGTCAGACCACTTAGGGGAGGCCGGTGCGGCCTTAAGCAAGCTCACGTGGAACACTGGGTGAACCTTTTTCCAAGTGTGTGGTAGCTCCAGCCGAACCGCGACTGGGTTGACAATGGCCTGGATGGGGAAAGGCCCTATGAACAAAGCTGACAGTTTACGTGAAGGCTGCGTGGTCCTCAAGTATTTGGTGGACAGGTAGACCAGGTCGCCCACCTTGAATTGGGGTTGGGGAGCCCTTTTCTTGTCAGCAAACTTTTTGTAATCCATTTTGGCCTTGTCCAAGGTATGCTTGACCATCGGCCAGGCTGAGGCGATGGTCTCCCCCCATTTATCGGGGGGGTCGTCCCTCGGCACAGGGGGATCAAGGCCCGGGAACGGGGGAAAATCCTTACCCCCCACAATCTTAAAAGGCGAAGCCCCCGTTGACGCATGCTCGCTGTTATTGTAGCTATATTCGGCAAAGTCCAGCAGGGATGCCCAGTTGTCCTGCTGATAAGTGGAGAAACACCTCAGGAATTGTTGTAGGGTTTTCTGGACCCTCTCGGTGGCGCCATCAGTCTCTGGATGGAACGCAGTACTGAGGGCCCGTTCGGTCCCCAACATGGATAAGAATGACTTCCAGAATTTGGAGGTGAATTGTGTGCCCCTGTCACTTATAATCCTGGTTGGGCAACCATGCAGTCGAAACACATGATGAAGGAACAGTTTGGCTAACTCTGGGGCTGAGGGGAGCCGTTTTAAAGGCACAAAGTGAGCCTGTTTGGAAAACAGGTCAATCACAGTCCAAATAGTGTTGTATCCCTGACTATCAGGTAATTCCACTATAAAGTCCATAGCGATTTCAGTCCAAGGCTGGGAGGGGTTGGCCACGGGTTGCAATAGCCCAGTGGGCTTTCCTATTTTCTGTTTATTCTTAGCGCAGGTTGGGCACTCTTGGGTATATTCTTTTACGTCTCTGCGCATGGCAGGCCACCAGAACTGGCGGGCTAAGAGTTTGAGAGTCTTGGTGAACCCAAAGTGACCCGCCAGGAGTGAGTCATGGCCCCTTTTCATTATCTCTTTGCGCATTGAGGCCGGCACGTAGTATTTGGCCCCAAAGGCCCAGAGTCCTCCCCTTTGGGTTAGTTCCCCCTTGTGCTCATGAAGCCACTCGTCTTTTTCGGCCGCCTCCCTCAAGCCCAGGATTATTTCGGCTGGCTGGCTAAGGGGGGCGGGCTTGTCCTTGAGGCTGGCCCGGGTCTGTACCACCAGACCCATCTGTTGTTTGTTAAAGATGGTCCCTGACTCCGTGGGGGAAGAGTAGTCTGCCTCAGGCATGCGCGAGAGCGCGTCTGCGACTTGGTTCGCTTTTCCCGGAACGAACTTGAGGCGGAAATTGAAACGTTGGAAGAATTGGACCCATCTGAGGTGTTTGGCGTTAAGTCTCTGTGGGGTCTGTAGGGCCTGTAAGTTTTTGTGATCCGTCCACACCTCAAAGGGGGTCTGGGTGCCCTCAAGGAAGTGTCGCCAATGGGCCAGGGCCGCCCGCACAGCGAAGGACTCTTTTTCCCAAACATGCCAACGCTTTTCAGTGTCTGAAAACTTCTTTGACAGATATGCACATGGTTTGAGCTGGCCCCCCTCGTCAGCTTGTAACAGCACCGCCCCGTAGGCGGCCTCTGAGGCGTCGCACTGGACTATGAAAGGCTTAGAGGGCTGGACGTGCGTTAGGATGGGCTGGCTTGTGAACCTTGTTTTTAGGACCTCAAATGCCTTCTGGCATTCGGGGGTCCAGTCAAGCTTTGCCCCCGGAGTCTTTGCCTTTTTGGTCTCCCCCTTCCCTTTAGTCTTAAGCAGCTCCGTGAGTGGCAGCGCCACTTGTGCAAAGTCTTTAATGAATTGTCTGTAAAAGTTGGCAAATCCCAAGAATCCCTGCAGCTGCTTCCGGGTGCGGGGAGGTTCCCATGCCAACACATCCTGTATTTTGGCTGGGTCCATGGCCAGCCCTTTCGTGGATATGCGGAAGCCCAAATAAGTGAGCTCGGTGCGATGGAACTCGCACTTTGAGAGTTTAACATAAAGTTGATTTTCTCTCAGGATTTGGAGCACCTTTTGGGTGGTTTTTATATGTGTTGATCTAATGAATCTGAGTATATCAAAAGGTCATCGAGATAGATCAGCAAGCCGTCATATAGCATCTCTCGGAAGATGTCATTTATGAACTGTTGGAACACCTTGGGGGCGCCCTTGAGTCCAAATGGCGTTACGGCCCATTGGTACTGCCCGAAACAACAATTAAAGGCCGTTTTCCAACAGTCCTCTTCTCTTACCCTCAGGCGGTAAAACGCCTCCCTAATGTCCAATTTCGTAAAGATTTTTGCCTTGCCCAGTTGTGCCAAAATGTCCGACATGAGGGGGAGGGGGTACTGGTTGGTGGTACATATGGCATTCAGCCCTCTATAGTCCACACAGAGCCTCAGTGATCCGTCTGCCTTGGGCCTGAAGAGCACTGGGGCGGCTACCGGCGAAGTGGACGGCACTATGAATCCCCTCTCTAAGTTCTTGTCCAAGAATTCTCTTAGGGCTTTTCTTTCGGGCTCGGACATAGCATATAGTTTTGGGCTGGGCAGTTTAGTGTCGGGTTCGAATTCGATGGCACAGTCTGTTTTTCTATGGGGGGGCAGCTGATCACACTCTGTCTCGCTAAAGACGTCTGCCCACTCTCGGTAAGCTTCCGGGATGTCAGTTTCTGGGCCTCCCGGAGTTGCTTCTGCCTGTGCCCCAGGTATTTGTAAGGGGGGGGTGATTGGTGGGGCCCCTCAGGCCTGTATTCCCCATCCGCGAAGGAGATCACTCCCTCAACCCAGTTGATTTGAGGGTTTTGCCACCTCAGCCATGGGATCCCCAGTATGACTGGCTGGTGGGCCATGGGGGATATCACAAACTGCAAAGTCTCTCTGTGGGTTCCCATCGTCAGGTGTAAATAGTCTGTCTTTTTCATTACTGGGCCCCCGTGGGCGGCCGTCCCATCCAGTTGGGAAAAGATAACGGGAGTCTTTAATGCCTGGGGCTTGACTCCCAGTTGGGTTGCTAGGGAGGGAGTGATTAGGCACCTGGTGCACCCACAGTCCAGCATGGCTTCAGTTTTTACTTTCACTCCCGTTTTGGGGTTGGTCAGGATCACAGTCATTTTAAGCACATCACAATTAAGCTTTTTCAACTCACCGCCTGATGTCTTCACGATCTTCCTGTCGGCGGTGCCTCTCACAGGAGATCTTTCTCGTTTCCCGCCAGGTAGAACCCCTGGTCTGTGCCCTCCAGATCTGCCTCCTCCTCTGCGGGAAGCTGGTATGGGCTCAGAGCGGTTTCCACTGCCGTGGAGGCCTTCCCCTTTGCAGGCTTGGTTCCTGGCGCTGGCCTCGGGGGGGGTGTCTTGTCAGGCTTGGGAGCGTTGGGAGGGGTGCGTCCCCTCGTGCATTCTGCTGCTCGGTGTCCTTCCTGGCCGCACGTGAAGCAGGGGCCCCTCCTCCCTTTTCTCTCTCGGCTGGCTGACCTTCCTTTAGGCGAGGGGCGCCGCTGTCCCCCTTGTGGCCCTGCTGCCGGGTGTCGGGTTCGGCCTCTCTCTCTCGCTCTGCGTGGCATCTGTTCCTGGTCGCACTCGACCCTTCCCGCCAACACGATCCATTCCTCTAGGGTGGCTGGGTTGCCCCGATGCAAGGACCACTCTAACACATCGGAGCGCAAACCCGCCCTGAAGTGTTCGAGCTTGGTAGCGTCCGACCAGTCTCTGATCCTGCCTGCAATGGCTTTGAACTCCAGGGCGTACTCAGAAACAGTCTTGTTGCCCTGGAGGATCCTTCTGAGTTGCCCCTTCGCTTTTTCTTCTGCCAAGGGGTCCTGGAATCTCGCCCGGAGCGCCCTTAGGAAGTCATCTAATCTTCTCAGTTCCGGGGCTCGAGAGTCATACATTTGCATGAGCCAATCGGCCGCCGCGTCCTTCAAGTTGGCCCCCACTGCGTGGATCATGGCCCCCTCCGAAGGAAAGGAGTCTCCATAATCCTCCATGAAGTGTCTCACATTGGTAATGAAGTAGGAGAGTTGCTTGGGGTCTCCATTGAATTTCACCCGCAGATCTGCTCTCGCGGGGCCCCCCTGGATTTGACTTCTCCCCCCCCATCCTGAGGTAGCTGCTGAGGTCCCGGGGGGGGAAGTGAGGGTTCCCCCTCTGTGGCAAACGCCACTCTCCCTGAGGGCCGGTGTCCCCGTCCCATACCTTGCGGGGGTGAGCGTCGCTGCTCTCTCTCCTCCAAGGTGAGTCTCCAGGATGCCGCAACCTCTCTCCTCATCTCTTCCAGTTGGAAGGAGAAGGTCTGTAGCATCCTCTCCATCGCGTCCACCTTCTCCCCGAGGTGCGACACGGGCAGCGCCGACGCGCTGCCGAGGGGCGAGGGTTCTCGGAGGGGCTCCCTCGCTCCCAACATGGGTAACTTGCGTCTCACGGTTATGTCCTTTCGTGGCGGCATCTGCGTGGACGTCAGGGGGGGGCCTCCCAGTCTTCAGGCGCTGCCGCGGGGACCTCTCCTCCCATCGCTAGGTCTCCGACCTGGGCTCCCTCATCCCCGTACTCCTCGTCTTCCAGCCTCGGGGAGGGGGAAAGTACAATGCTCTCTCCAGCTCCCATCGGGTTTTCTTCCACTTGGTACATGCTCCTTTACCGGATAGTTATAATCCTCACGGTTGGAACACGAAGTTGTGAGTTCTCTCTTTATGTCAGGAACACCGCTGGGTATTTGAATTATTATTTATTATTATTTATTTATTACTTGCACTTATTAACCGCCACTCTCAGCCCTAGGGCGACTCGTGGCGGTGTACAAAAACATAGAAAAGACATTTTACAAAAGTATGACAACACAACAACATTCTACTAATACATAACATCTAATTATACTAAAAATCCGCTTCGTCTAGTCATGGGGACATAATCAGTCTCATAGTCATAGTCCGTTCCGATCGTCATATCCAATAGCATAGTACTCAGTTGAAGGCCAACTCGAAGAGCCATGTTTTCAGGCCCCTACGAAAGGCCATGAGGGAGGGCGCCTGTCTAATTTCAGCAGGGAGGGAGTTCCACAGCCGGGGGGCCACCACCGAGAAGGCCCGTTCTCTCGTCCCCGCCAGGCGTGCCTGTGAGGCAGGCGGGACCGAGAGAAGGGCCTCCCCAGATGATCTCAAGGTCCTCGTGGGCTCGTAGGCCGAGATGCGGTTTTCAAGGTATTTTGGGCCGGAACCGTTTAGGGCTTTGTAGGATACACCAGCACCTTAAATTGGGCCCGGTAGCAAATCGGCAGCCAGTGGAGCTGGAACAGCAAGGGCGTTGTATGCTCCCTGCGTCCCGCTCCTGTTAGTAACATGGCTGCTGCGCGCTGGACTAGCTGAAGCTTCCGGGCCGTCTTTAAGGGCAGCCCCACGTAGAGAGCGTTGCAGTAGTCAAGGCGGGATGTGACCAGAGCGTGTACCACCGTGGCCAAGTCAGACTTCCCAAGGTACGGGCGCAGCTGGCGCACGAGCCTAAGCTGTGCAAATGCTCCCCTGGTCACCGCTGAAACCTGGGGATCCAGGCTCAGCGACGAGTCCAGGGTCACACCCAAGCTGCGAACCTGCGCCTTCAAGGGGAGTGCGACCCCGTCCAGCACAGGCTGTAACCCTATACCCTGCTCGGCCTTTCGACTGACCAGGAGTACCTCTGTCTTGTCTGGATTTAATTTCAGTTTGTTCGCCCTCATCCAGACCATTACAGCGGCCAGGCACCGGTTCAGGACTTCGACAGCCTCCTAATAAAACCAAGCTCACAAGCGTAAATCCTGGAAAGTTAGTTTATTCGATCCACACAGTGTAAGAACAAAGAGAGAACTGAGGATTTCGCGCCAGTCAAACCCCCCTCTTGACCTCGGTCCCCCCTTTCCCTTCCTGTCTTATCTCTCAGTTTAGGCTACAGCTCTATTCCCACATCTTCAAAGAGGTCCTTGGCCAGATGGCCCTAACTATAAACTAATCCATCATGACTACTCCCTCTATGTCAGGAGAAGGCTTCGCTTGGTACCTCCTGGAACCATGAAGGCACATCCTGACAGACACAGTAAAACTGGCCACAATGATTGGAAACCCACTCCAACCCGGGCTGGCTTCGAACTCATGACCTTTGGTCAGAGTGATCTTAATGCAGCTGACACTCAGCCAGCTGCGCCACAATCCCGGTGCATGACTCCGTCTTATGAAATCCTGGGATTTATAGTTTGTTGCAGAGCTCTCTGAGAAAGAAGAGTAAATACCCCACAAAACTACAAATCCAGAAATTACATGCCCTTGAGCCATGAAAGTTAATGGTGTGTCAAGCTGTTGTATTCTGCAATATGGACACTGCCATAACCAGTTTACATTAGCCATGCCTTATGTCCAACTGCTTTCAAGAGGATTGCATGTTCTCGGTATGCAAATGCTGGATTCAGCCCCATGTTTTTAATAGCAACAGAAAAAAAGGAAACTTAAAGCAAAGCCAAAATATTTTCCAGAAAAAAAAATGAGAAGAGGAGAAGGAAAGGGGCATGACTCAGTCTGGTCTTGGAATTAACTAATTACTTTTCATTCATTCTTTCTTCCTCAAAACAAAAATTTAACTAAGGGCAACTTTAAGTCTAAGTCTAACTCCACTGTTCCGTCCCCTACGAGCGATTATTATTATTATTATTATTATTATTATTATTATTATCTTTATTTATACACCGCTAACATCTCCCGAAGGGCTTGGTGCGGCTTACAAGAGGCCAAGGCCCAACACATCAATAAAACAACAGCATAACAAATGCAACAATAAATAAACTCATAAAGCAAAGCAATAAACATTAAAACAATAACAATAAGTTACTCAGTTCCACCATTGCCTCACCACCAGTTACTTTCAGTGGGACAATGAATTCTACGAACAGAAAGATGGAGTAGCTATGGGGAGCCCTCTCAGCCCGGTCATAGCTAACTTCTACATGGAACACTTTGAAAAACAAGCCCTGGAGACAGCAACCAAAAAGCCCACGATATGGTTCAGATATGTGGATGACACCTTCACCATTTGGAGCCATGGAGAAGAAGAACTCAACAGGTTCCTGGACCATCTTAACAGCATCCACCCAAACATCCAGTTCACCATGGAAAAAGAAAATGAAGGAAGACTGCCTTTTCTAGATGTCCTAGTCATCCGCAAACCAGATCAACAATTGGGTCACACCATCTACAGAAAACCCACACACACAGATAGATATCTACATAAAAACTCCAACCATCACCCAAGTCAAAAAAGAAGCACCATTAAAGCCTTGGCAGACCGTGCAAAAAGAATCTGCGAACCCCACCTCCTCCAAGATGAACTGAACCACCTCAACTGGGCTCTCCAGGCCAATGGATACTCCACCTCAGACATCAGAAGAGTTGCAAGACCAAGAACAAACCACGAGAGTAAAGATGAAGATCCACCCAGAGGAAACGTGTTCCTGCCATACATCAAGGGAACCACTGACGCATAGGGAAGCTGATGAGGAAACACAACATACAAACAATCTACAAACCCACCAAGAAAATCCAACAAATGCTACGTTCAGCAAAGGACAAGAGGGATCCTCTCACCTCTGCAGGAGTCTACCGTATACCATGCAGCTGTGGACAAGCCTACATAGGGACCACCAAACGTAGCGCCCAGACACGCATCAAGGAACATGAAAGGCACTGCAGACTACTTCAACCAGAGAAGTCAGCCATAGCAAAGCACCTGATGAACCAGCCTGGACACAGCATATTATTTGAGAACACAGAAATGCTGGACCACACCAACAACCACCATGTCAGACTACACAGAGAAGCCATTGAAATCCACAAGCATGTGGACAATTTCAACAGAAAGGAAGAGACCATGAAAATGAACAAAATCTGGCTACCAGTATTAAAAAACTCTAAAATTACAACAGCAAAACAGCAGAGAGGAAACAACCAGGCACAGATTAACACCTCCCAGCAAGAGATTTTCCCAGGCTCAGGCAGGCCTTCAAATGCTAATGAAGGTGATCAGTTGAAACATTCACACCTAGCTGCAGCAGGGAAGAGCTCCTTGCCCCCACCCCAGCCATTCCACAGATATATAAACCCATTGTCCTAATTCCAACAGACCTCACTACCTCTGAGGATGCTTGCCATAGATGCAGGCGAAACGTCAGGAGAAATGCCTCTAGAACATGGCCCTATAGCCCGAAAAAACCTACAAGAACCTAGTGATTCCAGCCATGAAAGCCTTCGACAATAAAATGAAAGGTTCCTTTTAGTTAGGATTTAGAGCTAACTATTGTACATTTATTAAAAGAGAGACACTTCTTATTGGCAAATACAACAGAAGCATTTTAGAAAGTGCATCAAATCATATCAGAAGGATGAGGGTTATAAAGACTTGCCCTTTTCTGCTAATGGCAGTAGTTATCTCCCTAATGCCAGCAATTTTGCTAGTATTACATCATTAAAGGTCCTGGTCTCCAGGAGACTCAAAAGCCCTTGTGTTTTCCAAGCCAGTTCCTTTTTTCTTTTATGAAAGCTGAGGACTTCCTTAGACTGCTGTGCATGAATGCACTGGACCCCTGACCTTATGCATAGCACATTAGCCAAATTTGTTTAGTTAAGATGACAAAAGAACATCAGTCTGACCATTAACATATTTATGAAATGGGTTTAGTTCTCAGCATGCCTGTCAAGCAAAAGAAAAGAAAGAGACGCTTTCAGGCTTGGCCTGATGACTTGGACAATGGTGTATTGCCCAAGCATGTGGAAAGACTGGCCTAAGCCCTTCCTTTGAAGCACAACATACTTGAAAGATGCCCTTCCTTTCCAAACTGTACTGCAACTTAGAGGCACAGAGAGATACTCGTACTTTCACCAGTCCAGATGAGTACTTATTTATTTTATTAACTTTATTTGTACCCCGCTACCATCTCCCCAAGGGACTCGGTGCGGCTTACATGAGGCCGAGCCCAAACACAACAACAAAAGCAATAAAACATCAATACAAGCAATTAAAAAGCATAGACAATAAAATACACAACATTATCAAAAAAGCAACACATAATTAAAACAGTGGGAAGGCCAAATGTAGAGTTAAAATTGGAAATAATGCTGGGCCATAAACGAAAGGTGATACTAGTGTTTGTGGAAGGCATACAAGCAGACTCAGGGAAATGTAAAGTGCTTTGGAGGACAAAGTGCTATGGGTTCATTATTCCGGGAAGGCACACTGGAACAGCCACGTCTTCAAGCTCCTCCTGAAGACTGCCAGGGTTGGGGCCTCTCTGATGTCCTTAGGGAGTGAGTTCCAGAGTCGAGGGGCCACCACCGAAATGGCCCTCTCCCTCGTCCCCACCAAACGTGCCTGCGATGCTGGTGGGATTGAGAGCAGGGCCTCTCCGGAAGATCGAAGGGATCGTGTGGGTTCGTATACAGAGATGCAATCACGTAGGTAGGTGGGTCTCAACCCGTTCAGGGCTTTATAGGTAGGAACCTGAACCTTGAATTGGGTCCAGTAGATGATTGGCAGCCAGTGGAGCTCCTTGAACAGGAGGGAGGACCGCTCTCTGTAAGGAGCCCCAGTTAACAACCTGGCTGCCGCCCGTTGGATCATCTGAAATTTCCGGGCCGTTTTCAAGGGCAGCCCCACGTAGAGTGCATTGCAGTAATCCAGTCTAGAGGTGACTAAGGCGTGGTCCACCATGGCCAGATCCGCCTTCCCGAGGTACGGTCGCAGTTGACGCACAAGTCTTAATTGTGCAAAGGCCCTCCCGGCCACCACCGACGCCTGAGCCTCAAACTTAAGTGAAGAATCCAGGAGGACCCCCAAACTGCGGACCTGTGACTTCAGGGGGAGTGCAACCCAGTCTAGCACAGGTTGCCACCCTATACGATCGACCAGGAGGACCTCTGTCTTGTCGGGATTAATCTTCAGCTGCCACAGAGGTGGCTACAAATAGTGCCATAAATGCACAGTCCCACAATGAAATCTTTTTTCTCAACTTTGAAGATTTTTTCGAATTTATTTTGGGGTGCTGAATTCAAAAAACGCTATCAAAATGTCGTATCATACACAGCAGTCTTTCATAAATCCCGTTACTATTTTCAATACTCATTTCATTTAGTCACATCTTATAACATAAACACATCAAAGTAAGTTGTGAGGAAAAAAACATAAGCAAATTGGAGGTCGGTTTTGGATGTGAGGGTACAATCCTGTAAAACCAACACACAATTTGTAAAGTTTGTATGACCATATGCAAAAATGCCTGTGCTTTAAAGCCATAGTGAGATCAAAGGAGAGGGCAAAACTTCAACATGCTGATCAGAGCCATATATGCAGGTTTATTTAGGGTGTGGGGTCCCCCAAGGTGCAATTCTCTCCTCTCTTCTCTTCAACATCTACGTTAGACCCCTTGCTAGTTTGGCTCGGAGTTTCGGCCTGGACTGCTACCAATATGCGAATGATACTCAACTCCTTCTGCGCTTGGAGCCGGGAGCAACGTCAATACCAGACAATTTCACCTTATGTCTGGAAGCTCTGTTGAACTGGCTACATGCTAGCAAACTGAAGTTGAACCCGGCGAAGACTGAGATTCTCTGGCATGGCCACCCAACAGGTCTGACTCATCCG
Organism: Anolis sagrei ordinatus; assembly: GCF_025583915.1. Classification (NCBI taxonomy): domain Eukaryota; kingdom Metazoa; phylum Chordata; class Lepidosauria; order Squamata; family Anolidae; genus Anolis; species Anolis sagrei. The sequence continues at coordinate 111,931,539 of NW_026847549.1, read as the reverse complement.
CTACCCACCTTCGATGGTGCTGCCCTATCTCCATTAAGAGCTTAGGTGTTAAATATGAATGAATTTATATATTTATTTACTATACTTGTATTCTGCCCCTCTTAGCCCGGAGGCGACTCGAGGCAGTTTACATTTGGCAATCAATGCCCCACAAGATAAAATACAGTAAAAAACAATTACATATAGTATAAACCGTATAAAAACAATAAACAATAAACAATTACAATCATAAAATACAGTTCTCAGCGTCTCATCACTAAAATCATTTTCCATCTCATCATCCTGTCATTCCATGAGTCTCAATTAATCAGTTATACTGTGTCTGCAAATGCCTGCTTGAACAGCCAGGTCTTAACTCTCTTTCGAAATGTCAGGAAAGAGGGGGCTGATCTAATGTCCCTAGGGAGGGCATTCCATAGCCGGAGGGCCACCGCTGAAAAGGCCCTGTCTCTCGTTCCCGCCAATCGGATCTGCAAAGAAGGCGGGACCGAGAGCAGGGCCTCTCCAGACGATCTTAAACACCTAGATGGTTCATAGGAAGAGATGCGTTCATACAGGTTGAATGAAAAGTAATGCCTCCACCTTTGTAACTCCTCAACAGATGGCAGTACTGGTATGTAGCAGGTATTGGCTTGTTCAGTAGACTCTCCTCTACAGTTCCATTTTGGCAGGAAGCATTAGCATTTAACTGTTGTGTTGTTAAAGTGCGAAGTATGGAACCCTTCGCAGATGAAGACGCAGATGAAGACGCAGGTTCGCAGCTTGGGAGTGACTCATCGCTGAGCCTGGAACCACAGGTCTCAGCGGTGGCCGGGAGAGCTTTTGCACAATTAAAACTTGTGCGCCAGCTGCGCCCGTACCTTGGGAAGTCAGATCTGGCCACGGTGGTCCACGCTCTTGTTACATCCCGATTAGATTACTGCAACGCACTCTACGTGGGGTTGCCTTTGAAGACTGTTCGGAAACTCCAACTAGTCCAGCGGGAGGCAGTCAGATTGCTCACTGGAGCGTCATACAGGGAGCATACCACCCCCCTGTTGTGTCAGCTCCACTGGCTGTCGATCCAATTCCGAGCACAATTCAAAGTGCTGGTTTTGACCTACAAAATCCTATACGGTTCCGGCCCCGTGTATCTCTCCGAACGGATCCCCCTCTACGTCCCACCTCGGAGTTTAAGATCTTCTGAGGAGGCCCTGCTCTCAACCCCGCCTCTATAACAAGTGAGATTGGCGGGGACGAGGAGCAGGGCCTTCTCAGTGGTGGCCCCTCACCTGTGGAATTCACTCCCCGGGGAAATTAGATCAGCGACATCCCTCCTTTCCTTTAGGAAAAAATTGAAAACTTGGATTTGGGACCAGGCATTTGGACATTCTGGCAGCTAAAGAAAGGACTTGACGATGGACAGGAATTGACTAAACTGGAATGGAATTATGGAACTCTGAACGCTGAACATGAGATTAGTTTTATTGATTGTGTTATGTACTGACTGTTTTAACTTGCTAATTGTGTAAACTGCTGTTTTGTATGTATGTATATCTTGTATAGGCATCGAATCGTGCCTTTTTGTAAGCCGTCCCGGGGTTGAGAAGGGCGGGGTAGAAGTAGCAGAAATAAATAAATAAATAAATAAATGGTCGGTCAATGCGACTTAAGCAATGTGCAGTCATTGAATTCTTGACAGCAGAAGGTGTCATCTCAACATCTTTAAACTTGCTCACCCAACGATGCACAGTACTCACATCAACACAATCACCACAAACAGCTTGCATTCTCTGATGAATCTCCTTTGGGGTGACACCTTCTGCTGTCAAGAATTCAATGATTGCACGTTGCTTAAGTCGCATTGACTGACTGTCTGCGCAGGGTTCCATACTTCACACTTCAACAACACAACCATTCAATGCTAAGGCTTCCCACCAAAATTGAACCTATCCTACTAAATTTTGCATTTTTTTCTAATCTGAGGCACTTCTCTGTTGTACATCATTTTCATAGCCATTGACTGGGGCAAATTACAGCCTTGAAGGAAGTACATGAAGCTTACATGAATATAAGTTAGTGATGTGATCATAACCATGAAACAATGTATTGTCGAAGGCTTTCATGGCTGGAATCACTAGGTTCTTGTGGGTTTTCTCGTATATGGGCCATGTTCTAGAGGCATTTCCTGATGTTTCGCCTGCATCTATGGCAAGCATCTTCAGAGGTAGTGGTCTACCTCTGAGGATGCTTGCCATAGATGCAGGCGAAACTTCAGGAGAGAATGCCTCTAGAACATGGCCATATAGCCCGAAAAAACCCACAAGAACCTAACCATGAAAAACTTTTCTTTTTTATTATTACTGTAAAGTATCCAGTCCTTTTTGCATTTTACCCTTCAGTTCTAATCAGATCAAACCACCTGCGCACACAGACTTACACAAATACACACACACACAGAGTTTTGAGTCTTGTGGGAAAGACTGCAGCCAAACATCTGTTTTTAAAAAACAACTACCAAAGAAAGGAACACAGCAGCACTTCTAATGCATGTTATCTTTTCTCAAATCCATCCTGGAAAGAGGCCAACTACCTCCTCCTCCTCCAACACGCACAGACACAGAGAACGACAACTAAATGAACAAAGAGATTTTCAGTTGGGATTATAAGATTGTAAGAGGAAGAAACCCATTAAAAGACTAGCAGGTTGCTACAAATCCAGTTTCAAAAGCTCAGCAGCTCTCATCTCAAAACTATGCTCAGAACACAAATAAGGGCTTCCGCAGGATTAGATGCTTATTATAGGGTCTTTTAAAATAATACTTTACTCTACCACTATAGTTCTTTATATGGGAGACAGAAGTAGTTGGAAGAATTGCATGCAATTGTAGGACAATGTCAATACCCTCCTTGACTGGGTCAAAAAATTCCTGACCTTCTTGTCAGCAAATGCAACTGTTTGGTCACCTAGATCCACCAACACCGGGACTGTGGCGCAGATGGCTGGGAGTCAGCTGCATTAAGATCACTGCTGACCGAAAGGTCATGAGTTCGAAGCCAGCCCAGGTCAGAGTGAGTGTGCAATTTGTGTAGCTCGCTGTCGACCTTTGCAGCCCAAAAGACAGTTGCATCTGTCAAGTAGGAAATTTAGGTACCGCCTATGCGGGGAGGGTAATTTAACTAATTTATGATGCCATAAAAATCTCCAGCGAGTCTGCAAAGAATGAGGAAGTACTTAATCAGTGTCACAAATGGACGGTGAAGCAACAGCTCCCCTGGTGGCCAGAATACCCTCATGAAAAGTTGGAATGTTAAATTGCCTCTGTGTCTGTCTATATATGTTGTGTATCTATGGCATTGGATGTTTGCCATGTATATGCACATTGTAATCCATCCTGAGTCCCTGTATTTATCTATATAAATAAAAATGTAATGTTCGTTTGTGGTATTCACAGAACTCAAAAAACACTGGACGAATTGACACCAAATTTGGACACAAGACACCTAACAACCCAATGTATGTTCTTCACTCATAAAATTTGCTTTTGTCATTTGAGAGTTATAGTTGCTGGGATTTATAGTTCACCTACAATCAAAGAGTATTCTGAACCCCACCAACAATGGAATTGAACCAAACTTGGCACACAGAACTCCCATGACCAACAGAAAGTACTGGAAGGGTTTGGTGGGCATTGACCTTGAGTTCTGGAGTTGTAGTTCACCTACATCCAAAGATGACTGTGGACTCAAACAATGATGGATCTGGACCTAACTCTACAAGAATATTCAATATACCCAAATATGAACACTGATGGAGTTTGGGGAAAATAGAATCTTGACATTTGGGAGTTGTAGTTGCCGAGATTTATAGTTCACCTACAATCAAAGAACATTCTGAACCCCACCAATGATGGAACTGAACCAAACTTGGCACACAGTTCTCCCATGACCAACAGAAAGTACTGGAAGGGTTTGGTGGGCATTGACCTTGAGTTCTGGAGTTGTAGTTCACCTACATCCAAAGATGACTGTGGACTCAAACAATGATGGATCTGGACCTAACTCTACAAGAATATTCGATATACCCAAATGTGAACACTGGTGGGGTTTGGGGGAAATAGAATCTTGACATTTAGGGGTTGTAGTTGCTGGGATTTATAGTTCACCTACAGTCAAAGAGCATTCTGAACCTCCACCAACGATAGAATTGGGCCAAACCTCCCATGTGGGCCACAGAATTCCCATGTGGGCCACAGCAACGCGTGGCAGGGGACAGCTAGTACAGTATATAAATAAATAAAGCCTAGTGAAGCAACACATTATTTCAGCTGACAGTTTAACTCCCTAGAGTGTGTGTGTTCTAAAGGCCTTACAAAATTGTTGTTGCAATGTGCCTGCCTGTCATCTCAGACTTCTGACACTGGGTCCCCTAGGCAAGATTTGTTCAAAGTGTGAAACTTGCCCAAGGTCACTCTATGGTTTTCCAAGACAGAGCAAGAATGTTAACTCTAGTCTCCAGACTAATGATTCTATGGTATGCTTCTACCGGACATAACCAAAGAGTCATGCTGCAGAACCTTGCAATTTCCCATGTCTACAATAGCTTTTGTAGAATACAATGGCCAGAATTGTGGTAACATGGTGTAATGGCCAAGTGTTGGACAAGGACTCTGGAGACCAGGGTTCAATCCTCCACTCAGCCATAGAATCCCACCAGAGCACCTTGGACAAATCACAATCTCTTGGTCTCAGAGGAAGACACTGGCAGACCCTCTTTCAGCAAACCTTGCCAAGAAAACCCCATGATAAGTTCACCTTAGCATCTGTACAAGTTGATAATGACCTCAGGGCACACGCACGCATACACAGAACCATGCATAATATTCCAAGCACAATTTGCCAAATAGATTCATATAAAAGCCAAAGAAAACTTCTCCAGAGATCACAACAAACAACAGACAGGCCATTTTCTATTTTGGTCAGTGGACAGTTTAATCCTAAACACATGGTTAAGACTCTGTTGGCTAACTGAACTTAACTTCCCTTGTACTTCAGAACATGATTTTATGCAACATGACATCTTTTAGCGATAAGGATCTGCCTGTGAAAAATGTAATGGAAAGACTTTCTTCATGGTTCTGGTTGTCGTTCCATCCTGAAATATGAAGGTATCACATGCACTCCAGTATACACATACAATCTAGAGGGTGATCCTCCTTACTATTCCCCTGACAAGCCCTTGGGTACATGACAGCAAATAGGTTGGGTTGTTGTAGGTTTTTTCGGGCTATATTTATTTATTTATTTATTTATTTATTTATTATTCGAACTTATATGCCGCCACTCCCCTGGGGCTCGGAGCGGCTTACAAGAACAGGCTAAAATCTAACACAATTTAAAAACAATTAAAACAATTTAAAAACAGCAATATTAAAAGTCAAAGGCCTGTCGAAACAGATATGTCTTACACGCCCTGCGGAAAGCTGATAGGTCTCGCAAGGCACGGACTTCAAGTGGCAGAGTATTCCAGAGCGATGGTGCCACTGCTGTAAAGGCTCTGCGTCTGGTTGCTGTTAGACGCAAGGTCTTGACACTGGGAATTTTCCAATAGATCTTGGTCCTCAGAACGGAGGGATCTCTGGGGTTGGTAGGGGGTGAGGCGGTCCCTCAGGTACATCGGCCCCAGACCATGCAAGGCCTTAAAGGTGAGTACCATCACTTTGAAAGTGATCCGGTGCTCAATTGGTAACCAATGCAGCTGCAGTAAGATTGGTGTTATGTGGCATCTCATCGGAATTCCCGCAAGAAGCCGAGCAGCTGCATTTTGTACCAACTTGAGCTTCCGGATCACCGACAGAGGAAGGCCAATGTAGAGGGTGTTATAGTAGTCCAGTCTTGAGATGACCATGGCCTGGATCACCATAGCTAGGTCGTCCCTGGACAGGTAGGGGGCCAGACGAAAAAAGGCGGTTCTGCTCACGGCGGAGACCTGGGCCTCCATCGTCAGCAGAGGGTCCAAAAGGACTCCCAGACTTTTTACCAATGATGACGGGCGTAGCGCCTCGCCATCCAGGGTAGGCAGCTGGATATCCCCACTGCCCGGTTGACCCAGCCATAGGATCTCCGTCTTTGCTGGATTCACCCTCAACCTGCTGGCACGCAGCCATCCAGTAACGGCCTCGAGGCACTGATGGAAATAATCGGGTACAGAGTCCGGTCTGCCCTCCATCCTCAGCACCAGCTGAGTGTCATCAGCGTACTGGTAACACTCAAGCCCAAAACCTCGAACCAGCTGAGCAAGTGGTCGCATATAAATGTTAAACAACAGAGGGGAGAGAATGGCCCCCTAAGGAACCCCACAAGACAGAGGGGACCTCTCAGAGACCAGGCCTCCCCTCTTCACTCACTGTCCACAGTTGTGAAGAAAGGAGGACAGCCAATTTAAAGCTGTCCCCCTGACTCCAACAGCAGCAAGGCGGTGCGTGAAAAGATTGTGGTCGACTGTGTCAAATGCTGCTGTGAGATCCAATAACACTAGCAGTGCCGACCCGCCCTGGTCAAGCTGGCATCGAAGGTGATCTGTGAGGTTCTCACAACCTCTGAGGATGCTTGCCATAGATGCAGGCAAAACATCAGGAGAGAATGCCTCTAGAACATGGACATATAGCCCGAAAAAACCTACAATACCCAGTAATTCCAGCCATGAAAGTTTTCAACAATACAGCAAATAGGTTACTACTGCTGCTGCTGCTGCTGCTCCTCCTCCTCCACCTCTTCCTGCTACTGCTAGTACTACTTGTTGCTATGTCTTCAAATTATCTCTCTTATTGTGAACCTCAGGCAAACGAATCATGGGATTTTCTGAGCCTGTGTGGCACTCTCATAGTTACCTAGTGGCTTTGCATGGCTGAGTGGGGAACTGAACCCTGGTTTCCACAATTTTAGTTCAACATACAAACCATCACAAAATGCCAACTTTACCACAGAACTGCACCAAAATAAAATGATGCGTACTTGAAAATAATACATAATATAAAACATCTAACACCATGCCTGCAACATTTCCGCTCTTCCATTTTACCCTGTAGCTCACTGCATTACTTAAAAAACCTATTCCAGAGGGTCTTCTGGAAGGGTTTGAAGAATATTCCATCACCGAATTCTGCTGACAGAAGCAACACATTCTTCTAGATTTTCCTAGGAACTGCCCCACTGGATCGGCTGGCATGCAGAATTTTCACAGTGTGTTTGAA
>NW_026847549.1:111885823-111912887 GCF_025583915.1 Anolis sagrei ordinatus | reverse complement strand
CTGCTCCCATCCCTGACAGAAAACCAAGTCCAATGTGTGTCCAGCACAATGGGTGGGGCCAGATATCTGTTGTATCATTTTATGCTTAAATAGATTAATACATTTTATGTCTTTGTATATGAGCAGGAATATTCAGACATATCCCATTCTATCTGGCATGTCTAGTTGAAGGGCAGTTGTAAGGACAAAAAAAAAAAGAGAATCCTAAATGGGAGTTTATGATATTCCCATAGGGCATATGGCAAAGAAAATGATTAATTATGCCTCTTATTTTCAATTTTCATTTTTTTGTAAAATTATAAGTTGTTTGTATAGCACTGTTTTGTATGCAATGCCATTTGCTATCATACTACTGTAGTATGTACATACTACATACTACATACTATCGTACCACCATAGAGAATGTCCTCCATAACAGAACCAAGTTACATCCACCCACACATTTCCTTATGGACCTGTTGGATATAGTTTTAGAGAAAAATTATTTCCGTTTTCAAAATCAATTTTACTTTCAGGTCTTTGGTGTGGCAATGGGCAGTCCATTGGCCCCCTCAATTGCCAATTTATTTATGGCAAATTTAGAGAACACTGTATTATTAAATCCATCTTTAAATATGTATCACACCAATATTATATATTATGGACGATTTATTGATGACATATTCATGGTATTTAAATCAACCGAGGCCACAGTAGGTTTCTCTAATTGGATCAACACCATACATACGTCTATTAAGTTCACCAGTCATTTCAACCTGTCACATATTAATTTTCTGGATGTTACAGTCTATAAAGATCACAATAAACTTTTAGTCAAGAACTTTAGAAAACCCACAGATAAAAATTCTTATCTTCATTACAACAGCTTCCACCACTTTAGTTTAAAAACCAATCTTCCATTTTCACAGCTCCTCAGACTTAAACGGAACTCAAGCACCAAGGAACAGTTTATTCAGGAAAGTGTCACTTTAAGCCATGAGTTCAGAAATAGAGGCTACCCCAAACATGTAATAAGGAAAGCATTAACCAAAGCTGATAAAATAGATAGGACTACCTTACTGAAAGAATGCCCCAAACCCATAAAAAATCAAATTATTTGGACACAAGAACTATCGCACTATTCCAAACAGATTACCAGAATAAAAATATAAAAACTACATAAAAACTACATAAAAACTCCAACCATCACCCAAGTCAAAAAAGAAGCACCATTAAAGCCTTGGCAGACCGTGCAACAGCAGAGGGTCCAAAAGGACTCCCAGACTCTTTACCAATGATGACGGGCATAGCGCCTCACCATCCAGGGTAGGCAGCTGGATATCCCCACTGCCCAGGTGACCCAGCCATAGGATCTCTGTCTTTGCCGGATTCACCCTAAACCTGTTGGCACGCAGCCATCCAGTAACGGCCTCAAGGCATTGATGAAAATTATTGGGTACAGAGTCTGGTCAGCTTTCCATCTTCAACATAAGCTGAGTGTCATCAGCGTACTGGTAACACTCAAGCCCAAAACCTCGAACCAGCTGAGCAAGTGGTCGCATATAAATGTTAAACAACAGAGGGGAGAGAATGGCCCCCTAAGGAACCCCACAAGACAGAGGGGACCTCTCAGAGACCAGGCCTCCCCTCTTCACTCGCTGCCCACAGTTATGAAGAAAGGAGGACAGCCAATTTAAAGCTGTCCCCCTGACTCCAACAGCAGCAAGGCGGTGCATGAAAAGATTGTGGTCGACTGTGTCAAATGCTGCTGTGAGATCCAATAACACTAGCAGTGCCGACCCGCCCTGGTCAAGCTGGCATCGAAGGTGATCTGTGAGGTTCTCACAACCTCTGAGGATGCTTGCCATAGATGCAGGCAAAACATCAGGAGAGAATGCCTCTAGAACATGGCATATAGCCCGAAAAAACCCACAATACCCAGTAATTCCAGCCATGAAAATTTTCAACAATACAGCAAATAGGTTCTTTACTACTACTACTACTACTACTGCTGCTGCTGCTGCTGCTCCTCCTCCTCCACCTCTTCCTGCTACTGCTAGTACTACTTGTTGCTATGTCTTCAAATTATCTCTCTTATTGTGAACCTCAGGCAAACGAATCATGGGATTTTCTGAGCCTGTGTGGCACTCTCATAGTTACCTAGTGGCTTTGCATGGCTGAGTGGGGAACTGAACCTTGGTTTCCACAATTTTAGTTCAACATTCAAACCATCACAAAATGCCAACTTTACCACAGGACTGCACCAAAATAAAATGATGCATACTTGAAAATAATACATAATATAAAACAGGGGTCCACAAACGTTTTAAACAGAGGGCCAGGTCATCGTCCCTCAAACCATTGGAGGGCCGGATTATAATTTGAAAAAAAATAAATGAATTCCTATGCACACTGCACATATCTTATTTGTAGTGCAAAAACACTTTAAAACAATACAATAATTAAAATGAAGATCAATTTTAACAAATATAAACTTATTAGTATTTCAATGGGAAGTGTGGGCCTGCTTTTGGCTGATGAGATAGGATTGTTGCTGTTGTTGTTGTTGTTGTTGTTGTGTGCTTTCAAGTCATTTCAGACTTAGGTTGACCCTGAGTGAGGGCCGGGTAAATGACCTTGGAGGGCCGTATCCGGCCCCCGGGCCATAGTTTGAGGACCCCTGATATAAAACATCTAACACCATGCCTGCAACAACATTTCTGCTCTTCCCTTTTTCTCTGTAGCTCACTGCATTACTTAAAAAACCTATTCCAGAGGGTCTTCTGGAAGGGTTTGAAGAATATTCCATCACCGAATTCTGCTGACAGAAGCAACACATTCTTCTAGATTTTCCTAGGAACTGCCCCACTGGATCGGCTGGCATGCAGAATTTTCACAGTGTGTTTGAACAGGGAAGGTCCGCATAGCTGCCAGCGTTTAAATTCTACACTTCATTATATAGACCTCCCACTGTGGAATTTGATCTAGCTACTTGCTACAGCAATTCATCCATGGAATCCACTTTTTAAAATGTCTGCACAAAAATATTCACACACATGCATGTGTATATGTGTGTGTGTGTGTGTTATATATATATAAAACACACTCTAAATATATATATATCTCAAGCAGTTTTGAAGGAAAGGTTTTTTACATCTAAAATGAGTATGACCAAGAACTGGAAGTATACTCCCAATAATCACTATTTAAATATCCATTCAAACAGCAGTTTCTTTACTCTATAATCTGTTCACAGCTGCGAGAGGTCAGGGGGCAAGGCAGCTGCAACTTAGATTATAACACATTTGCTTCTCAGTTTTCCAGTACTGCCACTGGGATTTTTGACATGTGCCTTCTATTACTTGACTTAATGGACCTGATTCGTGGCCTGCTTATAAGGGGCCTAATGGGAAAGTTCCTAGCACGGTGAGCTTTGTAGAATAGTGGAAATAACCCCACATATCGCAATTCGGTGTGTGCCGACAGGTAATTTTCAATGGTAAGCAAACAGTATTTTGATGCTCCCTCCCCCAAACAATCACCGATATATATTTTCTGTTCGTCGTGGGAGTTCTGTGTGCCATTTCTGGTTCAATTCCATCATTGGTGGAGTTCAGAATGCTCTTTGATTGTAGGTGAACTATACATCCCAGTAACTACAACTCGCATATGTCAAGGTCTATTTTCCCCCAAGAGCACCTCTGGGCAAAATCAACTATACTGCGAATGCTTACTTTGCGTAATGGGTTGAGCCACCCCTGTGTGCCGACAATGGATGGTTCTAGAAAGATGGTTTTTAACTTAGAAATATTATTTTTGTAATATTACATTTGCTTTTTCACTACATTGTAAATAGCCCTCTGCAGTGATGGTGCAATATAACTGCCAAATAGGACTATACTTAAAATAAGTACCATTTTACAAGTTAAGCCTAAGGCAACCATTCCTCTTTCACTAAAATTACAAGTGAGACTTTTCTTGTTACTGTTTCAAAGTCTTTTTTAACCTGGAAAGGGAGAAAATCATTCCCGAATCAGAAGGAGCGAACATTTCCACAACTGATATCTGTTTGGAAAACTATGTGGGCCTTCTGAGGTCCCCAAGGCTACGGAACTTGGCGCCAGTTGTAATGAGAGGAAGATCGTAAAAGGAAACCCTGGAACCATCCCATTCACTCTGTTCACACATTGTGCCTTAGGAGATAGTTTACTAATACGGTAAGCTCAAAATAGTTCTCATAACTAAAAAAAAATGAGAGTTTTGAAATGTTACTTTTTGACTACAACTCTCAGAGAATCTTCTTTCCAACAAGGCTATATTAACTGGAGGTTTGAAGAAGCTGTTGTGTAAAAAAGGAACTGTTCCAAACTTTGCAGGTAAAAAACCACAGTTGACTGTTCTGACCATATGTAGGGTTTCGTCCTCCTGGATAACTGTCCCCAGTAGAACAAAACAGCCTTACCCTGTTATCCTCTTGTATCTCCCAGTCACTGGAGAAACTTATGGCAGGTTGCCCTTGAGTGCAGTTGGAAAACTGGAAGAGACTGGAAAACATCCGCCTGTTTTCCTGGGTATCTGGAAATATGGCATCCTGGAAATTGACTCCGTGTGGAAGGAGGTTATAATTCTCATCCATTCTGGAGAGGGAAAGCAGGGATAATGGGTAAGTAACTTCTATTACAAACTGCCCACTCTTCTGTAGAACATAACAGACACTTTTCTTTAGCCATTACTACAGACGTCACTATACAGACAGTCCCTAAGTTACAAACAGGATGGTTTCTGTATTGCGAAGGCTTTCATGGTTGGAATCACTGGTTGTTGTAGGTTTTTTGGGCTATATGGCCATGTTCTAGAAGCATTCTCTCTTGATGTAATAATAATAATAATAATAATAATAATAATAATAATAATAATAATAACAATAATAATAATAATACTTTATTTGTACCCTGCTACCATCTCCCCAAGGGACTCGGTGCAGCTTACATGAGGCCGAGCCCAAACACAACAATACAAGCAATAATAACAATACAAGCAATAAAAAAATACATAGACAATAAGAAACAACATTATCAATAAGACAACACATAATTAAAAACAGTGGGAAGGCTAAATGTTAGGTTAAAATTGGAAATAATGCTGGGACATGAACGGAAGGTGATACTGGTGTTTGTGGAAGGGCATACGAGCAGACCTAAAAAAATGTAAAGTGCTTTGGAGGACAAAGTGCTATGGGATCAGTATTCCGGGAAGGCACACTGGAACAGCCATGTCTTCAAGCTCCTCCAGAAGACTGCCAAAGTTGAAGCCTGTCTGATGTCTTTAGGGAGTGAGTTCCAGAGTCGAGGGGCCACCACCGAAAAAAGGCCCTCTCTCTTGTCCCCACCAATCGCGCCTGCGATGCTGGTGGGATCGATATCGGGGCCTCTCCGGAAGATCGAAGGGATCGTGTGGGTTCGTATACAGAGATGTGATCACGCAGGTAGGTGGGTCCCAAACTGTTCAGGGCTTTGTAGGTAAGAACCTGCACCTTGAATTGGGTCCAGTAGATGAATGGCAGCCAGTGGACCTCCTTGAACAGGAGGGATGACCATCCACGGCAGGCATCCTCAGAGGTTGTGAAGATAGGTTCTGTAGACGTATTCTTAAGGTGAATCTCTATGTAAGTTGGAACAGGTACATTTTGTAAGTGTAACTCCAGCTATATACACGTATAAGGAAGGGTTAGCACCCCTGTAGAGTTTGCTTTGCTGTCCGTGCCCCTGTTCAGAAGATTTCACCTTCCTTTCTGTCCATGTGATAACTGGATTTTGAAAAAAACATTGTTGTTGCAGAAACAAGAATTGATAAGAATGATTCACCAATTCTTGTTTCTGCAACAAGCAAATTTTCCCCATTATAACTCTTTCAAGAGTAAATTTCCCTTCCAAGGGATAGATTTCTCTCACTTCCTGTTATTCCCACCTCCTTTCTTAACTATGAATCCTTTGTAAGTTGGGGACTGCCTATACTTTACTATTTAGCCATTTTTCTCCAGGAGTTCATTAGAAGCTACTCTAGTACAGGGCCAACTCTACCATTAGGCAGAAATTATGTGAGTGTTCCAAGAAGCCAGAGGCAAACATAGCAGCCTTTTAACTATTCCTCCTGGATTCCTCCCTGTAGTCATGTTGAGCAAGGCAATGGAGAGATCAGAGCTTGGAGAAATTACTTTATTTGGACCGGAAGTTCTCAAACTTTTTCAGTCACAGGCTTTTTGAAGCAAAAGTTTCTAATGGAGCTCCAAGAAATGTGTGTATGTATGTATATGTATATGTATATGTATATATGTGTGTGTGTGTATATATATATATATATATACACACACACACACACACACACACACACGAGGGGTATTTTTAAAGTAAGTTCTGTTTTGTTGTAGACACTAGTAGTTCGCGCGCATACCGCAACGAGCACGTGCGTCGTGTACCGGCATGCCTCGGGAACAACTATGCTCAGTTTCCGCTCTGTAGCTAACCTGTACGGTTCTGTTCTGTGCTTTAAAAATGTTTAAGACTATCAACTCACCCTCCGCATGTGAGGTTCATTCAGTGATACGGTTTTTGTCAGCAAGGAACCTGCCTGCTGCAGAAATTCATCGACAGATTTGTGAAGTGTACGGTGATACTGTTATGAGTGAAAGCAAAGTGCGTAAGTGGGTACGACAATTCAAAGATGGCCGTGACAACGTCCATGATGAGGACCGCTCCGGTCCCTTCTTTGATTACAGACGATTTGATTTGATCGCACACTCAAATCTTTGGTTTTTGTGGTCCTCTGTTAGGAGTTTCGGGACCCAACAGGAGCACAGTTTCCTAAACTTTAGGTGTTCAGAAACAATGTTGTAAAGCACTGATCTCGACACGTCAGGAAATTCGTTTGAGAGACCTGTTATTGTGAAGCGCCTGTTCTCACGAATCCTCGCTTCAACTGAAGCCACCAAATCGTCTGTAATCAAAGAAGCGGTCCTCAACGGCAAGGCTGCATTCTCTCACCCAACCTTTTTAACTTGTATGCAGAACACATCATGCGATGTGCGGGGCTTGATGAATGCAAGGCTGGGGTGAAAATTGCTGGAAGAAACATTAACAACCTCAGATATGCAGATGACACCACTCTGATAGCCGAAAGCGAGGAGGAGCTGAGGAGCCTTCTAATCAAGGTGAAAGAAGAAAGCGCAAAAGCGGGTTGCAGCTAAACGTCAAAAAAACCAAGATTATGGCAACAAGAATGATTGACAACTGGAAAATAGAAGGAGAAACCGTGGAGGCCGTGACAGACTTTGTATTTCTAGGGGCAAAGATTACTGCAGATGCAGACTGTAGCCAGGAAATCAGAAGACGCTTACTTCTTGGGAGGAGAGCAATGTCCAGTCTCGATAAAATAGTGAAGAGTAGAGACATCAGACTGGCAACAAAGATCCGCCTAGGCAAAGCCATGGTATTCCCTGTAGTCACCTACGGATGTGAGAGCTGGACCTTAGGGAAGGCTGAGCGAAGGAAGATCGATGCTTTTGAGCTGTGGTGTTGGAGGAAAGTGCTGAGAGTGCCTTGGACTGCGAGAAGATCCAACCAGTCCATCCTCCAGGAAATAAAGCCCGACTGCTCATTGGAGGGAAAGATACTAGAGACAAAGTTGAAGTACTTTGGCCACATCATGAGGAGACAGGAAAGCCTAGAGAAGACAATGATGCTGGGGAAAGTGGAAGGCAAAAGGAAGAGGGGCCGACCAAGGGCAAGATGGATGGATGGCATCCTTGAAGTGACTGGACTGACCTTGAGGGAGCTGGGGGTGGTAACGGCCGACAGGGAGCTCTGGCGTGGGCTGGTCCATGAGGTCACGAAGAGTCGGAGACGACTGAACGAATGAACAACAAAATGGTATATGATATATATATTACTATATGATATATATATTACTATATATATATATATATATATATATATATATTAAATTGACTCATAGAATAGAGTTAGAAAGGACTCTACCAGGGAGAACAGACAGGAAGGAAGGAGAGAAGAAAGGAGGGAGGGAAAAAGGGAAGGAATGAAGGAGGGAAAGGGGGAAGGAAGGAAGGAGAGAAGGAGGGAGGAAGGAGAGAAGGAAGGAAAGAAAAAGGTAGAGAAGGAAGAGGAGAAAGTTGAAAGGAAAGAAAAAGGGAAGGAAAGGCAGGAAAGAGGTAAAGAAAGAAGGAGAAAAGGAAATAAAAAGTGAAAGAAGGAAGGAAACAGGGAGGGAAGAAAGGAGACAAAAGAAGAAGTAGAGAAAGGGGGAGGAAAGGAAGGGAAGAGAGAAGGAAGGATGAAACCAAAGAGCAAAAGAAGGAATGAAAGAAAGAGGCAGAGAAGGAAGAAAGGAGAGAAAGGGGAAGGAAAAAAAGGGGGGGGGAGGAATAGGTAGGTATCTCTCTTTCATAATAATCTAGATATCTACCTCTACTTCGAAAACTCTTAATATAGGCCACAGCAATGCGTGGCAGGGCAAAGCTAGTAAGGTATAAAATACAGTACAGACCATAGAAAAGGGAGCTTCACAACTTTCATAATGTCTTGCCATTGGCCATGTTGACTCGGATTCTGGGAGTTGGAGTCTAGAACATCTGGAAGGCCAGTTCCTCCCCTGTTGTATAGGGCTATTTTCAAAAGCCTGCCCTGACCTCCTTTACAGATAACTATCACAAATGAAAGCATTTGTGCTATTAACACAACACGCAGTAGAACAGTATGTTCTAAAAACAGGACTTTGCTTTCCGGTTTGAATCAAACCCTTACAAAACTATCCCATTGTGATATAAGTCTTGCCTCTCCTGGCATCTGTGCATTAATTTCCAGAAATCATCCCAAATTACTGAAATGTTACATTGGAATGGGCTCTTTGATGACTTATGGAAACTGGCACCACTTAAAGACACACAAACCACAAAACCACTTCCAAATGTGCACTCTCTGTAGAAGAAAAAATTAGTGTATTATGCTCACTCTTTTTCTCGATTGGAAATACGAAACAAACATAATATATTGTCGAAGGCTTTCATGGCCGGAATCACTGGGTTTTTGTAGGTTTTTTCGGGCTATATGACCATGGTCTAGAGCAGGGGTCCTCAAACTTTTTAAACAGAGGGCCAAATTATATTTTGGAAAAAAAATGAATGAATTTCTATGCACACTGCACATATCTTATTTGTAGTGCAAAAGACGCATAAAACAATACCATAATTAAAATGAAGAACAATTTTAACAAATATGAACTTATTAGTATTTCAGTGGAAAGTGTGGGCCTACTTTTGGCTGATGAGATCGGATTGTTGTTGTTATTGTGTGGTTTCAAGTAATTTCAGACTTAGGTTGACCCTGAGCGAGGGCCGGGTAAATGACCTTGGAGGGCCGCATCCGGCTCCCGGGCCTTAGTTTGAGGACCCCTGGTCTAGAGGCATTCTCTCTCCATAGATGCAGGCGAAACGTCAGGAGAGAATGCCCCTAGGCCATGGCCATATAGCCCAAAAAAAACTACAACAACTCAAACACAATATATTGAAAATAAAATAATCTGTTGTTAGAAAGAGACAGTGTTTAAACTGGAATTTAAACTTTCCAGTACAACACTAATACAGTGGCTTAAAGCACTGAGCTGTTGAACTTATTGACTGAAAGGTCGCAGGTTCAAATCCGGGGAGCGGCATGAGCACCCGCTATTAGCCCCAACTTCTGCCAACCTAGCAGTTCAAAAGCATGCAAATGTGAGTAGATCAATAGGTACCGCTCCTGCGGGAAGGTAACAGCGCTCCTTGCAGTCATGCTGGCCACATGACCTTGGAGGTGTCTATAGACGACGCCAGCTCTTCAGCTTAGAAATGGAGATGAGCACCACGCCCCACAGTTGGACACGACTGGACTTAATGTCAGGGGAAAACCTTTAGCTTTATATATATTAAATGTAGTGGTAATGAATAACTGTTAAACGCATGCGTAGCTTGAAAAATTCTAATCCAGTTTTTATCAATCTTTTGCTCTCGAAATCCTCATTCATGTTGTTCACTGATGGCAGAATGGCACTTTGCACATGCTCAAATAAAATACTTTACTTACAGTTTACATACAATGAGGAACAGCTCAAGTGGCTGGTCTGGCAACTGAATTATCCGAACCTTCCCATCTTTTGACCTATGGTCACTAAGAGCATCTACATAGTGGAATTAATGCAATTCCACAGAGATAATAATATTTCCCTGTTTTATAAAGTTGATGTTAATTTTGGATGGGTAACCTATCACCTTTCAGATAAATCATAGCCTGCATTGCTGATAGAGAGAGATGTTGAGAATTGTAGAATTAATGAATCACAGAATCATAGAGTTGGAAGAGACCACATGGGCCATCTATCCCAACCCCCTGCCATGCTGGAAAAGCACAGTCAAAGCACCCCTGACAGATGGGCATTCAGCCTCTGTTTAAAAGCTTCCAAGAAAGGATCTTCCACCACACTCCGAGGCAGAGAGTTCCACTGTTGAACACAGCTCTTACAGTCAGGAAATTCTTCTGAATATTCAGTTAGAATATCCTTTCCTATAATTTGAACCCATTGCTCCAAGTCCTAGTTGCCAGGGCAGCAGAAAACAAGTCTGATCCCTCTTCCTCATGACATATATTTCAGTACAATCCCATTTGGAGGGCTACTGATTTCTAACCCAGTGTTTCTCAACCTTGGGGTCAGGGCCCCTGGGGGGGTCGTGAAGGGGTGTCAGAAGGGTCGCCCAAACACTGTTAGAAAACACAGTATTTTCTATTGGTTATGGAGGTTCTGTGTGGGAAGTTTGGCCCAATTCTATCATTGGTGGGATTCAGAATGCTCTTTGATTGTACGTGAACTATAAATCCCAGCAACGACAACCCCCAAATGTCAAGGATGATTTTCCCCAAACTCCACCAGTGTTCACATTTGGGCATATTGAGTATTTGTGCCAAGTTTAGTCCAGATCCATCCTTACTTTAAATAACTTCCTCCTATTTATCTCATTAGAGCTTTTTAACTGTTTTATCCTGTACATGTGGCCCGCCCACTGTTATCGTGATTGTGTTTATTGGAATGTTTTTCTTCTTTCTTTCTTCTATGTAATTTTGATGGTAATTGTTGGTTATGTTTTTGGTTTTGTTTCATTGTAATGTTGTCCGGGCTTGGCCCCATGTAAGCCGCTCCGAGTCCCCATCGGGGAGATGGTGGCGGGGTATAAATAAAGATTATTATTATTATTATTATTATTATTATTATTATTATTTGAGCTTACAGTGCTCTCTGGATGTAGGTGAACCACAACATCCAAAACTCAAGGTCAATGCCCACCAAACCCTTCCTGTTGGTCATGGGAGTTCTGTGTGCCAAGTTTGGTTCAATTCCATCCTTGCTGGAGTTCAGAATACTCTTTGGTTGTAGGTTAACCTTGGGAAGTCTGACTTGGCCATGGTAGTACACGCTCTGGTTACATCCCGTATAGACTACTGCAATGCGCTCTATGTGGGGTTGCCTTTGAAGACAGTCCGGAAGCTTCAATTAGTCCAACGAACGGCAGCCAGATTGCTAACAGGAGTGGCTCTCAGGGAGCATACAACCCCCCTGTTGCGTCAACTCCACTGGTTGCCAGTTTGCTACCGGGCCCAATTCAAAGTGCTGGTCTTGGCCTATAAAGCCCTAAATGGTTCTGGCCCAACTTACCTGTCCGAACATATCTCCCCTTATGAACCATCAAGGACCTTGAGATCGTCCAGGGAGGCACTGCTCTCGGTCCCGCTTTCGTCTCGGGTACGTTTGGCAGGGATGAGAGACAGGGCCTTCTCAGCGGTGGCCCCCCGGCTATGGAACACCCTCCCTAGAGGAATTAGATCTGCTCCCTCCCTCCTCACATTTCGGAAGCAAGTCAAAACATGGCTGTTTGAGCAAGCGTTCCCAAACACAGAGTAATGGATATGGATAAATGATATAGGAAATGGACAATTGACAATGGAACTGGACAATGCTTGACAATAAGGCAGTGGTTCTCAACCTGGGGTCCCCAGATGTTTTTGGCCTTCAACTCCCAGAAATCCTAACAGCTGGTAAACTGGATGGGATTTCTGGGAGTTGTAGGCCAAAAACATCTGGGGACCCCAGGTTGAGAACCACTGATCCAGACACTATACTCCTGTTTATTCAGGCCAAAATCCCACTGGTTTTTTTTGTTTTGGAAACGCCTTGAGTCGCCGATATGGCTGAGAAAGGCGTTCAGAATGCTCTTTGATAGGTGAACTATAAATCCCAACAACTACAACTCCCAAATGACAAAATCAATCCCCCCCCAACCCCACCAGTATTCAAATTTGGGTGTATCAAGTATGTGTGCCAAATTTGGTCTAGTGAATGAAAATACATCCTGCATATCAGATATTTACATTAAATTCATGACAGTAGTAAAATTACAGTTGTAAAGTAGCAACAAAAATAATTTTATGACTGGGGGGTCATCACAACATGAGGAACTGTATTAAGGGGCCGCGGCATTAGGAAGGTTGAGAAACAGTGGTCTAACCCATTTGTAAAAACAACCACGTCAAAGCATACGAAATATGTTCGCTAATAAACTCTATGTAAAAGTTTGGGGTGTATCAACAATATTGCTGTTACATTTTGTATGATCTGCTGACCAGCCACTGCCAGAAGGGACAGAGAGTTTCATCTATGCTGATGATCGTGCCATTACCGCTCAAGCAGGGTGCTTTGAGATGGTTGAACAGAAGCTCTCCGAAGCTCTAGGTGCTCTTACTGCCTATTACAGGGAAAACCAGCTGATCCCTAATCCATCTAAAACACAGACATGTGCCTTTCACCTTAAGAACAGACAAGCATCCCGAGCTCTGAGGATCATCTGGGAAGGAATCCCACTGGAGCATTGCAGCGCACCCAAATACCTGGGAGTCACTCTGGACCATGCTCTGACCTACAAGAAGCACTGCCTGAACATCAAACAAAAAGTGGGTGCTAGAAACAATATCATACGAAAGCTGACTGGCACAACCTGGGGATCACAACCAGATACAGTGAAGACATCTGCCCTTGCGCTATGCTACTCTGCTGCTGAGTACACATGCCCAGTGTGGAACACATCTCACCACACTAATTGCAAAATCTGTGGGGTTTTTTTAATCCTGTTTGTTTGTTTTGTTCTGTTAGAAATGTAATACAATGTTCTGGTTGTGGATGACACGATAAATAAATAAATAAAATAAATTTTGTGTGATCTCAAACCACACGAGCATTATTGTCAAACACACACCAGCGTTGGGAATGTCCACGCTGTCTGGGCATCCAGGGAGATGGAGCCAATAAAGAAAAAGAACCGTTTCCAAGTTGTGACACATGTGCATGTGTTCGTGCCGAGTCTGGTTGATGTACTCACCTGAGGAAGAAGAAGTAAGCATAATCCTGCATGACGGTGTGAGAGTGGCAAGAGAAATACCCCAGGCCTGTCAAGTTCAGCCTGGATCCAGCAGGGACTTCCAGCATGCTCCCCCAAGCCTGGTCGCACAGCATCTCAATCTCGGCTGAGTAAAAGAGCCCTCCGTCCGTGGCCTCATACTGCCAGGGCAAGTAGTTGTACATGCTGTACATATCCTGGTGCAGTGCCAAAACCTTGGCATAGACAATGATTTCTGCCAGCTCGGCCCGACAGCTTTCACTCAAGGGTCTCCAGTCCGAGGGCAGCTGACAGCCCAAACCTGGACGAAGTAGACTTCCTAGGCAAAGGAGGGCAAGAAAGCAGAGCAGCAGGGTTTGCAGCATGATGGATGAGAGAGAAAGAGAGGAGGATGCAGCAGGCTGCACTCTGGATGCTAAAGTTTCCCAAGTGCGTAAGAAGAAAGAAAGAAAAGACACAGATACACACACAGAGGCACAAAACCTGAGGCTAAGTTTATGAAACAAGATCTCTGTGAAATGCAACAACTGAATTGGCAAGAGACTGGGGGCCTTGTGTTCCCCAGTGGCTCTGAGGCAAACCAATCGGATCCCTTGATCAAAGGGAAGGAGGAGCAGAAACAAGAGACAGAAGTTCGGCTGCTGCTGCACACTCCCAGGGACCCCGCACAAACAGTAGCAGTAGCTGCAGCAGGATGAAGATCTGTAGGCTGTCCCACACCAGAGCTCAAGGAAAGTGTCTTTTTTGGGATCGCAGTTTCCAAAATCTTCCAGCATTGCAACTTATAAATTGTGGTTCTGCCTTCCAAAGAATAACTTTTCCAAAGTGATTAATCTGTAATCTGTTAAGCGGACGAACCCAGAGGGTACTCACCAATGCTTCGTCTTCATCCTGGAAAGAAGTGACGAGTGGAGTGCCGCAGGGTTCCGTCCTGGTCCTGGTCCTGTTCAACATCTTTATTAATGACTTAGATCAGTGTTTCTCAACCTGGGGGTCGGGACCCCTGAGGGGGTCGCGAGAGGCTGTCAGAGGGGTCGCCAAAGACCATAACAAAACACAGTATTTTCTGATGGTCATGGGAATTCCATGTGGGAAGTTTGAGCCAATTCTATCGTTGGTGGAGTTCGGAATGTTCTTTGATTGTAATGAATTATAAATCCCAGCAACTACAACTCCCAAATGTCAAGACCTATTTTCCCCAGGCTCCACCAGTGTTCACGTTTGCGCATATTAAGTATTCGTGCCAAGTTTGGTCCAGAACCACCATTGTATGAGTCCACAGTGCTTTCTGGATATAGGTGAACTACAACTCCCAAACTCAAGGTCAATACCCGCCAAACCCTTCTTGTATTTTCTGTTGGTCATGGGAATCCTGTGTGCCAAATTTGGTTCAATTCCATCATTGGTGGAGTTCCGAATGCTCTTTGATTATAAGTGAACTACAACTCCCAAACTCAAGGTCTATGCCCCAAACCTTCCAGTGTTTTTCATTGGTCATGGGAGCCAAGTTTGGTCCAGATCCACCATTGCATGAGCCCACAGTGCTCTCTGGATATAGGTGAACTACAACTCCCAAACTCAAGGTCAATGCCCATCAAACCCTTCCAGTGTTTTCCATTGGTCATGGGAGCCAAGTTTGGTTCAAATCCATCGCTGGTGGAGTTCAGAATGCTCTTTGATTATAAGTGAACTATAAATCCCAGCAACTACAACTCCCAAATTACAAAATCAATCCTCCCCCAACCCCACTAACATTCACATTTGGGTGTATTGGGTATTTGTGCCCAGTTTGGTCCAGTGAATGAAAATGCATCCTGCATATTTACATTATGATTTATAACAGTAGTAAAATGACTGTTATGAAGTAGCAACAAAAACAATGTTATGGTTGGGGGGTCACCACCACATGAGGGACTCTATTAAGGGGTCGCGGCATTAGGAAGGTTGAGAACCACTGACGTAGATGAAGGGTTAGAAGGCATGATCATCAAGTTTGCAGACGACACCAAATTGGGAGGGATAGCCAATACTTCACTTTCACTTCACTTTATTTCTTAATTAGTCGCTCTCCACCAAGGTCCTCCGAGCGACTTACAATCTAAAATAGCATTTACACAATATAAAAACATTCAACAGTGACTATTTGGCAAATTAGATCTGATTACTTAAATGCACAACCAAACAGCCAAGTCTTGAGTGCCTTTACAAAAGGTCGCAACTCCGACATTGCTCTAATGTATGGAGGCAATGAGTTCCACAGAATTGGAGCATAGGTCGAAAAAGCTCTACGCCTTGTAGCTTCCAGGTGTACCTCCCTAGGGCCTAGTATGTATAGGAGATTTTCCTGGGTGGATCGAGGTGACCACTGAGGGAGAAAAGGAATGAGGCGGGCCCTAAGATATGAAGGTCCTTGGCCATTTTGAGCTCTAAATGTCAGGATCAGTATCTTGTAAGAGATCTGATGTTCTATTGGTAGCCAATGCAGTTGTTGCAGAATCGGTGTAATATGGGATCTTATAGATGATCCCGCTAGCAGCCTGGCCGCTGCATTTTGGACCATCCGAATCTTCTAGGTTGTTGACTTTGGAAGGCCGGCATATAAGGCGTTGCAATAGTCCAACCTCATGGTGACTGTTGCATGGATTACTGTTGCCAGTGCTTCTACCGAAAGGTAGGATGCCAATTTCCTTGCCTGGCGAAGATGAAAAAAGGCCTGCTTCCTTATGGCAGTGATCTGGGCCTCCATCGTCAGCGATGAGTCCAACACAATTGGGGGCTTTTAACAGTGGCAGACAGAACCAGAGCTTCCCCATCGAAACCAGGCAGAGACTGGATTAATTCTGGCGGCTGGCCGGGCCAGATACCTCAGAAGACGGGAGCAGAATTCAAAACAATCTTAACAGATTAGACAGATTGGCCAAAACTAACAAAATGAAGTTCAACAGGGACAAATGCAAGATACTCAACTTAGGCAGGAAAACGAAATGCAAAGATACAGAATGGGGGACAATGCCTGGCTCGAGAGCAGTACGTGTGAAAAAGATCTTGGAGTCCTCGTGGACAACAAGTTAAACATGAGCCAACAATGTGATGTGGCGGCAAAAAAAGCAATGGGATTTTGGCCTGCATCAATAGGAGCATAGTCTAGATATAGGGAAGTCATGCTACCCCTCTATTCTGCTTTGGTTAGACCACACCTGGAATATTGTGTCCAATTCTGGGCACCACAATTCAAGAGAGATATTGACAAGCTGGAATGTGTCCAGAGGACGGTGACTAAAATGATCAAGGGTCTGGAGAACAAGCCCTATGAGGAGCGGCTTAAGGAGCTGGGCATGTTTAGCCTGAAGAAGAGAAGGCTGAGAGGAGATATGAGCCATGTATAAATATGTGAGAGGAAGCCACAGGGAGGAGGGAGCAAGCTTGTTTTCTGCTTCCCTGGAGACTAGGACGCGGAACAATGGATTCAAACTACAAGAAAGGAGATTCCATCTGAACATGAGGAAGAACTTCCTGACTGTGAGAGCCGTTCAGCAGTGGAACTCTCTGCCCCGGAGTGTGGCAGAGGCTCCTTCTTTGGAAGCTTTTAAACAGAGGCTGGATGGCCATCTGTCAGGGGTGACTTGAATGCAATATTCCTGCTTCTTGGCAGGGGGTTGGACTGGATGGCCCATGAGGTCTCTTCCAACTCTTTGATTCTATGATTCTATGATTCTGTCAGCCAAACTATCCCTGGATTAAATGCTTTATTAGTTCATACAAGAAAAGCAAAGATGAGAAAAGAAAATGGATGAGCTAAAAAAAGAAGGTGAGGGCGAATATAGAGTTTTGAGAGGAGAGTGGAAGGAACGAAGCATCAAACACTTTTAGTAAAGCATAGTGCAGAATTAGGTCCTCTTACAAACAGAAAAATGCAACGCCAGCCATTCTCATATCTGGGTTGATATATAGCAGGATAGGCCAATGGTGAAGATCTGTGGGAGCTGGAGCCCACAAAATCTGGAGAGTCAAAAATCCTCCAGCCATACCATACAGCATTAATGATGAATACTCGCCAATAAAGCTGTCTTTTGCTGTGAATTTATTTTATCACCAATAAAACTGCCAACTGTCACTATATCTTGCAACAATGGATTCCAAAAGTGAATTATAGACTGGATAAACTTGTAATGTCTTTGATCCCTCTTGAGTTTCTACAACTGACCTTGAATTTTAATGGTATGAGAGAGGGAGGGAGAAATATAAATAAATGCACATACACACACATAGTAGTCCAACTTTCCACATCACTTGTAATTTCATATGATGCCTCTCCCTTAAGCTTTCTTTTTTCTAAACAAAAATCCCAAATGCTGTTATGTTGTCCCATTTTGTTATTCTGTCCAAATCTGGAAATAATAATAATAATAATAATAATAATAATAATAATAATAATAGTGCTGGTTCAGCTGCACCAGAAGCTCCCACTTTATTTGCCTTGTATTAAGTGTTTGCTTACAGCCCAAGGCTTGGGATTCTGCAGCAGGGTGGCTTCCTGTTAAAGTTTGCAGTTATAGGGCAGTCCATCATCGTTATGTTTAGTTCCGCCCCCTGTTCAGGACAATTGAGAAGGGAAGGGAGCCATTTTTAGTCAGTCTCAGCAAGGAAAGTCAATGTACAGGACGTGTACAGACTTCTCCTGTACAAAGGCTTCAACCCTTAAGACCTCCTATGGGAAACCAGTCTTAAGACCAAAAGGATTCCCAAAGATTCCCAGGGAAACAGCCCTAAAGCTCTGAGGAATTTCGGAGGGGAAAACAGCTTTGAATATCTAAGAACTCCAGCCGAAGTGACTACAGGCCTACTGGTAGGTCCACTCGGTGCTTTGAGATGCAGTTCAACCCGGTAGTGGAGCCCACATCAGTTAGGTTTAGGTTCATTTTAAGCTTTTAAACAGAGACTGGATGGCCATCTGTCAGGGGTGCTTTGAATGCAACATTCCTGCTTCTTGGCAGGGGGTTGGACTGGATGACCCATGAGGTCTCTTCCAACTCTTTGATTCTATGATTCTATGATTCATAGTTAGCCTGGGAGAAGTTTGGAAAGGGATTTTCCTTTAAAGTAAAGTAACAGTTAGAAGCCACCAGTTGCACAAAAGCCTGGAAGCATTTGTTTAACCTTTTGAAGACAAAGGAAGTTTCTGTTGATTGTTCACCAATACAAGACTTTGTTATATTTCACAAGCCTTCTAAAGACTATTTATGGTGAAAATCCTTTAGAATTTCTCTTCAGGCCCCCTAGCTTCCTGCTGGGCTAAAGTTGCACGTCCTTGTTTTAAAAGTAATTTGTTTCAAGCCCAGCGCGTGACAGAACAATAATAGGATTTAAAGATCAAACTGCAAAGACTCTGGCACAAGCCAGTCAAGGTGGTCCCAGTGGTGATCGGCACACTGGGTGCAGTGCCTAAAGACCTTGGCCTGCACTTAAACACAATCGGCGCTGACAAAATTACCAGCTGCAGAAGGCCACCTCACTGGGATATGCACGCATTATTCACTGATACATCATAGAATCAAAGAGTTGGAAGAGACCTCATGGGCCATCCAGTCCAACCCCCTGCCAAGAAGCAGGAATATTGCATTCAAGTCACCCCTGACAGATGGCCATCCAGCCTCTGTTTAAAAGCTTCCAAAGAAGGAGCCTCCGCCACACTCCGGGGCAGAGAGTTCCACTGCTGAACGGCTTGGGAAGTGTCCGACATGTGATCCAATACAACAGCCAGCAGAGTGATCTGCTGTGGACTCATCTTGTGTTTCAAATAATAATAATAATAATAATAATAATAATAATAATAATAATAATAATAATTGTATTTCTTCTTTATTTCTCCTCATGGCTCGAATGCGCCCCTCCTCACCCAGCATTCTTATGAATTTATATCTTGGCAAGCAACGCATACTTTCATAATGCTCAGGAAATTCTTGATCGTAGAAACTGCAGCATGTGTATTTTTGAAAAATTAATTCCTTCCTTTGTTAAAAAAAAAATAAGCACATTGCATGTGATTTCTAAGGCAAAGGTGTTTTTTTTAAAAAAAAAAACATTTCATACTTTTCCCCCTTGAAGGCCCTAAATCTCAATATGCCAAAAGCTGTCATTCCTTAGATCAGAGCTTTCCAAAATTTTCATGATGGGAACACACTTTTTAGACCTGCATCACTTTGGGACACAGTCATTCTGTTTTACTTGCAAACCGGAGGTTAAATCAATCTCTTATGAGAGAAATGGGCACATAGATAAAGTGCAATAACAAAATGTATGGGGACAGAACATATCTCATGAAATCCTTTCATTTATATTTTTACACTTATATGATTTCTACAATAATAACATTTCTAAGATTTTTTGCCATTTCTCCTCAAGTTTGTGCAACACACCCACACACTGCAGGTGACACACTAATGCAGGGGTCCTCAAACTTTTTAAACAGTGTGCCAGGTCACAGTCCCTCAAACTATTGGAGGGCCGGATTATAATCTGGAAAAAAAAAACATGAATGAATTCCTAGGCTCTCTGCACATACCTTATTTATAGTGCAAAACAAACTTTAAAACAATACAATAATTAAAATGAAGAACAATTTTAACAAATATAAACTTATTAGTATTTCAATGGGAAGTGTGGGCCTGCTTTTGGTTGATGAGATAGGATTGTTGTTGTTGTGTGCTTTCAAGTCATTTCAGACTTAGGTTGAGCATGAGCAAGGGCCATGTAAATGTCCTTGGAGGGCCGTATCTGGCCCCCGGGCCTTAGTTTGAGGACCTCTGATCTAGACAATCTGTTTCTGAATGAACCGGATTATCTAGATCAGTGTTTCTCAACCTTCCGAATGCCACGACCCCTTAATACAGTTCCTCATGTTGTGGTGATCCCCAACCATAACATTATTTTAGTTTCTGTAATTTTGCTACTGTTATGAAT
This sequence comes from Anolis sagrei ordinatus, assembly GCF_025583915.1. Lineage (NCBI taxonomy): Eukaryota > Metazoa > Chordata > Lepidosauria > Squamata > Anolidae > Anolis > Anolis sagrei. Next base: position 111,892,462 of record NW_026847549.1, on the reverse strand, counting down.
CATAATGTGAAAGAAAATTCAGATCAAGACCAGGTCTCTATGGTCACCTACAAGCCCACCACCAAGGCCCTACACTTGGAAAGCAATCATACTTGGTTGTGAGTGATAGCCAGAGACGGCCCTAGGTAATTTTCAACGGTAAGCAAACAGTATTTTGGCGCCGCCCCCCCCCCCCAACCAATCATTGATATATATTTTCTGTTTGTCGTGGGAGTTCTGTGTGCCATATTTGGTTCAATTCCATCATTGGTGGAGTTCAGAATGCTCTTTGATTGTAGGTGAACTATACATCCCAGTAACTACACTTGCCGCCCTTGCTCCCTTGCCTGGCCGCTTTGGGTCCAGAGGCGTGCCTGAAGACCCCGGCGTGTGCACCAAAAGTCACCTCTTCTCCTGACTTTCTCCTCAGCCATTGGGAGAGAGAGAGAGAGAGAGAGAGAGAGAGAGAGAGAGAGGTGGAGATGCCCACCTTTCCTGAAAGTAGGCGCAAAAACAAAGAAGGGAGCGGAGGTGGGAGATACCTCCAGCCGGAGGGGCTCTCTTTCTCTCTCTGCGCACCCGTGGCCGGGTGGAGCAGGAAGGAGAGGGGCTAGGCGAGGCTCAAGGGCCCAGCCCCTTTGGGAAGAGGATTGCCCGGCAGCAAGGCAAGAAAGCCGAGGCTCCCCCTGGACTGCTAGGGCTGTTGTGAGCTGAGGGGGCGCTCCTCAAGTGGCAGTTGAGGGGCATTTACAGAGGCACCTCTGCACCCCTGGCAAAAAAAAGTGTTCTGCGACCGCTTACTTCGCATAATGGACGAGCCGCCCCTGGTGATACCTTATGATGACACAGTGATTCTTGGAGGGGCAAACTCAGAATGCGATGTTCTGTGGTTTCCGATCTGAGTTCATTTTATTCAGGAAGCCCTGGAGCTCAGAGTACCTCACGCTCCAGAATCTTGCTGAGAAAAAGGCATATTGGTCACTGACTAGTTATCCAGCATATGTTGGGTTTAGGGAGGGTTATTTTTGTTTTTAGTATGGACCTCATCACAGCTTCTTTGAGATAGGATGGAACTAATGTACTGGACCTTAGGGAAGGCTGAGCGAAGGAAGATAGATGCTTTTGAGCTGTGGTGCTGGAGGAAAGTTCTGAGAGTGCCTTGGACTGCGAGAAGATCCAACCAGTCCATCCTCCAGGAAATAAAGCCCGACTGCTCATTGGAGGGAAGGATACTAGAGACAAAGTTGAAGTACTTTGGCCACATCATGAGGAGACAGGAAAGCTTAGAGAAGACAATCATGCTGGGGAAAGTGGAAGGCAAAAGGAAGAGGGGCCGACCAAGGGCAAGATGGATGGATGGCATCCTTGAAGTGACTGGACTGACCTTGAAGGAGCTGGGGGTGGTGACGGCCGACAGGGAGCTCTGGCGTGGGCTGGTCCATGAGGTCACGAAGAGTCGGAGACGAATGAACAACAACAAAATGTACTGCAACAGGAGTCCCCGGTGGCGCAGTGGGTTAAACCCCTGTGCCGACAGGACTGAAGACCGACAGGTCGCAGGTTCGAATCCAGGGAGAGGCGGATGAGCTCCCTCTATCAGCTCCAGCTCCTCATACGGGGACATGAGAGAAGCCTCCCACAAGGATAATAAAAACATCAAATCATCCGGGCATCCCCTGGGTAATGTCCTTGCAGACGGCTAATTCTCTCACACCAGAAGCGACTTGCAGTTTCTCAAGTCGCTCCTGACACGACAAAAAAAAATGTACAGCAGTTCTCCTGTTACCCACACAGTCCACCAGCCACTTGGATCTTGTATCCTGACAATCCAAATGACTTCCAAAACCAAATATAATAACAGCCAACAAGAGATACATCACTGAATTGTGGGGCATGATGATGATTACCAGGGCTAGCTTTATTACAAGTTTCAGGCAAGTGATTTTCTCAGACAAGAGTACACACGAAAGTGAAAATGTGCTTCCACCACACCCCAAGAAAGTCTACTCAGTTGTCAGAGCAGCTGCTACAGCCCCTCTTCAATGCTGGCAGAAGTGCATGTCATACCCTTCAACAGTCTTAATTTGTCGGGGACAGTCCCATTTCACCCTCTCGCACTCCACTTTTTCAGCTGCTTTAAAAATATCAATGTCCCTCTCCTCCTTTCCTGCTTTTACACCTGTCTTCAGCTTACTTCCATTGTTGCAAGCATGAATTCAAGGTTGAATTCAAGTTTGTACTCAATTAATGCAGCAAGGGAAAGAGATGTGAACATGGGATCTTGCTGTTCCCAGTAGGCTCGGGCAACAGCAAACTGCTATAATCACTCCTGGCTTGTCTGTTCTTCATCATTAATAACCTTTGCCATCATGGTCACATTCTGATATTGATCATGTAATCCAGGTTTCAATTTCCCAAAGACACATGACCACAGGCAGGCAGGTGTATATGTACTTCCCCAACACATATGTGTAGTACAGCTTGAAGTCCACAAGCCTGGAGAGAGATTTAAGGCTTGCAACTCCAAAAGTGGCCCTCCAAAAGTAGCCCTGGAGTAGTTTTTAAGGCTTGCATTTTTCCCCACTACTACATTAAGACAATGAGAAACGATGGCAACTCATTTCTAAATTAACACTTAAACTTTATTCCTATGCTTTCCATTTTAAAACTGTAGAATTTATGTGGCATAGGTTGTTTAGTTTTTTGCTCTAAGGCTAAGCTGAAAAAAATATCTGTCTAGTTCAGGGGTCCTCAAACTATGACCCGGGGGCCGAATACGGCCCTCCAAGGTCATTTACCCAGCCCTTGCTTAGGGTCAACCTAAGTGTGAAACGACTTGAAAGCATACAACAACAACATCAACAATCATAAAATCATAGAATCAAAGAGTTGGAAGAGACCTCATGGGCCATCCAGTCCAACCCCCTGCCAAGAAGCAGGAATATTGCATTCAAATCACCCCTGACAGATGGCCATCCAGCCTCTGTTTAAAAGCTTCCAAAGAAGGAGCCTCCGCCACACTCCAGGGCAGAGAGTTCCACTGCTGAAGGGCTCTCACAGTCAGGAAATTCTTCCTCATGTTCAGAAGGAATCTCCTTTCTTATAGTTTGAAGCCTTTGTTCAGCGTCCTAGTCTCCAAGGAAGCAGAAAACAAGCTTGCTCCCTCCTCCCTGTGGCTTCCTCTCACATATTTATACATAGCTATCATATCTCCTCTCAGCCTTCTCTTCTTCAGGCTAAACATGCCCAGCTCCTTAAGCCGCTCCTCATAGGGCTTGTTCTCCAGACCCTTGATCATTTTCATCGCCCTCCTCTGGACACATTCCAGCTTGTCAATATCTCTCTTCAATTGTGGTGCCCAGAATTGGACACAATATTCCAGGTGTGGTCTAACCAAAGCGGAATAGAGGGGTAGCATTACTTCCCTAGATCTAGACACTATCTCATCAGCCAAAAGCAGGCCCACACTTCCCACTGAAATACTAATAAGTTTATATTTGTTAAGAATGCTCTTCATTTTAATTATTGTATTGTTTTTGTGTAATTTTTGCACTACAAATAAGATATTTGTGTGCATTGGAATTCATTCATAATTTTTTTCAAATTATAATCCGACCCTCCAACAGTTTGAGGAGTGGAGTGCCGCAGAGTTCCATCCTGGGCCCGATCCTGTTCAACATCTTTATTAATGACTTAGATGAAAGGTAAGAAGGCATGATCATCAAGTTTGCAGATGACACCAAATTGGGAGGGATAGCCAATACTCCAGAGGACAGGAGCAGAATTCAAAATGATCTTGACAGATTAGAGAGATGGGCCAAAACTAACAAAATGAAGTTCAACAGTGACAAATGCAAGATACTCCACTTTGGCAGGAAAAATGAAATGCAAAGATACAAAATGGGGGACGCCTCACTCGAGAGCAGTACATGTGAAAAAGATCTTGGAGTCCTCGTGGACAACAAGTTAAACATGAGCCAACAATGTGATGTGGCGGCAAAAAAAGCCAATGGGATTTTGGCCTGAATCAATGGGAGCATAGTGTCTAGATCTAGGGAAGTAATGCTACCCCTCTATTCTGTTTTGGTTAGACCACACTCGATTCGTTTTTTGGGGTTTTTTGCGTTTCGATATTTAAAAGAATTCCGAAATTTTTCTTTAAAAAAGTTCGATATTTACGAAATTTCGTAAATTACGAAACAATTACGAAACGATTTCGAAACGAATACGAATCGATTCGTTAATGGCGGACGCGACCGCGCAGTACGCTAAAAAACCTCCATATGGGACAGGGGGAACTTTTGAAGCTTCCCTCTCCCTCTGTTGTTGACTGTTGGTGTGATATTTATAATTTTTTTTCACTGATTAAACAAACAACAGCTATAAAACTTGCCCCAGACATGCGGAAATAATAACGAAAATTTCGAAACAATTTCGAAACGAATACGAAACGAATACGAAGCAATTACGAAACGAATTGAAAAATTCGTTCCGTTTTTCAGATGCTCCTGAATGGTTCAAAATCGTTTCGTTATCAAAAAAATAACGAATTTTTAACGAGTTATGAAATTACGAAACGAAACCGCCCAGCACTAGTGTCTAGATCTAGGGAAGTCATGCTACCCCTCTATTCTGCTTTGGTTAGACCACACCTGGAATATTGTGTCCAATTCTGGGCACCACAATTCAAGAGACATATTGACAAGCTGGAATGTGTCCAGAGGAGGGCGACTAAAATGATCAAGGGTCTGGAGAACAAGCCCTATGAGGAGCGGCTTAAGGAGCTGGGCATGTTTAGCCTGAAGAAGAGAAGGCTGAGAGGAGATATGATAGCCATGTATAAATATGTGAGAGCAAGCCACAGGGAGGAGGGAGCAAGCTTGTTTTCTGCTTCCCTGGAGACTAGGACGCAAAACAATGGCTTCAAACTACAAGAAAGGAGATTCCATCTGAACATGAGGAAGAACTTCCTGACTGTGAGAGCCGTTCAGCAGTGGAACTCTCTGCCCCGGAGTGTGGTGGAGGCTCCTTCTTTGAAGCTTTTAAACAGAGGCTGGATGGCCATCTGTCAGGGGTGCTTTGAATGCAATATTCCTGCTTCTTGGCAGGGGGTTGGACTGGATGGCCCATGAGGTCTCTTCCAACTCTTTGATTCTATGATTCTATCATTCTATGAGGGACTGTGACCTGCCCCTCTGTTTAAGAAGTTTGAGGACCCCTGGTCTAGTTCCTCTTCTATCTCCCCTTCTATAACTTCCAGCCTTATCCTACTACCATTGCAGAGTTCTGAATTTCTATTCCTCTGCACATCCAGCAGCCAACAATGTATGGTGAACCAAATATAGATATTGTAACATCAACAGGAGACCGCTAAATACTTCAAGAGCTTATAGAGTGGGTTGTCTTTTGGTGACAGTTCTCCTGAGCCATTCTTTGTTTTTGTACTTTCTTTTCCCACATGGCTGGAAATGGCTTTCAAGGTGGCTTTTACAAATCAGCCTATTCAGGAATTCTATTTCCAAATGTATCCATGTGTGTTGCAGTGGGGAGAACAATCCCTCTTAACTTCACTGGATGTACGTCTTTGGATCCTGATCCATATTCATATTCATGCCATAGGAACTCCTTCATCCCCGGCTGGGCATTAAAATGTAACAGCCTTCCTATGTTCTTCACAGGTTTCTTTTCATCCTCTCCAAACTTTAGAAAACAAGGTGGTAGTGATATCAAGGGAAGGATTTATTTCAAAGAAGAAGAAGAAGAAGAAGAAGAAGAAGAAGAAGAAGAAGAAGAAGAAGAAGAAGAAGAAGAAGAAGAAGAAGAAGAAGAAGAAGAAGAAGAAGAAGAAGAAGAAGAAGAAGAAGAAGAAGAAGAAGAAGAAGCGCGGAGAAGCTCACTTTTTTCAAGACTTACGTCTGCTGTGTCTTCACAGGGGATCTGAACAGGCCCGTAGCGAGGGGGGGGGGTTTAGGGGTTCAACCCCCCCCCCAAATGTTTCAGATTTTTTTTAAAAACCTGGTTTACTCATGAATTTTAACTGGTTAACCAAATCCCCATGCTAAGTCTAAGAGATGCAAAAAATCAAGAGTCCCTCCAGAACTGCAAGCACCATCTCAAGCAAATATTAGCAATTTATTCACACTGTCATTACTTGCAGCAATAGCTGATGTAGTTGTTCTGGTACAGCTGTACCAGGAGCTCCAACTTTATTTGCTTTGTATTAAATGTTTGCTTGCAGTCCTAGGTTTCAGGGACTCTGCAGATAGGTGGCTTCTTTGGTTGCATAGGGCAAGTCACCTGTCCATCATTGTTAAGTTTTGGTCCCGCCCCTTTGCTCAGGGCAATTGGGAAGGGCAGGGAGCCATTTTAGTTAGTCTCAGCAAGGTAAGCTTATGTATAGGATGTGTCCAAGCTTCCCCTGTACAAAAGCTTCAACCCTTAAGACCTTCCGGGGGAGAAAGGTCTTAAGAGTCTCCAAAGAATTTCCAGGAAAACAGCCCTAAAGACCAAAGAACTCCAGCTGGAGAACATCTACTGCCTTGCTGGTAGGTCCACTCGGCGTTTGAGACGCAATTCGACCTGGTAGCGGAGCCCACATCAGTAAGGGTTAGATTACAGTCAACCTGGGAGAAGTTAAAACGGGGATTTTTCTTTAAAGAA
>NW_026847549.1:111844687-111875715 GCF_025583915.1 Anolis sagrei ordinatus | reverse complement strand
ATCTTCACCCCTTGCTCTCTTTCCAGGCACACAGCAGGGAGAGAAGTCAAGTCTTCAGACTTCACCCAACCTCAAAATGGGTTTTAGTGGTGGGTTTCAACAGTTTGTATTCCCCAGCCCCAAGCCTCTGCCACTCGACTGGAAGTCATATATGTGCCATGAGAAGAAAATTAACCTGCTAAGACGTTTTTGCTAATATAACTTAATTTTCTCCAGATGCAAGGAACAGCTGCAAACATTTTTTTAAAAAGCAAAGGGCTCTGCCTTTTTCCAGAATGGCTATATTCCTGTGCTTAAGAGTTACGAAGGGTGGGAAGGAAGCTTTTGATAAAAGGGCTCCCCACAGGCACATATTCCTCTAAACTGCAACTCTGTATAAATCTGTCATTTTGGTTCCCCCAAGAACTGAAGCAAACCTGACAAATGGCATACCAAGGTAATCACAGGTGTTAGCTTTAGAGAGAGAGAGAGGGAGAGAGAAGGCTGCTAGGCATGGACCTGGATACACAATTACTTTGAGCTTCATTAATTCTTCAGTGACAGATGCAAGCTCTAGTTAATACCCAGCAGAAGTGAGATCATCAGGCAAAGTGCACTCTTCTTCCTGAGATATTTTAAAGCTTCAATCAGAAGATTTCTAAGATGGAGTTTAAAACCATTACTTTTCTGGATTTCACCTGGTGGCAAAGAGAGTCTAGAACAGTGTGTTGAATCCATTGTTAATGAGGGCTACATCAATGGTTGTCTTCAAAGGGCCATTGAATTCATGGACAGAGAATCTGTGGATACAGAGCACCAACAGTACTCTAAGATCTTCCAGGGATGCCCTCCTCTCAGTCCCACCTCTGTCACAAGCACAGTTGGTGGAGATGGGAGAGAGGGCCTTCTCGGTGGTGGCCCCCCGTCTCTGGAATGCCCTTCCAAGGGAAATAAGACAGGCCCCATCCCTCCCCTCCTTTCGTAAGAGCTTGAAGAATTGGTGGTTTCAACAAGCCTTTGAAAATGGCCAGTTTTAACTCAGTTTTACACATTGTTGAATGCGGCCTTATTCTTCCTATCAATTACCCAGATCACTTCCTCTAATTGTCCCCGGAATGAACAGCCACAGACCCGTACTTAATATTATTGTTGCCTGCCATAGCATTGCACTTAATTCCCGGGCCACCTATAATTTTTGGGCTTGCACAAATATTTTTTTTAAATAGTTTTTATTAAGGTATTTGAAAGTAACATTGAAAGAGGGTGAATATTAAAAAAGAGGATAGCAAAGTAGGAAAAGATAGAAAAATACCCCCCTTCCCCCAAGTCCACAAAAAATCAAAAGAAAAAACCCATGAGTAAAAAAAGAAAAAAGCAGTAAAAAATAAAATACAAAAAACACAAAAAATAAAGACAAAAATTAGAAAAAAATAAGATAAAAATTGACTTCCATCTCTCCATCAGGTGTTGTGTCCTCAGTAATGTTCCCATTGTATCCACATCAAAATATTCCTCTTATTTACTTCTTTCTTTTTCGTAGTTTTCATATAGAGTCCAATCTGTCCTCTTTATCGGATTCCCGGTATTCTTTTTCAAGAAAAAAGTTAGTTCATCCATTTCTCTTATTTCTCTTACTTTCCCTAACCATTCTTCAATGGTAGGGATGTCTTCCTGCTTCCAAAATTTTGCCAAAGATATTCTCGCTGCTTGCACAAATCTTGGCCCGGCCTTTTAAATTTTTTAATTGCTTTGAACAGGCAGGATTACTTTTAATATATGGCGACAATTGTTATGGCGACAATTTTTATGCTTATATTGTTTTGTTAATCTTATGGTTATGTCGTTTTTACTTTGTATGTTTTGTGATGTCATTTATTTATTTATTTATTTATTTATAATTCAAACTTATATGCCGCCACTCCCCTGGAGCTCGGAGCGGCTTACAAGAACAGGCTAAAATCTAACACAATTTAAAAACAATTTAAAACAATTTTAAAACAATTTAAAAACAGCAATATCAAAGATCAAAGGCCTGTCAAAACAGATACCGGTATGTCTTACATGCCCTGCAGAGAGCTGATAAGTCCCGCAAGGCATGGACTTCAGGTGGCAGAGTATTCCAGAGTGATGGTGCCACTGCTGTAAAGGCTCTGCGTCTGGTTGCTGTTAGACGCAAGGTCTTGACATTGGGAATTTCCAAAATCTTGGTCCTCAGAACGGAGGGATCTCTGGGGTTGGTAGGGGGTGAGGCGGTCCCTCAGGTACATCGGCCCCAGACCATGCAAGGCCTTAAAGGTAAGTACCATCACTTTGAAAGTGATCCGGTGCTCAATTGGTAACCAATGCAGCTGCCGTAAGATTGGTGTTATGTGGCATCTCATCGGAATTCCCACAAGAAGCCGAGCAGCTGCATTTTGTACCAACTTGAGCTTCCGGATCACCGACAGAGGAAGGCCAATGTAGAGGGCGTTACAGTAGTCCAGTCTTGAGATGACCGTGGCCTGGATCACCGTAGCTAGGTCGTCCCTGGACAGGTAGGGAGCCAGCTGTCTAGCCTGCCACAGATGAAAAAAAGCGGTTCTGCTAACGGCAGAGACCTGGGCCTCCATCGTCAGCAGAGGGTCCAAAAGGACTCCCAGACTCTTTACCAATGATGAAAGGCGTAATGCCTCGCCATCCGGGGTAGGCAGCTGGCTATCCCCACTGCCCGGTTGACCCAGCCATAGGATCTCCGTCTTTGCTGGATTCACCCTCAACCTGCTGGCACGCAGCCATCCAGTAACGGCCTCAAGGCACTGATGGAAATAATCGGGTACAGAGTCCGGTTGGCCTTCCATCTTCAGCACCAGCTGAGTGTCATCGGCGTACTGATAACACTCAAGCCCAAAACCTCGAACCAGCTGAGCAAGTGGTCGCATATAGATGTTAAACAACAGAGGGGAGAGAATGGCCCCCTGAGGAACCCCACAAGATAGAGGGGACCTCTCAGAGACCAGGCCTCCCCTCTCCACTCACTGTCCACGGTTGTGAAGAAAGGAGGACAGCCAGTTTAAAGCTGTCCCCCTGACTCCAGCAATAGCGAGGCGGTGGATCAAAAGATTGTGTCAAATGCTGCTGTGAGATCCAATAACACAAGCAGCGCTGACCCGCCCTGGTCAAGCTGGCATCGAAGGTGATCCGTGATGGAGACCAGCACAGTCTCTGTCCCATGCCCCGCACGGAAGCCGGACTGGAAGGGATCTAGTCCGGCTGTGTCGTCTAGGAATTGCTGCAACTGCTCTGCTGCTGCCCTCTCAATCACCTTGCCCAGGAACGAGAGATTCGAAACTGGGCGGTAACTGGAGGGAACCGAACAATCTAAGTCTGGTTTCTTCAGCAGGGGAGAGACCACCGCCTCTTTTAAACCCACTGGAAAAACTCCTTGCTCAAGGGAGCTGTTTATAATCTTCAACAGAGGGTCACGTAATCCCTCCAAGCAGGATTTCACCAACCAAGAGGGACACGAATTGAGGGAGCAAGTGGTCGGTCTAGCTGCAGCTATGAGCCTATTGACAGCCCCTGCATCCAGCGGGATGAACCGGTCGAGGATGGGCCCAGCAAGTGGCCACGGAGTCTCAAGTTCTCTCACTGTATCAATTGTGGTGGGGAGGTCCCGGCTTTTGAAATGAATAATAATGATGATTAAAAACAACCAGTTTGCTCCAATTAACCTATGTTGTTACAGGCTCCTTCCACACAGCTGAATAAAATCCCACATTATCTGCCTTGAACTGGAATATAGGGCAGTGTGGACTCAGATAACCCAGTTCAAAGTAGATATTGTGGGATTTTCTGCCTTGATACTCTGGGTTATATGGCTTTGTGGAAGGGCCCTGAGCTTATCCACACTGCCATCTGCTGAAAAGGAAAGACAAGTGCACAGGGGAAATTATGCTCTGGTTTTGTTTTATTTTTTTAAAGGAAGCTACACGGGCATCTAGAAATGTAAATTTTTAGCTTTCAAGAAACTGTTTATAGATGAAAGCATATTTTAAGAGAGGCTTTTCAGATCTGATGCTATGATGGTAATTTACTACATGCTGAGACACTATCCTTCCAATTGTGTTTGCAGTAAGCAGGGTGGAAAGAGGGTTATATTTCATATGGGCAAAGAACAAAAAGAAAGCAAACATTGGATGGAATTCTAATAAGCATCACACTCAACCAATTCACACTTCTTTCATTCAGACGGGGTTACACTCCCCCTGAAGACGCAGGTTCGCAGCTTGGGAGTGATCCTGAACTCATCACTGAGCCTGGAACCCCAGGTCTCGGTGGTGGCCGGGAGAGCTTTTGCACAATTAAAACTTGTGCACCAGCTGCGCCCGTACCTTGGGAAGTCAGATCTGGCCAGGGTGGTCCACGCTCTTGTTACATCCTGAATAGATTGCTGCAACACGCTCTACATGGGGTTGCCTTTGAAGACTGTTCGGAAACTTCAATTAGTCCAACGGGCGGCGGATAGATTACTCACCGGAGCGTCATACAGGGAGCATACCACCCCCCTGCTATGTCAGCTCCACTGGCTGCCGATCCAGTTCAAAGTGCTGGTTTTGACCTACAAAACCCTTTACGGCTCCAGTCCAGCGTACCTGTCCAAACGTATCTCCTTCTATGTCCCACCTTGGAGTTTAAGATCTGCTGAGGGGGCCCTGCTCTCGGCCCCACCTTTATCACAAGCGAGACTGGTGGGGACGAAGGACAGGGCCTTCTCGGTGGTGGCCCCTCACCTGTGGAATGCGCTCCCTGGGGAAATTAGGACATCAACATCCCTCCTCTCCCTCAGAAGGAAGCTAAAAACCTGGATGTGGGACCAGGCCTTCGGGTAAACTGGCAGATGGACAAAGACAACCAATAATAACCAGAGTAGGAAAGGACAATGACGATGCTAGATGGTTTACGGACTTGGAATTGGTGAACATTGACCACAAGATGTTTTTATTGCTGCTAGTATACTGTTTGATTGTTTTAATTATTTATAACTGTGACATTATATGGTAAATTTGTGTATTGTATATTGTATTGTATTTTGTGAATTGTTAAGCATCGAATTGTGCCTTTTGTAAGCTTCCCTGAGTCCCCCCCCCCCCAGGTGGTTGAGAAGGGTGGGGTAGAAGCACCCCAAATAAAATAAATAAATAAATAAATAAATAAATTTGGCTGCAGATATTTAGTTGACAAACCATCTTCCATGTGAAGGTGGATACTGTTTTTGACCTTTTTGGTATTTTTTATCAGTATTTTATTTCAGTTAGATACCATTTTTCTTCTGAAGTGGGATCCAGAATCAGCTAAATATTATAAAATTTTAAAACACAACCAAAATTATCCCAATAAAGCAACACATTTAAAAGACTATAAAATCATTACAAGCATTTGTTGCTGTTGACTGCTGCCAAGTTGACTTTGAAATTGTGACCCTATTGTTAAGTGGTTTTAGCTCCACTAAAACCAGAGGCTCAGGGGCCCTGCACGTCTAGCTTTCCAGAAGATGACACAGAGAGGTTGTCAGCAGAGAAAGTACTCTAAAGTAATGACATACCACAGTTGCAAATACAAGGGGTATTTTTTAAGTAAGGTCCGTTTTGTTGTAAACACTAGTAGTTCGCGCGCATACCGCAACGAGTGCATACGTCGTGTACCGGCATGCCTCGGGAACAACTGTGCTCAGTTTCCGCTCTGTAGCTAACCTGTACGGTTCTGTTCTGTGCTTTAAAAATGTTTAAGACTATCAACTCACCCCCGATGAATTTCTGCAGCAGGCAGGTTCCTTGCTGACAAAAACCGTATCACTGAGCGAACCTCACATGCGGTGGGTGAGTTGATAGTCTTAAACATTTTTAAAGCACAGAACAGAACCGTACAGGTTAGCTACAGAGCGGAAACTGAGCACAGTTGTTCCCGAGGCATGCCGGTACACGACGCATGCGCTCGTTGCGGTATGCGCACGAACTACTAGTGTCTACAACAAAACGGACCTTACTTAAAAAATACCCCTTGTACATAACATTTTTATTTCATTTCACAGCTATTCAAGAAACTTGCACCAGCTCCTGATTGGTTCAGAAATTGTCCCAGTAGGATCTGCATCCTGAGTGGCTCAGGACTCCGTCCAACTTCATCACTGGTTGGCTCTTCATGGTGGCACCATATATTGATCTGACTCCAAGAGAGGCACTGTCAGAAAGGAATGTTGTGTGGAAATCATCAATAAGTCCATGATAACCTGAATGGTTGGGCTCTGGTGGACACAATGGGGTTAGTTCAAAGTACACAATGGGTGCTTAAAGGTGATGACCATATCAATGGATGCTGTATGGGTAAGGCTGGTTCAGGGCATGGGAAATAGATCATTCCCAACCATATCAAGGAGGAACAGGAGACAGACCCTGGAACTCTAATTCAAATTCATTGTGTACTCTCCTCTCAGTTCATTGTGAGGGGCTTATAGAAATTGGAGGGATTGCAGGCCCAGGGGAGGGAGGGAAGGAGGCAAGCAAGGAGTTAGGCCCAGTCAAAGACCTGGGTTCCTGTAGCCTCATGCCTTGCCCGTCCTTCCCCAGCTCCATCTCATGACCATGCCTCTAAGAAGACCGGAGGTTCAGAAGGACCATATCTCCCTCCCTCCATTCATCATCATTATCATCATATTTAATTACTTATTAATCGCCCTCCATCCGAGAATGCTCTAGGCGATTTACAGCCAAATTGTAAAAGATAAAATAAATACATACAGAAATTAAAAATGAACAGAGATCGAATGCTCTAGTAAAGTGTCTTAAGTGCTAGAGTAAAAGGCCCTAAGTCACGCATGGCTCTCATATAGGGCGGCAAGGAATTCCATAAGGCAGGGGCAGAAATAGAAAAAGCCCTGCGTCTGGTACTTTCCAAGTGCACTTCTCTAGGACCCGGTATATAGAGTAAGTCACGATGGGCTGGTCGATGATGGGAGAAGGAGAGGCGGTCCCTAAGGTACGATGGACCCCGGCAGTAATTTTAAAGGTCAGAACTAACATCTTATACAGGCCACAGTACTCAATTGGAAGCCAATGTAAATGTTGCAGCACCTGTGTTATATGGCATTTCATGGGCGTTCTTGTGAGTAACCTGGCTGCCGCATTCTGAACAATACAGAGCTTTCAGGTCGTAGACATAGGAAGGCCAACATACAGGGCGTTGCAATAGTCCAGCCTAGATGTGACCGTGGCATGGATGACAGTTGCAAGAGCCTCGTCAGATAGGTAGGGTGCCAATTGCCTCACTTGTCGTAGATGGAAAAAGGCCTGTATGCTGGCAGCAGCGACCTGAGCTTCCATTGTCAGTTGCGAATCCAGGACGACACCTAAGCTCTTAACAGTGGTTGATGGAGATAGGGCGGCATCATCAAAGATGGGTAACGGATGAGTCAGACCTGCCGGGCGGCCATGCCAGAGAATCTCAGTCTTCTTCAGGTTCACCTTCAGTCTGCTAGTACGTAGCCAGTTCGACAGAGCCTCCAGACATTGGGTGAAATTGTCTGGAATTGACGTTGCTCCAGGCATAGAAGGAGTTCGGTATCATCTGCATATTGATAGCAGTCCAGACCGAAACTCGGAGCCAAACTAGCAAGGGGTCTAACGTAGATTTTGAAGAGAAGAGAATTGCACCTTGGGGGACTCCACATAGGAGGGGGGATCTATCGGAGACTTGATCAATGTACTCCACGCGTTGACTCCGGTTCCGGAGAAATGAGTTGAACCAATTAAGGGTCTGACCGCGAACTCCGGACATGGCAAGAAGGTGAATCATTAGATCGTAGTCGACGGTGTCAAATGATGTGGTAAGGTCGAGAAGTACCAATAGCGCGGATCCACCGTTGTCAGGCTGGCGACGGAGTTCATCTGTAATGGCAACCAGGACTGTCTCCGTCCCATGGCCCCGGCAAAAACCTGACTGGAGAAGAGTCCAGTCCAGCTGTGTCATCCAGGAATTGTTGCAATTGTCCCAGTACAGTCCGCTCTATCATCTTAACTAAGAATGGCAGATTAGAAATAGGATGGTAATGAACCAACTCGGGCCCTTCTGGGGAGGCCCTTCTTTCACCCCTTCCAGTTTCACAAGCTCGCTTTGTAAGTACAAGGGAGAGAGCTTTTCCTCTGTGACCTCCCGATTCTGGAACTCACTACCTGGAGAGATTAGGAAAGCCCCTACCCTAGAAACCTTTAAAAAGAACCTTAAAACTTGTTCTTCCGCTGCACCTTTGGTGAGTAGGTATATAACTTCACACTATTGCTTAGCCTCAACGTTTTGTCATTGGAGTATACGTCCCGTCCGTCCGTCCGTCCCGTCCCATCCCCCCCGCCCCCGTGGGAAAGCTTGATCCCACAATCCCTGCTATAATAAGCCCTCCTCCGCAAATAACCTGTTTCTCCTTTTATCTCACCCAAGTTTCTAATTAGTTTTTAATTAGTTTTTCTTTTAATCCATTACATGTAGCCCTCCCATTGTCACTATGACTGTGCTTATTGTAATTTTACATTGTTATGTATCCACGTGTTTTATGTAATTATGATGTTGTCGTTTATTGTTTGCATTTTTGGTTTGCATTTTCGGTTTTACTCTGTTGTAATTTGTTGTTTGGGCTTGGCCTCATGTTAGTCGCCCTGAGTCCCCATCAGGGAGATGGTGGCAGAGTATAAATAAAGTTTTATTATTATTATTGAATGGTTGGAATGAAGAGATAGATAGGAAGGAAATGAATGGGGTACCTCGGGAAGGCGGATCTGGCCAAAGTGGTCCACGCCTTAGTCACCTCTAGACTGGATTACTGCAATGCACTCTACGTGGGGCTGCCCTTGAAAACGGCCCGGAAATTTCAGATGATCCAACGGGCGGCAGCCAGGTTGTTAACTGGGGCTCCTTACAGGGAGCGGTTAACCCTCCTGTTCAAGGAGCTCCACTGGTTGCCATTCATTTTCTGGACCCAATTCAAGGTGCAGGTTCTTACCTACAAAGCCCTGAACGGTTTGGGACCCGCCTACCTGCGTGACCGCATCTCTGTATACGAACCCACACGATCCCTTCGATCATCCGGAGAGGCCCTGCTCTCGATCCCACCAGCATCGCAGGTGTGATTGGTGGGGACGAGAGAGAGGGCCTTTTCGGTGGTGGCCCCTCGACTCTGGAACTCACTCCCTAAAGACATCAGACAGGCCCCAACTCTGGCAGTCTTCAGGAGGAGCTTGAAGACGTGGCTGTTCCAGTGTGCCTTCCCGGAATAATGATCCCATAGCACTTTGTCCTCCAAAGCACTTTACATTTCTTTAGGTCTGCTCGTATGCCCTTCCACAAACACCAGTATCACCTTTCGTCCATGTCCCAGCATTATTTCCAATTTTAACTCTACATTTGGCCTTCCCACTGTTTTTAATTGTGTGTTGTCTTGATAATTTTGTGTATTTTATTGTTTATGTTTTTAATTGCTTGTATTGTTGTTATTATTGCTTGTATTGTTGTGTTTGGGCTCGGCCTCATGTAAGCCGCACCAGAGTCCCTTGGGGAGATGGTAGCGGGGTACAAATAAAGTGTTATTGTTATTATTATTATTCCCCCCAAAAAACTGATAATTATTATAAAGACTAATATCATTGCTGTTATTATCATTATTATATAAACAGAGGCTGGATGGCCATCTGTCTGGGGTGATTTGAATGCAATATTCCTGCTTCTTGGCAGGGGGTTGGACTGGATGGCCCATGAGGTCTCTTCCAACTCTTTGATTCTAAAAGCGTGCTCACTGAATGCCCCAAAGGTCTTACTCACTTTATACACTTCATATAATTGGTAACTGGGAGTCTGATTTCTCAATATCACTATGAATGAGATACTTCCAAGTTAAACAGCTAGGGTGCCTGACCCCTTGCCAATAGGAGACCACATCATTTCTCATTTTGCTCTGAGAATAGCCTTTTGTTCTGAGTACAGGTTTCCCGTCAAGGGAATCAAATGCGGCACTCTGATTTCTTTAAGCGTGTTCCATAGTTTTTCCTCATCTATGTGATTCATACAATCAAAGGTTTCTTTAAATCTATAAAGCACAGGTTGATATATTTGTTTAGTTCTTTGGTGCACTCCATTATCCAACATGTTTGCAATATGATCCTTAGCAAAAGCTAAATTGTATCACCTGTCTTTTATTGCTCTTTGTCCCAAATACAACATATGTCCAGTAAGTGGAGTGACCTCTGCCTGCACTGAAATCCTTCAATATCATTTTAACTGACATTTTGGACAATGTTGTAAGGATATGATTTCAAATATTACCACCATTTTTCTTCTGTATGATTTTTAACGTGTTCACTTAATGAAAAATTAAAATATACATACGCAATGGATTTAAAAGAAAATTGGATAAAAATGTTCCACAGATGGTATACCACACCGAAACAATTTGCTAAAATGTATAAAACAGTTTCTGATAAGTGTTGGAAATGCCTGGAACAGGTTGGCTCCTTCTACCATATGTGGTGGACTTGCAAAGAAGCAGTAAAGTTTTGGAGGGTAATTCATGAAGAGACACAAAAGATTTTAAAAAGAACATTTATAAGAAAACCGGAGTATTATTTGTTAGGTTTTACAGATTTAGAGCTACAACTGACGGAATAAGAGGATAAACCTTTTACATATATGACGACTGCCGCTAGAATTGTTTTTGCTAGAGAATGGAAGCAAGACTCAGTACCACCCGTACAGGAATGGGTGGAAAAAATCAGAGAAATAAAGGACATGGATGAATTGACTTTTTTGTTGAAGAAAAATACAGGTATGATACTAAGAAGAACGAATTGGGATAATCTCCATGAATATCTGGACAATTTGGGAAAATAAGAAACAAGAGAGACAATTTCTTTTTGAACTTATTTTATATTTTTGAATAATAAGAAGATATGATCCAAGAAGATGGAATGGAAGTAATTTTTTTGTTTTTCTTTTTTTGTGTTTTTTGTGTATTTTTGTAGAATTTTTTTAGGGGTTATTTGGGCTTTTAGTATACTTTTTTGTTTCTTCTTTTTTCTCTTTTTTTCTTTATTTCCTCGCTTTCCTATACTTTATTGGTCTCACTCTTTTGTTGTAATCTATATAAAAATTAATAAAATTCTAATAAAAAAAAGAATTCAGGGAAGATTTGAGAGTATGCTTAATTCATACATTGGAGCTAACTGAAAAGAAGTTGCGGATTTTGGATTTGGTTGTATTTATTAATAATAATAAAACTTTATTTATATACCGCTCTATCTCCCTGAGGGGACTCAGAGCGGTTTATACTGTTTTATATTGTCGTTAAATTGTATATTTATGTTATGTGCCATTTTGTTAGCCGTCCTGAGTCCCTCTGCGGAGGTTGAGATAGGACAGGATATAGGTAAAGGTAAAGGTAGTCCCCTGACATTAAGTCCAGTCATGTCTGACTCTGGGATGTGGTGCTCATCTCCATTTCTAAGCCGAAGAGCCAGCGTTGTCCGTAGACACCTCCAAGGTCATGTGGCCGGCATGACTGCATGGAGCGCCGTTACCTTCCCGCCGGAACGGTACCTATTGATCTACTCACATTTGTATGTTTTCGAACTGCTAGGACAGAATATAAAAGCCCTAAATAAATAAATAATACTATCTGTGATTAATGCATTCCCAAAATTTGCACACATACGTGAAACTTCAGAAAATAACTAACCCTATTATTTCCTATGGGAAGAACAATGGGAGTACCAAGAAGAGGCCCTAGGTGAATAACTGAACAAATCCAGTACAGTTGCATTACTTTTGTCAGTTTAAAAGGTTTCTGAAATGTTCCTCTAATTGACAGACTTAATTCCCACACCTCCCAGGAAGATCCCATTACTTCTCCGCAGGATACAAGCCATGCCCATTGGAGCTCTTAGAATGCTCCTTTTTATTACCTGCTGTGACACCCTTTGTTCCACACAAGGCTCCCCCACAATGCCAGCCTAGCTTCCAGGAGCATGAATTCATTACAGCTCGCTGGAGGCTCAGTTAACCCAGTTTCTTCAGATTCTGCAAAAGCTCTCTTGCAGGTCAGGCCAACAAAGAGTTTGAATATCCAAAGCAATTGTGATGTCTAAGCAGCTTCTTTAGTAACAACTGCATTTTCCATGAAAGGATCCAAGAGGTCATGTTTTTAATGGTGGGCATATTCAGGGGCGGCTTGTCCATTATGCGAAGTAAGCGGTCGCAGAACACTTTTTTTTGCCAGGGGCGCAGAGGCACCTCTGTAAATGCCCCTCAACCGCCACTTGAGGAGCACCCCCTCAGCTCACAACAGCCCTAGCAGTCTGGGGGAGCCTCGGCTTTCTTGCCTCGCTGCCGGGTGATCCTCTTCCCAAAGGGGCCGGGCCCTTGAGCCTCACCTAGCCCCTCTCGTTCCTGCTCCACCTGGCCACCGGGTGCGCAAGCAGAGCCAGCGCTCAATCGTTCTCCGCGTTCAATCCCTTCCCCATGGCCGGTTCCCCCTGGCGCACCACCCGCCTCCTCTTCTCTCCCCAATCTGCGGGTGGGCCAAGGGGCGGAGCTGCCGCGCCTGGCCCGCTTCGGGTCCAGAGGCATGTCTGAAGACCCCAGCGTGAGCACCGAAAGTTGCCTCTTCCCCTGACTTTCTCTTCATCCATTGGGACCAAGAGAGAGAAAGAGAGAGAGAGAGAGAGAGAGAGAGCCCCTCCGGCTGGAGGTAACCCCCACCTCCGCTCCCTCCTTTGTTTTTGCGCCTACCTTCAGGAAAGGTGGGCATCTCCACCTCTCTCTCTCTCTCTCTCTCTCGGTCCCAATGGCTGAGGAGAAAGTCAGGAGAAGAGGTGACTTGTGGTGCACACGCCGGGGTCTTCAGGCACGCCTCCGGACCCAAAGCGGGCCAGGCAAGGGAGCAAGTGCGGCAAGTGTAGTTACTGGGATGTATAGTTCACCTACAATCAAAGAGCATTCTGAACTCCACCAATGATGGAATTGAACCAAATATGGCACACAGAACTCCCACGACGAACAGAAAATATGTATCAATGATTGGTTGGGGGGGGGGCCAAAATACTGTTTGCTTACCGTTGAAAATTACCTAGGGCTGCCTATGGGCATATTTTTCCCAGAAGCCAGTCATGAGTTGGGACACCAGAACAGGATACAATTTTTACCCACTATTAAGTGGTAAAGTTTGTTTAAATTACCAATTAATTTGTGGTTATTGTGTGCCTTCAAGTAATCTCTTACTTATTTTAAAACCAAGATCACATCACAGGGCTTTCTGAGATTGAGTGTGATGGACCCGGTGACGAGGGATAGGGCCTTCTCGGTGGTGGCCCCTCGACTCCTGGAACTCGCTCCCCAAGGACATCAGACATGCCCCAACTCTGGCCGTCTTTAAGAGGAGAAAACGTGGTTGTTCCAGTGAGCCTTCCCAGAATAAGGAACCCTAAGCAACATGTCCCTAATCGCACTTTACTAATGATCTAGGATTGTCTGCTCGTTCCATCTCTCTCCAAATACTTATCCTAGTTATATGTCACCTTGTCATGCCCAGTATTTAAAATTTTTTAAATGCTGTGTGGTCATTATAATTTGAAGGAGCAGCGGTGCGATCTTTGTAGAGGGCTATTCATGAGACCCAGAAGTAGTTTAACTCATGTGATGAGTTCAGGGTCTCTCCATGCTTGAAAAGAGGCTGAAGTGTAATACGACTGGGACATTTCTGAATGAGATAAGGAGGCTAGTCTAACATTCAGGCCCCTTCTACAGACTCTACATGGATGAACAGACGTAACAGATATGTGTGGCCAAGAGGACTGGTAATTTTTGTAAACAAGGCTGCACTAGTATGGATTAAGCCTTGTCACTTCATTTTCAATATGGAATAGTCAACACCACACAAATGCCCCAAACATCACACTCAAACTCACCTGCTCCTTGTTTCTATTATATCGTATTCTGAGATGCAGTTGCTTTGTTGCATAGAGTAAAAATTGGAGGAAGAATGGGGTTGATACAATGATGTGATAATAGTATCTGCTCTTTTCATTCAGGTTATCTTCATTCACATGCTGATCTGCTCTCAGCATTTCCCTTTACTATCGTCTCTCGCTCCATGTCTCTTCAAGTTGATTTTTGTCTCCCTAAATGATAATGAGACCTGATCCACTTTCATTTCCCATCCATTCGCACTTTCTACTCTGTCAGTGGCTGCCATGAAACAGAGAGCTTTGGTGACTCTACACCCCACATAATGTCTTAGGATGTTTTCCTCCCCTTCAAATGACCTAGATTTCTGCCTTTCTTCTTTCTCTTCCTTCCTTTCTTTTTTACAATATACGAGAGGTATTTTTTAAGTAAGGTCCCTTTGAACATAAGTACACAATGAAAGTTTATTTCAAAAAAGTAAATTTATTTTCAGAAAGTACATACTTCACTCTATTTTTCGACATAGTTGCCAAGTTTGTTCAAACACTTATCATACCTCTGAACCAATTTTAAAATACCCTCTTCATAAAAACTTGCCACCACCAAAAGCCACCAAATCATCTGTAATCAAAGAAGGGCAACCGGAGCGGTCCTCATCATGGATGTTGTCACGGCTATCTTTGAATTGTCGTACCCACTTACGCACTTTGATTTCACTCATAACAGTATCACCGTACACTTCACAAATCCGTCGATGAATTTCTGCAGCAGGCAGGTTCCTTGCTGACAAAAACCGTATCACTGAGCGAACCTCACATGCGGCGGGTGAGTTGATAGTCTTAAACATTTTTAAAGCATAGAACAGAACCATACAGGTTAGCTACAGAGCGGAAACTGAGCACAGTTGTTCCCGAGGCATGACGGTACACGACGCATGCGCTCGTTGCGGTTTGCGCGCGAACTACTAGTATCTACAACAAAACGGACCTTACTTTAAAAATACCCCTCGTATAAAGCAATGATGTGTCCTTACTGAAAT
The DNA here is from genome assembly GCF_025583915.1 of Anolis sagrei ordinatus. Classification (NCBI taxonomy): domain Eukaryota; kingdom Metazoa; phylum Chordata; class Lepidosauria; order Squamata; family Anolidae; genus Anolis; species Anolis sagrei. Next base: position 111,860,723 of record NW_026847549.1, on the reverse strand, counting down.
CAATTATTGGGAAGAAGTCTATCAACATGAAGAGAATTATTTTTAAGAAATACTATATTAAAATATAATATTGTCTCTTTTTGTTTTGTTAAACACTTCTTTCAGATTTTGGAATACCTGGATGTGCGATATTGAGATATTGTGGAGATAAAACCCAAGTCTCAGGTCCCTTCTACACTGCCATATAACACCCAGATTATCTACTTTGAATTGGATTATTTGGCAGTGTAGACTCAGACAATCCAGTTCAAAGCAGATAATGTGGATTACCTGCCTTGATATTCTGGATTATATGACGGTGTTGAAGGGCCCTAAGTATGAAATCTGTCTATGTTTTATCCATACCTTACGCATATGATCCCATAATCCCGTCTCTCCTCCTGTTTTTATGAATGGACTTTTGGGAGGGGACTGGCATGAGTTCCCCTTCAACCCTGCATGATCCCCCCTTCCCGATGAACTCGTGTGTATGCTCCCATGCCCCATTCCTCATTCCCTATATGTATGTACGACTATATAAGAAAATATGAAGCAAAGCTGCCTTTTCATAAACCAGCAACTCATGGCTCTTGGAGTTTCCAAACCTCCTGAGCCAATAATCCCCTAACAAAGGACTTCACCAGACCCATTTGCATGGATTATAAATAAATTACTCTATCTGCCTGGATCTCAGAGGGTTAATAGCCAGGCCATCCAGAATAATGGAGTCTATGGACATTTTGGATCACCCAACACAAAGGACATCTCTCCATCTGTGAGGAACTGGAGATTTGTCACTGCCTCGTTGCTTTGCCACATCCTGATCTCCCGAAACCAGTATCTACTTCATCATTGAACTCTATATCACAGGACAATGAAGCAAAGGACTTGGCCTCTTGGGGCTAGACAAGAATGTTAATTCAAGGAATCAAGCAATAACTCAGGCCAGGCTTGAGAGCCTTAAGCTATCGCCCAGCCATTTGGCAAACACTGGTAATTTGTAATCCAGTCACCTGGACATTTCTTCATTGTTTCCCTGCTGCCCACCTCCCTCCCACCTCACTGGCTGAGCGGCCAAAGCAGGGCCAGGACCCTCATTGGATCTTCTCCTGGCTCGCTGACATCACAGCCAATCACAATGAAGCCGGCTCAGGGGGGTGGGCATGGAAACTTTTGAATCTGAAAGCTATATATTCTATATTTACCTGCCTAGCAAACATATCAATTTGTTGGCAGATTACTGCAATTGTCATGCTTTCCAGCTGGAATGAAATAAATGCTTCGGTGGCTTTCCTTCAACTTGGTGAGAATTTATTTGGGAAAATTAGGGGAAAATCTTTTTGGCACTTGCCATCTCGCCAGGTATTCTGGATCATCCTTTTGGGTCTGGCTGGTCTCTGCCTTGGCAGGGCCTCCCAAATTTGTGTTTGACATCACTTTGGGCTTCCTTCAAGGAGAAGATTTGCTGACACTACATTTCTATGATAGATTTCATGATTAATATAGAGCTCCATGCATGCTCAGGCACAGCTGTTTAATTTTATCTTAAAATTATCTTCTACACAGTTATGTATTTTTGCCAACCTTTTTTTGTTTTTAATCCAAAAATATTGTAGGGAATGAGGATTTAAACAGAAAAAGAAACAGGAATATAGCCTGTTTCACCCATCTCCCTAGTACCTATAGAAGGTTTTACTTGTACATGAAGGAAGAATATGGGGCAACATAATTTCCTGGAAAAAAGACACAGGGTTTTGCTTTTATATATATTTTACTGGTAGTACTGGTAGGATTTTAGAATGCTGCCCTTGTGTGTTTATTCCTAACAAGTGCTTGAAAAATTAGCAAGGGAGCCCAATCTACTAGGATAGAAAGGCAGACATGGCTTTTGTACCTTTAAGAGTTGTGAATCCACATGAGAGGAAACTCAAAAGGATGATCTAAAAGGAAGCAGTGCCGGCCCTTATTAGTGCCACTACGTGCTAAACCAATTTTTATTTTTTTTTATTTTTATAATGAGATTAAACCTCTTATCCACAGGATACAGGAAGAAGTGTTGTACTAGTTAGCTCCCTTTTGGCAGTAGTAATTATTGGTCTTTCAGCAGAGTGGCACTCTTTTTCTTCATAAAGGTAACTGGTGAAATGGGAACAAAAATAGCTAAATTCATTTTTAAAATGAATAACTAGAAACTTAAATAATATGCAAAGCTTGCATCCAAAGTCTCTTGCAAATTCCCATTGATTTCAATGAGATGACTCTAAGTATGACTAAGTATGGAGCCAACCTATCATTTATATGATGCTTTGTTACAAAATGTCAAAGAATTAAGAGTAATGGTACAAACATAGGCCAAAATAGCTTATGAAAAAAAGAATAGCCAAGTATTATTTGTTTGTTTCTGTTGCAGAAACACATCTCTCATGGCATTAAAAGGGCATTTTGTACCTAGTAAATAGGCTACAGCTGCCTTCTTTATAATGATTTTGTAATAATCTACTTGCATATATAATGGCAGAAGAAGTTCTAAAATTAGTACACAAACAGATGACACTCCCAAAGCAACATTAGCTATAATACCTTCAGACTCTCAAATATTTTATTTGGCACCCAAATCTCAGGCCCTAATGTAGTTGTAGGTGTCGTTCCCCCCCCCCCCGCCCCATAATCAGGGAATTCATAGTTTTGCCAAGGACACCAGTCCAACAAATTCCTCGCTTGCCTTGCAGACAATTTTATGGTCTAAAAAATAGGGGAGGCAACAAGGGGATTGACTACTCTAGATCTCATGCTAACAAATGCGTAGGACCTAATCAATGCAGTTGAAGCGGTCAGATTCTTAAGGACAAGTGACCATGTACTCCTGCAGTTTGCAATATACGAAGGAAAGCTGAAACTAAGACAAGCCAAACCCGCATTCTGGACTTTAGAAGAGTTGACTTCCAAAAAATGAAGGAAATACTGAGCAGCATTCCATGGACACTGATACTAAAGCACAAGAAAGTTCAGGATGGATGGGAGTTTTTCAAGAGTGAAATACTCAGGGCACAATTGCAAAGAAAGAGAAAAATAAGACAAGTGCAAAGAAGCCAAAATGGATGTCCAAAGAACTTCTAACTGGGCTAAGACTCAAAAGAGACAAGCACAAGAAGTGGAAAAGAGGAGAAATCACCAAAGAAGAATTTGAACCAATAACCAACTCCTGTAGGGAAAAGCTTCGCAAGGCTAAAGTGCAAATGAGCTTAGGCTTGCCAGGGACATTAAAAACAATAAAAATGGGTTTTTTGCTTACATCGGTAGAAAAAGGAAGAACAAAGAGGTGCGAAGAGAAGAGGGGGTAATGCTGACAGGGGATAGGGAAAAGGCAGAACTACTTAATGCCTTCTTTGCCTCAGTCTTCTCACAAAAAGAAAGTCCAACCCCAAGAGGGAAACAAGTCATTACCTGGCCACTCTAATCGAATTCAAGTCCCCAGGGCCAAATCAACTACATCCAAGAGTATTGAGGGAACTAGTGGAAGTTATTTCAGACCCACTGGCAATAATCTTTGAGAGTTCTTGGAGAATGGGACAAGTCCCAGCAGATTGGAGGAGGGCAAATGTGGTCCCTATCTTCAAAAAGGGAAAAGGATGACCCAGACAATTACTATCCGGTCAGCTTCATGTCGATACCAGACAGGATTATGGAAAAGATCGTTAAGGAAGTGGTCTCCAAACAATTAGAAACAAATGAGGTCATCACTTATAGTCAACATGGATTTATAAAAAACAAGTCATGTCAGACTAATCTGATCTCTTTTTTCGATAGAGTTACAAGCTGGGTAGATGTAGGGAATGCCATGGATGTAGCATATCTGGACTTCAGTAAGGCCTTCGACAACTTCTGCCATGACCTTCTGGCAAACAAATTAGTCAAATGTGAGCTAGGCAAAACTATGGTTAGGTGGATCTGTAATTGATTAAGTGAATGAACCCAGAGGGTGCTCTCCAATGCTTCCTCTTCATCCTGGAAAGAAGTAACAAGTGGAGTGCCACAGGGTTCCGTCCTGGGCCCAGTCCTGTTCACCATCTTTATTAATGACTTAGATGAAGGGTTCGAAGGCATGATCATCAAGTTTGCAGACAAACACTAAATTGGGAGAGACAGCCAATACTCCAGAAGACAGGAACAGAATCCAAAACAATCTTAACAGATTAGAGAGATGATTGGCCAAAACTAACAAAATGAAGTTCAACAGTGACAAATGCAAGATACTCCACTTAGGCAGAAAAAACGAAATGCAAAGATACAGAATGGGGGAAACCTAGCTTGAGAGCAGTATGTGTTTTCGTTCATTGGTTCTTTTGTTTTTAAAGAACTCATTATGCACAGAGCATTTATATATAGATAGATAAATTAGAGTACAAAATATCAGGAACAAACATGAGTGTGTGTGTGTGTCATATGGAAGTTTACAACCTGCTTAATCCAGTCTACCTTCTGAACCCAGCAAGATCTTCAGTGCCATCTTCTGGAGAAATGCAAGAAATACAAAATATTAATTGTCACAAAAACTGAAATACAGTTAATAAAACAGATGTATCCCTGGGCAGAAAGTTTGTATCAGAATTTTTAAAAAGAATATAATCAGTTCCTGCACCACAAAAACAAGAATAGTTCAACAAAAACTAATAATATGCACTAATAATATGCTTTCCTGACATGTAACCAGGTCAGGAAAGCATTTGATAGAAAAAAATGCAGGGTGCCCCAAATGGTATCTATCCTTTAATAAAAAATTATCTATCCCCTGGCAAAAAGTAGTTATGGTGATTATTCAATTATATTGAAGAATAAATGGCATAATAATGATTTAATCCTAGTTACAAATTCCATCCTAAGTTACAGTTTTATACGAGGGGTATTTTTTAAGTAAGGTCCGTTTTGTTGTAGACACTAGTAGTTCGTGCGCATACCGCAACAAGCGCGTGCGTCGTGTACCGGCATGCCTCGGGAACAACTGTGCTCAGTTTCCGCTCTGTAGCTAACCTGTACGGTTCTGTTCTGTGCTTTAAAATGTTTAAGACTATCAACTCACCCTCCGCATGTGAGGTTCGCTCAGTGATACTTTTTTTGTCAACAAGGAACCCGCCTGCTGCAGAAATTCATCAACAGATTTGTGAAGTGTATGATGATACTGTTATGAGTGAAAGCAAAGTGCGTATGTGGGTACGACAATTCAAAGATGGCCGTGACAACATCCATGATGAGGCTCTTCTTTGATTACAGTGAACTCTTGGTTATCGGAGCAGGCGGCAAGTTTTTATGAAGAAGGTATTTTGAAATTGGTTCAGAGGTATGATAAGTGTTTGAATAAACTTGGCAACTATGTCGAAAAATAGAGTGAAGTATATACTTTCTGAAAATAAATTTACTTTTTGGAAATAAACTTTCGTTGTGTACTTATGTTCAAACGGACCTTACTTAAAAAATACCCCTCGTATATGTGTTCCACTTGTCATCCTGGCGTAGCAATGCTCTGGTCACATTGCCAAAACACGGGATTGCAAATCTCACTCATGACACTTTTCTACTTTTGAAATCTGTAATTCTTGTTAAAACAACACAAATGTTTATGTTGTTGTGATGTATCGTTGGGCTGTATCATGTAAGCTGTTCCAAGTCCCCTTTGGGGAGATGGTGGCAGGGTATAAAGATTATTATTATTATTATTATTATTATTATTATTATTATTATTATTATTATTATTATTATTATGAGTGTATACAATTTTTGAAAAATGGCAAAAGAAATTCCAAAATGCTATATACATTTTTGAGGGTTGTATTTTGAACCATTTACAGACCACTTGAAAGTTTCCTCCAGATTGCATCTCACACTGATTTTTATTTTCTTTCATTAGTCCCCATTTTTCATAGGATTTCCATTCTTTATGGCAAACATCTAGATGTATGGGAGTGTAACTGAACATGCTGGATGGAGTTGTTAAAGCAGGCTTATTTTATAGAATCATGGAGCTGGAAGAGACCTTGTGGGCCATCCAGTCTAAGAGCAAAAAAAGTTTTACATAATTGATGTGTTAATACTTTGAGTTAACGTAGAAAAGTGTATAACTTCAATTAGGTTGATATTATAGCTATATCTATATAAATAAAATGTAATGTTCGTTTGTGGGACTAACAGAACTCAAAAACCACTGGACAAATTGACACCAAATTTGGACACAAGACACCTAACAACCCAATGTATGTCCTTTGCTCAAAAAAATTGATTTTCTCATTTGGGAGTTGTAGTTGCTGGGATTTATAGTTCACCAACAACCAAAGAACATTCTGAACCCCACCAACAATGGAATTGAATCAAACTTGGCACACAGAACTCCCATGACCAACAAAAAATACTGGAAGGGTTTGGCAGTGTACTTTGGTTTTGGAGTTGTAGTTCACCTACATTCAAAGATCACTGTGGACTCAAACAATGATGAATCTGGACCAAATTCTACATGAATACTCAATATGCCCAAATGTGAACACTGGTGGAGTTTGGGGAAAATAGAATCTTGACATTTGGGAGTTGTAGTTGCTGGGATTTATAGTTCACATACAATCACAGAGCATTCTGAACCCCATCAACGATAGAATTGGACCAAATCTCCCATACAGAACCCACATGTGGGCCACAGCAATGGGTGGCAGGGGACGGATAGTACATTTATATAAGATTTAATATAAGTAGATCCTATGTGAATGATAATTATAATATTTATTTCTTTATTTACAGTATTTTCATACCGCTTTTCTCACCCCGAGGGTGAGAAAATATATATTTACATGCATATTACTAATCTATTAACAAATTAAATTAACTTTAAAATACATAGATAGTTGACTGCCATCAAGGGTACAATCATAGAATCAAAGAGTTGGAAGAGACCTCATGGGCCATTCAATCCAACCCCCTGCCAAGAAGCAGGAATATTGCATTTAAATCACCCCTGACAGATGGCCATCCAGCCTCTGTTTAAAAGCTTCCAAAAAAGGAGCCTCCACCACACTCCGGGGCAGAGAGTTCCACTGCTGAACGGCTCTCACAGTCAGGAAGTTCTTCCTCATGTTCAGATGGAATCTCCTCTCTTGTAGTTTGAAGCCATTGTTCCACGTCCTAGTCTCTAGGGAAGCAGAAAACAAGCTTGCTCCCTCCTCCCTGTGGCTTCCTCTCACATATTTATACATGGCTATCATATCTCCTCTTAGCCTTCTCTTCTTTAGGCTAAACATGCCCAGCTCCTTAAGCCACTCCTCATAGGGCTTGTTCTCCAGACCCTTAATCACTTTAGTCGCCCTCCTCTGGACACATTCCAGCTTGTCAATATCTCTCTTCAAGTGTGGTGCCCAGAATTGGACACAATATTCCAGTTGTGGTCTAACCAAAGCAGAATAGAGGGGTAGCATGACTTCCCTAGATCTAGACACTATGCTCCTATTGATGCAGGCCAAAATCCCATTGGCTTTTTTTGCCACCACATCATATTGTTGGCTCATGTTTAACTTGTTGTCCACAAGGACTCCAAGAACTTTTTCACACGTATTGCTCTCGAGCTAGGCATTGTCCCCCATTCTATATCTTTGCATTTTGTTTTCTCTGCCTATGTGGAGTATCTTGCATTTGTCACTGTTGAACTTCATTTTGTTAGTTTTGGCCCATCTCTCTAATCTGTCAGGATCGTTTTGAATCCTGCTCCTGTCCTCTGGAGTATTGGCTATCCCTCCCAATTTGGTGTCGTCTGCAAACTTGATGATCCTGCCTTCTAACCCTTCATCTAAGTCATTAATAAAGATGTTGAACAGGACCGGGCCCAGGACGGAACCCTGCGGCACTCCACTTGTCACTTCTTTCCAAGATGAAGAGGAAGCATAGGTGAGCACCTTCTGGGTTCGTCCATTTAACTAATTACAGATCCACCTCACCGTAGTTTTGCCTAGCTCACATTGGACTAGTTTGTTTGCCAGTAGGTCATGGGGGACCTTACTGAAATCCAGGTACGCTACATCCACGGCATTCCCCGCATCTACCCAGCTTGTAACTCTATTGAAAAAAGAGATCAGATTAGTCTGGCATGACTTGTTTTTGATAAATCCATGTTGACTATTAGCGATGACCGTATTTGTTTCTAGGTGTTTGCAGACCACTTTCTTAACAATGTCAGTATTCTACACAATATGGTAACCTCTCCTGTGTAATACTGCTGAGAAAAGCATCCAGCGCTAATCTCCCCACCCCCAATCAATCTTCTTAAACATTGCAAGTGGTAAATCTTTGTGTGCTTTAAATCACCTGCCCCTTGGAAGCAAATGCTTTAACCCACAGCAAACACTTATGGATTTATCTTGGCACAAAGCCCTCCCTCTGCAGCAGCCCAGGCTAAAGGCTCTTTAGAAACCTGTGTGTGTGCTGGTGCCCACAAAGGTAAAGGCACTTGTCAGGAACTGCTGAAGGGCTGCACTGTTTTAATGTAATGAGACATAATTTGCAACATTGATGCTGACGAGTATGGGCCATGGCACTGAACCAAAAGAAGTAAAAAAGCAAGCTAACAAACAAACCCCAGAAAGGACGGAGCTGCAGGGCTGCAGATAAAATAAATAATGGTCTTCAGAAAAGATTGCAGCGCACCAACACAAGACAGTTTCTCATTTCAGATGAAGAATCATTGCACTGCAGAGCTGGAAGGGACTTTGTTAGTTTGGATGGCTTTCAAACTGCAGCAGAGAAAAATCCTTCCTGCCATGCAATAGCCGGCAAACTGGCCCTTTGAAATAGAAAAATGAAGAGCACTGGGGTGAGCTGCTCAAAGGATAAGGCAAAGTTTGACCATCAATGCCAGAAATGGGAAAAGCTACTCTTTCATCAACAACAACAACAACGTCTTTAATTACTTATTAATCGCCCTCCATCCGAGATGCTCTAGGCCAGTGTTTCTCAACCTGGGGGTCAGGACCTCTGAGGGGGTCGCGAGGTGGTGTCAGAGGGGTCACCAAAGACCATAAGAAAACACAGTATTTTCTGATGGTCATGGGGATTCCATGTGGGAAGTTTGAGCCAATTCTATTGTTGGTGGAGTTCAGAATGCTCTTTGATTGTAGGTGAACTATAAATCCCAGCAACTACAACTCCCAAATGTCAAGATCTATTTTCCCCAGACTCCACCAGTGTTCACATTTGGGCATATTGAGTATTTGTGCCAAGTTTGGTCCAGATCCACCATTGCCTGAGTCCACAGTGCTCTCTGGATATAGGTGAACTACAACTCCCAAACTCAAGGTCAATGCCCATCAAACCCTTCCAGTGTTTTCCATTGGTCATGGGAGCCAGGTTTGGTTCAAATCCATCGCTGGTGGAGTTCAGAATGCTCTTTGATTATAAGTGAACTATAAATCCCAGCAACTACAACTCCCAAATTACAAAATCAATCCTCCCCAACCCCACTAGCATTCACATTTGGGTGTATTGGGTATTTGTGCCCAGTTTGGTCCAGTGAATGAAAATGCATCCTGCATATTTACATCAGTAGTAAAATGACTGTTATGAAGTAGCAACGAAAACAATATTATGGTTGGGGGTCACCACAACATGAGGGACTGTATTAAGGGGTCACGGCATTAGGAAGGTTGAGAACCACTAATGTAGGCCATAATCATATGAAACACGTGGCTAACAAATTGGTCCAGCAGTGCCTGCTGATTGTGTTGACTGTGTTGAACTGCTGATTGTTACTGTGTAGACCTCTTGTGTAGACCGCTTGTGTAGACCTCTTATGCTGGCCTCTTTGTATGAATAGATATCATCGTAGTTCAACTGTGCTGACCGCCGCTGTGTTGACATCGCCGGATGACCCATCCGCTTTTAGACCAACCGTCTAGGGATTACATCTGAATCATAACAATTTTAATAACCTTATCCAATTACTATTACCATCATCCTTGTGAGAGTGTGATTACATATCACTACCTCAGTTACCCCTTGGTTGTCGTTTGCTGCTAATTTGATCAAGAACGCAATAGCACTTTAAGGCGCCTGCCACTGCTGCTAAATTATACCAGCACTACGCCCCCATCCTTTTCCTCTATGCCGCACTTTAGTTAATTGAGAGAACCAGTTTGGGTATCTATTGCACTTAGATCTTGCACTTTATGTACTGCACCTTAGATCTTGCACTTTATGTATGTGCCCAACGGTACGCAGTATGTTGTTGATTGAGTGATATTACTGACTGGGTGGCATTTAAGTCTCTTGCACTTTACGAACTGTTTAACTGGTGTGGCTGAACGCCTAGCCCCACCTGAATCTATTGTTATCCATGTGGCTCCCCATCCCCCTATTTGTTCTGTCCCTGTTACTGCTGACTAGTGGAGGGGGCAGGGGAGGAGGAGGGCTGGAGCCTGTGAACAAGGATGGGGCGGGGAGGGGGGAGGAGGGGAGGCAAGGGAGATGGCAAAGGCCAACAATCCAAACTTCGAGCGATATTGGAAATAAGACCTTGGTGCTGGACTGCGGCATGGAGGAGGGGAGGTGTTCCACTAGCCGAGGGGCCCCCATAGAGGTCGTGGTGGGGAGGAGGAGATGCGGTAAAAGGAGACCTCAAATTCGGCTTAATTCGGACCGCTTACCAACATTAACAACCCTAAACCGGTCTCCTAAGGTATATTGGTGTAACCAGGTGAGCGGGCCCTCCGGATTGAAGGTGGTGCTGCTGAACGCCAGGTCTGTCAACGGAAAAACGACCTGGATCCAGGACTTAATCCTGGATGAGCGGGCAGATCTGGCGTGCATTACGGAGACCTGGCTGGATGAAGCTGGGGGCGTAAATCTTACCCAGCTTTGTCCTCCAGGCTTCTCCGTACAGCACCAACCGAGATCCGGAGGACGGGGAGGCGGGGTCGCAGTGGTCTATAGAGATTCCATCCATCTGACCAGGAGCCCCATCCCGCAGACCACAAATTTTGAATGCGTCCACCTGAGGGTGGGTGACCGGGACAGAATAGGGATTCTGTTAGTGTACCGTCCACCTCGCTGCACTACAGTCTCCCTACCTGAGCTAGCGGGGGTAGTCTCGAGCCTGGCGTTGGAGTCTCAACGGCTTATCGTGCTGGGAGACTTCAATATCCATGCCGAGGCGACCCTCACAGGAGCGGCTCAGGACTTCATGTCCGCCATGGCAACCATGGGGCTGTCCCAACGAATAACTGGCCCCACCCACTGTGCTGGACATACATTGGACTTGGTTTTCTGCCAGGGATGGGAGCAGGGTGGCGGTGTGGAGGAGTTGTCCATCTCTCCGTTGCCATGGACCGACCACTTCCTGATCAGATTTAGGCTCACTGCGCCCCCTAACCTCTGCAAGGGTGGAGGACCCATTAAGATGGTCCGCCCCAGGAGACTGATGGATCCGAATGGATTCCTGACGGCTCTTGGGGATTTTCCTGCCACCTCGGTAGGTGACCATGTCGAGGCCTTGGTCGCTCTCTGGAATGGGGAGATGACCAGGGCAATTGACATGATCGCTCCGGAGCGTCCCCTCTCAAGTAGCCGAGCTAAACCAGCCCCTTGGTTTACTGAGGAGCTGGCAGTGATGAAGCGAAGGAAGAGGGAACTAGAGAGCGTGTGGCGTTCGGATCCAAGCGAGTCAAACCGAGCACGGTTTGTGTCCTTTCTTAGGGCATATGCCGCGGCAATAAAGGCCGCAAAGAAAGTTTTCTTTGCGGCCACTATTGCGTCTGCAAAGAACCGTCCGGCGGAGTTGTTTCGGATTGTTAGAGGTCTTTTAACTCCCGCCACCTCTGGCGGGAGCCCTGACAATTCGGTCACGCGCTGTGAAGCATTTGCTCGGTTCTTTGCAGACAAAGTCGCCTTGATCCGTTCTGGGCTGGACGCCGCGTTAAATGCAGTCTCAGAGATGTAACAAGAGCACCTGCTTGTCCTATTTTGATGGATTCTTTTCAGTTTGTGAAACCCGAGGATGTGGACAAGATACTTGGAGGAATGAGGCCCACCACGTCCATCCTAGACCCCTGCCCATCCTGGCTTCTGAAAGAGGCCAGAGGGGGATTGGCTGAGTGGGTGAAGGTGGTGGTTAATGCCTCCCTTCGGGAGGGCAAAATTCCAGCCAGCTTAAAACAAGCTGTGATAAAACCGCTGTTGAAGAAACCATCACTGGACCCCACTCAATTCGTCAACTATCGGCCTGTTTCCAATCTCCCCTTTTTGGGCAAAGTCATGGAACGTGGGGGCCTCACAACTCCAGGTATTCTTGAGAGACACGGATATTCTGGATCCGGCACAGTCTGGTTTCAGACCGGGACATGGTACTGAGACGGTCTTGGTCGCCTTAGTGGATGATCTGCGCCGGGAGCTAGACAGGGGGAGTGTGTCCCTGTTGGTGCTCCTGGACCTCTCAGCGGCCTTCGATACCGTCGACCACGGTATCCTTCTGGGGCGCCTTGCGGAAATGGGCCTGGGGGCACTGCTCTGCAGTGGCTCCAGTCATTTCTGGAGGGTCGCACCCAGAAGGTGTTATTGGGGGACTCCTGTTCTACCACCACAGCCTTTGACTTGTGGGGTTCCACAGGGTTCCATACTGTCCCCCATGCTGTTTAATATCTACATGAAGCCGCTGGGTAAGATCATCCGGAGTTTCGGGGTGCGGTGTCATCTGTACGCAGATGATGTCCAACTCTGTCACTCCTTTCCACCTGCTACTAAGGAGGCTGTCGAGGTCCTGAACCGGTGCCTGGCCGCTGTGACGGTCTGGATGAGGGCGAACAAACTGAAACTAAATCCAGACAAGACAGAGGTACTCCTGGTCAGTCGCAAGGCCGAACAGGGTATAGGGTTACAGCCTGTGCTGGACGGGGTCGCACTCCCCTTGAAGGCGCAGGTTCGCAGCTTGGGTGTGACCCTGGATTCATCTTTGAGCCTGGATCCCCAGGTTTCAGGGGTGACCAGGGGAGAATTTGCACAGCTTAGGCTCGTGCGCCAGCTGCGCCCGTATCTTGGGAAGTCTGACTTGGCCACGGTGGTACACGCTCTGGTCACATCCCGCCTGGATTACTGCAACGCTCTCTACGTGGGGCTGCCCTTGAAGACGGCACGGAAGCTTCAGCTGGTCCAGCGTGCGGCAGCCATGTTACTAACTGGAGCGGGTGGCAGGGAGCACACAACGCCCTTGTTGTCCCAGCTCCACTGGCTGCCGATTTGCTACCGGGCCCAATTTAAGGTGCTGGTGTTGGCCTACAAAGCCCTAAACGGCTCCGGCCCAAAATACCTTTCGGACCGCATCTTGGCCTATGAGCCCACGAGGACCTTGAGATCGGCTGGGGAGGCCCTTCTCTCGATCCCGCCTGCCTCACAGGCACGTCTGGCGGGGACGAGAGAGAGGGCCTTCTCGGTGGTGGCCCCCCGGCTGTGGAACACTCTCCCTGTTGACATCAGACAGGCGCCCTCCCTTATGGCTTTCCGTAAGAGCCTAAAGACCTGGCTATTTGAGAAGGCATTTAATTGAGTGCTATATTAACTGGTAGATGACTGGAATGGAACAAGGAATACGAGATTGGTTACGATTCTACTATGAGACGAAGCGGATTAGTTAGTGTAATTTTAACTGTTGTATTGTTGTATGGTTAATATGCTGTTGTACTTGTCTTTGTGTGAATTGCCTTTTGTACTGTACACCGCCGTGAGTCGCCCGAGTGGGCTGAGAATGGCGGTTAATAAATGCTCCAAATAAATAAATAAATAAATAAATAGAAACACTGCTCTAGGCGATTTACATTGCATAAATTATACAGGATAAAACACATACATACAAATATTAAAATTAACATGGGTCAAATGCTCTAGTAAAAAGCCAGGTCTTAAGTGCTAGGATAAAATGCCCTAAGTCACTCATGGCTCTCAAATAGGGAGGCAAGGAATTCCATAAGACAGGGGCAGAAATAGAGAAGGCCCTGCGTCTGGTGCTTTCCAAGTGCACTTCCCTAGGACCCGGCATATAGAGCAAATCGTGTTGGGATGGTCGTGGCGACCTCCGATGATGGTAGAAGGAGAGACGGTCTCTAAGATACAATGGACCCTGGCCATATAAAGTTTTAAAGGTCAGGACCAGCATCTTATACAAACCATGATACTCAATTGGGAGCCAGTGTAGATGCTGCAGCACTGGTGTCATATGGCATTTCATGGGCATTTTTGTGAGTAATCTGGCTGCAGCATTCTGGACAATACAGAGCTTTCGGGTCGTAGAAATAGGAAGGCCAACATACAAGGCGTTACAATAGTCCAGCCTAGATGTGACCGTGGCATGGATGACTGTTGCCAGAGCCTCATCCAACAGGTAAGGTGCCAGTTGCCTCGCTTGTCGCAGATGGAAAAATACCTGTTTGCTGGCAGCAGCGACCTGAGCTTCCAAAATCAAATCAAATCATTTATTTCGGTCATTGACCAGCACAGAAAATAGTCACATTTTCATACAAACTTGGTATGTTTGGTACATTAAAAATATAAATATAACGACTGAAGCACAATATGGGTGAGGGAGCAGAAGGGAAGGGGAAACAGGGTAAAAACATACAATGCCCAGATCCATCACCAAATTGTAGATTCAGAGAAGAAGATGACCTGAGCTTCCATTGTCAGCTGTGAATCCAAAACGACACCTAGGCTCTTAACGGTAGGCGATGGAGATAGAGCAGCGCCATCAAAGGTAGGTAACGGATGGGTCGGACCTATCGGGCGGCCATGCCACAGGATCTCAGTCTTCGCCGGATTCACCTTCAGTCTGCTAGCACGTAGCCAGTTCGACAAAGCCTCCAGGCATAAGGTGAAATTGTCAGGTATTGACGTTACTCCAGGCTCCAAGCACAACAGGAGTTGGGTGTCGTCCACATATTGATAGCAGTGCAGGCCGAATCTCCAAGCCAAACTGGCAAGGGGTCTAACCAGGCATGTAGCCGGGGGGGGGGCTTGGGGGGCTTCAGCCCCCCCCCCCAAAATTCTCATGGTGGTCCGTGAGAAGGCCTTACTGGTACATTATTTAAACTGTTATGTTTGTTCATATCATGATCTGATCACCATGCTCAATATATCCCATATGCATGGGGGTATTGGGGTAATGATACAAAAGGTTTGCTAGGGTAGACTCTCTTTCACTCAGACTCAGCCCCCCCCCCCCGAATCAAACTCAGCCCCTCCCGAATCCAAACTGGCAAGGGGTCTAACGTAGATGTTGAAAAGAAGAGGGGAGAGAATTGCACCTTGGGGGACCCCACATAGGAGGGGGGAACTTTCGGAGACTTGGTCCATATATTCCACGCACTGACTCCGGTTTCGGAGGAATGAATTGAACCAATTGAGGGCCTGACCACGAACTCCAGACATGGCAAGACGGTGAATCATTAGATTGTAGTATCAAACGCTGCGGTAAGATCAAGAAGTACCAGAAGCCCTGATCCGCCGATCGATTACAGATTCTGGCTACGGAATTCTGGGATTGACCCAGTCCAAAAAAGTATTTTTTCCAAACTTGGATCCATGCATCCTCCCACTGGAATTGAATGTATGCAGCAATTTTTAAAAAGGAATGAGTGCCTCAAAACATTTGGTTGCCTAAGGCTGAGCAGAAAATGGTGTCTCCTCAAACAAGCAGGTCTAATTTTATGCATCTAACACAAGCCAAATGTTTTGGGTTCCTGAAAAGGAAAACCCTACAATGTTTTTTCCTCATCCATGATAATAAGATTATATTCACTGCAGGGGTGGCTTGTCCATTACGCGAAGTAAGCGGTCGCAGAACACTTTTTTTTGCCAGGGGCGCAGAGGCGCCTCTGTAAATGCCCCTCGACCACCACTTGAGGAGCGCCCCCTCAGCTCACAACAGCCCTAGCAGTCCGGGGGGAGCCTCGGCTTTCTTGCCTCACTGCCGGGCGATCCTCTTCCCAAAGGGGCCGGGCCCTTGAGCCTCACCTAGCCTCTCTCGTTCCTGCTCCACCCGGCCACCGGGTGT
>NW_026847549.1:111804783-111814783 GCF_025583915.1 Anolis sagrei ordinatus | reverse complement strand
TCTTTTCTTGTAGTTTGAAGCCATTGTTCCACGTCCTAGTCTCCAGGGCAGCGGAAAACAAGCTTCCTCTCACATATTTATTAGGGCTGGGCGGTTTCGTTTCGTTAATTCGTAATTCGTTAATAATTCGTTAATTTTTTCAATTACAAAACGATAACGAACCATTCTGGAGCAATTATTAAAAAAATGAATTTTCAAAAACGTTTGTAAATGCTTCGTATTTCGATATTGTATTCATTTCGTTATTGTTTTGAGGTCGTTTCGTTATTATTTCCGCATGTCTGGGCCAGTTTTATGGTTTAATTAGTGAAAAAAAATTATAATATCACACCAACAGTCAACAACAGAGGGAGAGGGAAGCTTCAGAAGGTTTTGGAGGTTTTTTAGCGTATTTCGTGGTCGCGTCCGCCATTAACGAATCGATTCGTTATTGTTTCGGAAATCGATTCGTTAATTTTTACCATTTACGAAATTTCGTAAATATCGAACTTTTTAAAAGGAAAATTTTGTAATTATTTTAAATATCGAACAAAAAAACCCCCCAAATACAAATCGATTTTAGAAACAAATTTTTCTGTTGTTACCCAGGCCTAATATTTATACATGGCTATCATGTCTCCTCTCAGCCTTCAATTCTTCAGGTTTTGGTGGTGGCCAGGGGAGCTTTTGCACAGTTCATAGAATCATAGAATCAAAGAGTTGGAAGAGACCTCATGGGCCATCCAGTCCAACCCCCTGCCAAGAAGCAGGAATATTGCATTCAAATCACCCCTGACAGATGGCCATCCAGCCCCTGTTTAAAAGCTTCCAAAGAAGGAGCCTCCCCACACTCCGGGCAGAGAGTTCCACTGCTGAACGGCTCTCACAGTCAGGAAGTTCTTCCTAATGTTCAGATGGAATCTCCTTTCCTGTATTTTGAAGCCATTGTCCCATTGCGTCCTAATCTCCAGAGCAGCAGAAAACAAGTTCGCTCCCTCCTCCCTATGACTTCCTCTCACTTATTTATACATGGCTATCATGTCTCCTCTCAGCCTTCTCTTCTTCAGGCTAAACATGCCCAGCTCTTTAAGCCGCTCCTCATAGGGCTTGTTCTCCAGACCCTTGATCATTTTAGTCACCCTCCTGGACACATTCCAGCTTGTCAATATCTCTCTTGAATTGTGGTGCCCAGAATTGGACACAATATTCCAGGTGTGGTCTAACCAAGGCAGAATAGAGGGGTAGCATTATTCTAGACATTATTCTTCTATTGATGCAGGCCAAAATCCTGGTGGCTTTTTTTGCTCCTGCATCACATTGTTGGCTCATGTTTAACTTGTCCACAAGGACTCCAGGATCTTTTTCACATGCGTCCCCCATTCTGTATCTTTGCATTTCATTTTTTCTGCCTAAGTGGAGTATCTTTCAATTGTCACTGTTGAACTTCATTTTGTTAGTTTCAGCCCATCTCTCTAATCTGTTAAGAATCCTGCTCCTGTCTTCTGGAGTATTGGCTATCCCTCCCAATTTGGTGTCGCCTGAAAACTTGATGATCAGGAATTCTGGGAGCTGAAGGCCCAAGCAGCTGGAGGGCCGCAGTTTGAGGATGCCTGTTTTTAACAGTCTGTCCTGGAAGATTGTGGGGAAGAAAAATGGCTCCTGGACTCCTCACCTTTGCCCACCATTACTATTCCTGTTTTGTTCCCTGATCAGATGGAAGTGTACTGCTCTGATTTCCATGCCGAAAGAGCCGCACGAGAGAAAATTCACGAGGAAAAGGAGCAGTTAGCTGTGCAGTTGACATACTTGCTAACAGAGAAGCAGCAACATGAAGGTCTCAGCAGGTAAGAAGTGGATCAAGAGAGGTTTTCCAGTTTTATTTATTTATTTATTTATTTACAGCTTTTAGATTCCGCCCTTCTCACCCCGCAGGGGACTCAGGGCGGATTACAGTGTACACATATATGGCAAACATTCAATGCCAATTTTTGACATACAAACATATACAGACATACACAGAGGCTATTTAACTTTTTCTGGCCGCCAGGGGAGCTGTCGCTTTCATCGTCCATCTGCGACGCTGATGAAGCACTTCCGCATTCCCCGCATGCTTCCCCGCTGGAATGCTTTGCTGGAGTCTTCTTTATGGCCTCATAAATCAGTTAATTTAGCCTCCCCACACTTTAAGGTGGTACCTAATTTTCCTACTTGACAGATGCAACTGTCTTTCGGGTTGCAAAGGGCGACAACAGGCTACACACAATTGGTTGGAAACCCACTCCAACCCGGGCTGGCTTCGAACTCATGACCTTTTGGTCAGAGTGATCTTAATGCAGCTGACACTCAGCCAGCTGCGCCACAATCCCGGTGCTACAATCCCGTCTAGTGGAGAAAAAAGGGGACAAGGTAGTCATGTTTCCCACCTTTTAGGGAGCAGTTCTCCTCTCCGTATTCGGTTCTTTTAATGAGAAATGAGAAGTACATAATATGCTCATTCACTCTTTTTTCTTTCTAGGAATTCACTAGCAGAAATGCAATCCCGTCATGGAACAAGACTACCATCAGGTCAGGATCATTTATCTCACTTTTCTCAAGGAGGTAAGATTGACACGTCAAACTGATGTTTTACTTCATATAGAGTGCCATGTTCTGTTCTCAAGAAAAGTCCAACTTTTACCATTTGGATTTGTGAGCGCAGCTTTTGGCAGCAGTTGGGTTTTGGTTGTGTGTAGACACATAACTCCAAGACACTGGTATCAAAATGTCTGCACATATATATATGCACAAAGGGCCCCATGTATCTAGGCATATATTTGAAATTTTGAAGGGTCTCAGCTTGGACTGCATGTGGGAGTTACCTTCTGTATGCAGAAAATGTTCAGATATTGGAGCATTCAGCCATATGAACTCCCAAGGACTGGTGAACTAGACTTCAGTCCCTTTGGTGGTACCCTTGTTGTTGTTCATTCATTCAGTCGTTTCTGACTCTTCGTGACCTCATGCACCAGCCCACGCCAGAGCTCCCTGTCAGCCGTCACCACCCCCAGCTTCTTCAAGGTCAAGCCAGTCACTTCAAGGATGCCATCCATCCATCTTGCCCTTGGTCGGCCCCTCTTCCTTTTTCCTTCCATTTTCCCCAGCATAATTGTCTTCTCTAAGCCCATGTCTGATTCCACAGCAAGCTGGCTTCAGGAAAGGCAAAAGCTGCACATCGCAAGTGCTGAACCTGACTCAGCACATAGAAGATGGCTTTGAAAGGCAGCAGATCACAAGAGCTGTCTTCATAGACCTGTCAGCAGCCTATGATACTGTGAACCACCGCCTCCTCCTGAGAAAAATGTATAATATCACAAAGGACTACCACCTCACCCGCCTCATAGGAAACCTGCTACAAAACAGGAACTTCTTTGTTGAGTTCCAGGGCCAGAGAAGCAGATGGCGGAAACGGCCTGCCTCAGGGGAGTGTGCTTGCTCTATCCATGTTCAACATCTACCCAAATGACCAGCCATTACCAGAAGGGACAGAGAGTTTCATCTATGCTGATGATCGTGCCATTACTGCTCAAGCAGGGAGCTTTGAGATGGTAGAACATAAGCTCTCCGAAGCTCTAGGTGCTCTTACTGCCTATTACAGGGAAAACCAGCTGATCCCTAATCCATCTAAAACACAGACATGTGCCTTTCACCTTAAGAACAGACAAGCATCCCGAGCTCTGAGGATACCTGGGAAGGAATCCCACTGGAGCATTGCAGCGCACCCAAATACCTGGGAGTCACTCTGGACCGTGCTCTGACCTACAAGAAGCACTGCCTGAATATCAAGCAAAAAGTGGGTGCTAGAAACAATATCATACGAAAGCTGACTGGCACAACCTGGGGATCACAACCAGACACAGTGAAGACATCTGCCCTTGCGCTATGCTACTCTGCTTCTGAGTATGCATGCCCAGTGTGGAACACATCTCACCACACTAAAACAGTAGATGTGGCTCTTAATGAGACATGCCGCATTATCACGGGGTGTCTACACTGACACCACTGGAGAAACTACACTGTCTAGCCGGTATTGCACCATCTGACATCCGCCGGGGAGTAGCAGCCAATAGGGAAAGGACCAAGGCAGTAACATCTCCAGCTCATCCCCTGTTTGGATATCAGCCAGCAGACAACTTAAATCAAGAAATAGTTTTCTAAGATATACAGAGACACTCGCTGGAACACCCCAGCAAATGAGGGTCCAAAAGTGGCAGGCTCAAACCCAGAACCTCAATCAATGGCTGATACCAAATGAGAGACTCCCCCCTTACATTACAAACATTTCAGTTGTTTGATGACATCTGTCTTCGGGCATCTGATCTGACCACCGTAAGAGGCACTTCACTTAGGTGATCCCTCATTGGCCGAGTAGGATAGTCTTCCAGGATCAGTGTTGTGGTGGGTCCGTAGGTGACTGTGGAGCCCTATTCTTGATCTGCATCTTCTCTCTCAGTGAGGGCATTGGTTTCCAGGTGGAAGGTGATCTTGGTTGGGGTTGACTTGATGCGCCTTCCTCTTGGCACGTTTCTCTTCTTCACCCTCCATTCATGCCACTTCAAATTCTGCAGCACTGCTGGTCACAGCTGACCTCCAGCTAGAGCGCTCAAGGGCCAGGGCTTCCCAGTTCTCAGTGCCTATGCCAGAGTTTTTAAGGTTGGCTTTGAGCGCATCTTTAAATCTCTTTTCCTGTCCACCAACTTTCCGTTTTCTGTTCTTGAGTTCGGAGTAAAGCAACTGCTTTGAGAGACGGTGGTCGGGCATCCAGAAAACATGGCCGGTCCAGCAGAGTTGATGGCGGAGGACCATCGCTTCAATGCTGGTGGTCTTTGCCTCTTCCAGCATGCTGACATTTGTCCGCCTGTCTTCCCAAGAAATTCACAGAATTTTCCGGAGGCAGCGCTGATGGAATCGTTCCAGGAGTTGCATGTGATGTCTGTAGACAGTCCACGTTTCGCAGGCATAGAGCAGGGTTGGGAGGACAATAGCTTTATAAACAAGAACCTTGGTGTCCCTACGGATGTCCCGGTCCTCAAACACTCTCTGCTTCATTCGGAAAAATGCTGCACTCGCAGAGCTCAGGCAGTGTTATATTTCGGTGTCAATGTTGAATGTTTGTCTCCTCTATATTGTTTTAAGAGTACAATAAAAATACAAAGTGAAAATATTAGGGAAAAGCCATCAATCTCTCTTTCTCTCCTTTGCATCCTTTCCCTCCCGAAGGAACAGAAAGTGAGGATTGGCAGCAGCAGCAGCGGAACATCCCAGCGCAGTCTTGCCCAAAGTGTGGAATTATTCTTCCAGATATAGACACGCTACAGATACATGTGATGGACTGTATCATCTAATCAGTGTCAGCAAAGATGCTCTTAAACGGGACCTGCACTTTCTGAGCAGACGTGTTCATTTCCATTCACTACTAGAAAGCTTGATTCGTCAGGATTTAACTTCCCTTTTCTATTGATTTCAATGGGGATTGCCAGGTTTTAGTTCTATGTAAAAGAAATATAGCTGGGGAAGAATGGCTTTTTAAACCGCTGATTATCCGATGTCTTACTCATAGGCTGAAATATAGGAAGCTAACATTGTAAGAGCTTGAGCTGAAATAATTAAAAGACCAATAATGCTGGGAAATTGTATCATTTTGATACTTGAAATGATGTGTTTGCCAGCATTATTTGCATTCATAAATAAGATTGCATATGTTTTGCAGTTTGCAAGTGTATCTATGTGCCTGCCTAATCTCAGGGAGGTCAACTGAGACTATGTTTTGGTTCACATGTGATATACCTATGGGTAAGTGAATTAACAGTTGCAAGATCTTCCTCCTTAAGAAGAATGATGGATCAAAGTACTGAAGAACCTGCTTCTTGAATTCAGCTATTTTAAAGTTCTCTTTACAAATAAGTAACTCTTGTAGGAAGTGTGTTATTTTATGCTGAAATGCGGTTGCACTTATTCTAGAAAAGCCACTGCACATGCCCCAGATTTTTCAAGGTGGAAGTTTTCTCCGTCATTTGGGTTCTCACTGATGTTTCAGAATATAGGTGCAATAATATCAAGAACTCAAAATTTAGTGTTGATTCCACTTTTGGCTCATTTCTAATTATGAACATATAATTGATTTAATGTATTTTTGTGACAGAACACTTGAAACAGAAGATATATACTTTACCAAAAGATACTAATGATGTCAAGTTCTGAGTGGCATATGGACTCTATGCTGTAACCAAAAGATTAAAATAAATAGTTCTAAAAGAGCCCTCTGGCTGCTATATTGCTTTGCCCTCTTAAAAGAGACTTTAGAGAGAGAGAGAGATTGTGTTTTTAATTACCTGGACTAATTATGCTTGAAAAAGAAAACATAATGACTAAAGTTAATTGAGTTGTTACTATTACAAAAAATAAAAATGTCAAAGTACTATCATATTTCTTTTGTATTTGAGTGTCAGATGCAACTATTGGCAATTTGTTCTTTGGAAAGTATATTTTCAAAAGAAGTTCGTCTTTCAAATATATTTTTCTTGTATCATGCTCAAATAAGAGCATAATTAAGCATTTTGAATGCAGCAAAATCAAGGCAATGTGCTTTTATTTAAAATAATGCATTAATTGAAGGCTACAGGCATGCCAGAAGTTCTTTTTTTACATACCATATATTCTGGCATATAAGACTACTTTTTAACCCAAGAAAATCTTCTCAAAAGTCAGTGGTCATCTTATACGCGGGAGTCGTCTTATACGTGGGAGTAATCTTATACGCTGGAGTAGCCTTATGCGTGGGAGTCATCTTATATGCAGGAGTAGTCTTATACACTGGGAGTTATCTTATTGAGCGGGTGCTGAAACTTCCAATCCAGATTGGAGGATCTGTGGTTGCTGCATATTGTGGGGGGAGCTCAAAAATGGCAGACGCGACGTCCCTGCCGTATGCAGCGACTGTGTGAAAGCATTAAGGGCGACGCTGTACAAGTATGGTAGAAGAAAATCCAGTCATCAGGATTCGTGGACTTGATGTGGCCCTGATGCAGTTCTCTGAAGTGGTTTTCCTCAAGAAAAGCAATGCTTCATATTTTCTCGCATGTTTTGAGGTTTAATTCCATTTTAAGACTGCAGCCCACCCCCCACCCCCATCTATATAAATAAAAATGTAATGTTTGTTTGTAGGATTAACATAACTCAAAAACCACTGGACAAATTGACACCCAATTTGGACACAAGACGCCTATCATAAAAACACTGAAAAACACAGCAGAAGAGACTTAAAAAGACAAAATACAAAAATCGTATTACACCGCATGCGCAAAACCACATATATGCACAAATACACATATACAAAAATATACACACATACACACAAAAAACATATACACAGACTGGGCCACTGCAATGCGTGGCAGGGGACAGCTAGTATGCATATAATAATAATAATAAACTTTATTTATACCCCGCCACCATCTCCCCAAAGGGGACTCGGGGCGGCTTACATGAGGCCAAGCCCAGAAATGCATTACAATACAGTAACAAAAAACACAAGGCAATATCATAATAAAATAAAATAAGACAAGCATAAAATATATGTGTGTGTGTGCAGGGCCGTAGCCAGAAATAAAATTTCGGGGAGGGGTTGAAAATTTTGGGGGGGGGGAGTTGAAACCTGCCTCCTAGCTCACGCTGAAGCAAAGAGCACAGCAGGGGGCAGAGCAGCCTTCAACAACCTGCAGCTCCGCCCCTGTCAACCACCTCCACCAAGTCTGGCCTCCTTAATGAGAGCATTCAACACCCCCCCCCCCCCACAACTTGGTTGCTTCGCTACATCGGCTATTGCTGCAAGCAATGACAGCGTGGATAAATTGTCAATATTTGCCTGAGATAGTGCTTGCAGTTCTGGAGGGACTATTAATTTTTTGCGTCTCATAGACTTAGCATGGGGATTTGGTTAACTAGCTAAAATTCATGAGTAAACCAGGTTTATTTTTTTAACCTGAAAAATTTCGGGTTAAATTTCGGCTACAGATGCTTGAGGTTAAGATTGATTTAAGGCCAGAACTTTTTTTATTAGGAATTATAGAGGAAGACCTGGAAATAAATAAAGAAAAACTCCTAATTTACTTAATAACTGCGGCCAGAATCTGCTACATTATTTATTTGTTGTGTCAGGGCAACCAGTCAATTATATTACATTTCTAACAGAACAAAGCAGACAAGCAGACAAAATACAAAGTTTTTTGTATACAAAAATACAAAGAGTTTGGTAGTTGATTAAATGTCCTTTGACCAGTATCTGGCCACTTGGAGTGCTTCTGGTGTTGCTGCAAGAAGGTCCTCCATTGTGCATGTGGTAGGGCTCAGGTTGCATTGCAGCAGGTGGTCAGTGGTTTGCTCTTCTCCACACTCGCATGTCGTGGATTCCACTTCGTGGTCCCATTTCTTAAGGTTGGCTCTGCATCTCGTGGTGCCAGAGCGCAGTCTGTTCAGCGCTTTCCAAGTCGCCCAGTCTTCTGTGTGCCCAGGGGGGAGTCTCTCATTTGGTATCAGCCATTGATTGAAGTTCTGGGTTTAAGCCTGCCACTTTTGGACTCTTGCTTGCTTAGGTGTTCCAGCGAGTGTCTCTGTAGATCTTAGAAAACTATTTCTAGATTTAAGTCGTTGACGTGCTGGCTGATACCGAAACGGGATGAACTGGATGGAGATGTCTCTGCCTTGGTCCTTTCACTATTGGCTGCTACTTCCCGGCAGATGTCAGGTGGTGCAATACCGGCTAAGCAGTGTAATTTCTCCAGTGGTGTAGGGCGCAGACACCCTGTGATAATGCGGCATGTCTGCTACATGAGGCATTGGAGAACAAAGGAGATCCCCACACAAGAACAATGGCTTCTCAAGATAATAGATATTATGAATATGGATAGACTAACACAGTTGTTGAAGACGAACCAAAAGATGAAGATAATACAAACAGATTGGTACCTGGTAAGGAACTACTTAATCCAAAAAAACTATAAATGGATAATAAATACAGAATGATAACTTTAAAAAAAATGAATACAAAATTGGATCAGATGCAAAAGGGCTAGCCACTTATCTGGAAAATTGACTCATGAGACTCTGAAGCCAAAGATGGAGAGAACTGGAAGCCAGCACCTTTCTCTACCATCCCTCCACTTCCCCATTTCCCACCCCCCTCCTACCTCCCCTATACCCATTTCCACACCCACTTCCATTCCCCCACCCCCAACCCAACCACACACACCCCCAACCGAGCCTCAATCACCATTTCCCCCATTCCCTATTCTTTTAAATACTACTTCTTTTTATTTTTCAACCCACCCCCCCCCCACTGTAAAAAATGCTCAATAATATATATATATAAATTTCACACACACAGGCCTGTGTGTGTGCAAGGCTGATGTGGCCTCCAAGACCAAGAAAATGAGTTTTGACACATAAGATGCAGTTCTCTGAAGCGGTTTTCCCAAAGCAAAGCAATCTATCTATCTATCTATCTATCTATCTATCTATCTATCTATATATATATATATATATATATATGCTCTGTGCATAATGAGTACCTTAAAAACAAAAGAACCAATGAACGAAATCACACCAAATTTGGCAACAAAACGTCTCACAACACAAGGAGTGACCATCACGCAAAAAATTATGATTTTGTCATTTGGGAGTTGTAGTTGCTGGGATTTATAGTTCACCTATAATCAAAGAGCATTCTGAACTCCACCAACGATGGAATTGAACCAAACTTGACACACAGAACTCCCATGACCAACAGAAAATACTGGAAGGGTTTGGTGGGCATTGACCTTGAGTTTGGAGTTGTAGTTCACCTACATCCAGAGAGCACTGTGGACTCAAACAATGATGGATCTGGACCAAACTTGGCACAAATACTCAATGTGCCCAAATATGAACACAGATGGAGTTTGGGGGAAATTGACCTTGACATTTGGGAGTTGTAGTTACTGGGATTTAT